>OZ004708.1:183053053-183395553 GCA_963924515.1 Vespertilio murinus | reverse complement strand
CGGCTCCCCGGCCCGGAGGACGGAGGCCTGACTCTTCAGCACACAGACCCCGGTGCCCGGAGCCCCGTCCAGGCCTGTGGGGCGCCGCCCACTGAGCCGCCCGGTCTGCAAGCCTCTGAGCCTCTGCAGGCGACACTCCCTCCCTCCCCCGGACCTGCCCTCCCTCCGCTCCGTCTGCCAGAGGTGCCTTCCTGGCCCTTACACTTACCACATGGCTGCACCCTCATCACCGGGCGCAGGGCGGGGAGGCCACTGGCCGCAAACGTCGGCTGAACTCGGTGCCGGGCCCCGATCTCACGTACAAGTTCAACTCCCTCCGCTCCGGTCGGCATTCCACCCCCTCCTCCCACCCCCACACAGCACGGGGGCCATCCTCACACGCTGGGGAGGCGGCCCGGCCTCAGGAGGGGGCGGCGGGAGCCACACCCTCTGTGGTGCAGAGCGTGGCGGCCGCGCCTGTCCTGGCACAGCCCGTGTGTCCATCTCGGGCGGAAGCTGGGCACCTGGGGGTGCTGAGTGTTTAGGGTTCCCCTCAATGGGGTGCATCTTTGTGGCAAGTCCGTTCTAGGTCCTTGGCCCGTGCCAGGCAGGCCCCGTGGGGGCGGGGGGTGGGCGCTGGTGAGCAACGCAGGTCCTGGCCCCGCTGGCTCACAGTCCTCCCTCCCGGGGTGGGGGTAGGGGTGGGGAGGTAGGTGTCAGCCTGCTCCCCGCCCAGTGGGGCGCCCCCCACGGCAGCTCAGACCCATCCCCGCATCTGGCCGGCCCTGTGAGCACATCTGGTGGCCCTGTGAGCGCATGCGGAGCCCGAAATGCCGCCGGCACAGGCTGCCCGGGGGTGGGTTTGAGGGCAGTGAGCTGAGCCACGGTAGGGGCTGTCACAGTGGATCCGTGACATGGGCATTTGTCACCCCCACACCTGGGACCCTGCTGTGAACTGCAAAGACAGCTAACAGGCGTGTGTTGTGGGTTCATCGTTGTAACAAACGCCCCTAACGCCAGGCGGGTGAGGGGCGGGGGGTGGTGGTGGGGCGGCGGCGAGGAGCCTCGCTCTCCGCTGTCCCTCTGAACAGCTCTAAACGCCAAAACCCACTCATTAAAAGCCAGGGCCGTCCCCGAGGCCCGCCCCGCCGACCCCCGCGGCGTTTTGATGAATATTTCAGGTCTCCCGTTCGCCCGGTGACGAACGGCTTGGGTGTGAGATAAATAGAGCCGCTCACTCGAAAGCGAGCCATCCAGCCCCGGGCGGGGGGGGGTGGGGGGGTGGGGAGAGTGAAGTGGGGTGCCATCTCCAGAGGGGCTGAGCGCTCACCCCCACCACAGCCTCAGGGCCCCACCTGTGACCCCTCGAGGGGGGAGGGCCGTTCCCTGGGCCCAGGCTCCTCGGGGGCGGCTGGTCTGGGTTCGCCGAGGCAGCTCCCACAAAGCGTGCTTGACCAAAATAGCTCTGCTTGGTCCCCCCCAGACTGCACTGTCCCCCCAACCCTCCAGCCCAGGGACTCACGGGACCCACAGACCGCAGGGCCGAAGAGGTTCCCTCCTGAGTCCCACCCCTCAGTGAGCTCAGGGGAAACTGAGGCCCCGGGCAGAGGGCTGTGCTCTGGGCACTGCTGGCTCCCGTCCTGGACAGTCTCAGGGCGTCCCGACACACCGGCGTCCTCACACGAGACACCTCCCGGGAGTGGAGCCCCCTTGGGCTCCAGCTGGGGGACCCTGAGCCTGGCTTCTGGCTGAGCAGCGCTCCCCCTGCGAGAGCGCCCTGACCACTGGGGGGCAGCTCCTGTGCTGAGCGTCTGCCCCCCGGTGGTCAGTGCACGTCATAGCGACCGGTCACTCCGGTCGTTCCGCCATCACGGTCACTGGGCTTCTATTATTTAGGCTGTTGCTACTGGACTTAGCTGTTCATATAATTAGTAGATTAATATTCATAAACCCCATTGAATGTTGCTATGATTCCTGTCAACCTCGGCTCTGGGAGCCCCCACGCCTCCTCTGTTTAGCTTGGTCCTTCTTTGTCCCCTGCCTCCCGCCCAGCCTCCCAGGCCTGCCTGTCACCGGGAAGACAGACACAGCCGGTTCCGGCAGAGGACGGGGGCGCCGACCCCGCTGCCCTCCCCGGCGGGTCTGCCGCCCCCGCCCCGATCCCAGCCCGGGAAGCAGATGGTCAGAAACTAATGAATCAGCCGCCCCGCCCGCCGGCTGCCGGCAAGCGGCCGCACCAGCAGCGAGCACAACAAATAAATCCCGGCCGGGCCACCACCCTCCCTCCGCTTTGTTTCCTCCTCCCCGCCCTCGCCCTCGGCGGGGATCCCACTTAACCGTTTTGGCGGAGCGTGCGCCGCAGGGCTGGGCAGCTGAGCGGGGTGGGGGGGGGGATCCGGGAGCGCCGGGGCTGGACAGGGTCTCCCCCACCCCCTCCGCTGACCGCTGCCGACGGCGCCGAGAGCCGGGCTGCAGGCCAGCACCTCCACCCCCACCCCGGCGAGGTCAGGTTGCATTAGGAGGCAGCCAGCGCAAAGAAGCGGCCGCACAGGGAGAAGGTTCCGGAAGCTCGAGGCACACCTCTCACCTTTCAGAACGGCCATACCGGTTCACGAGCCGATAAAACACACGTCCCACCCCCAATGCAGGGCCCGGGCCGTGGAGTCACAAAGCCACTGCCAGCGGGATGGGCACCTGGAGGTCTGGCCCTCCGGGCTCCTGACGGAGGAGCCGGGGAGAGATCCTGTGGGAAGAGGAAGGATCCTCCCCGTCCGCGCCACGCTCCTGAGCTGCCCGCAGTCTAGAGCACACCGCAGGCGTGGGCCCAGGGAGACCTTTGCAGCGGCCCTCGACCTCCGTCTGGAACTCAGCCCTGCAGCCTCCTCTGGGGCTGGAGGCACCCGCGGGGGAGCACCTGGGGGTGCCATCACCCAGATGGGGGGCACAGCTCCCTCGTACTGAGCGGGCGCAGCAGATCCAAGGGCAGGGCGGACGACAAGGCAGGACACCCCGAGTTTGGGGAAACTCCACGGCCCTGGAGTTAGGGTGTGGAGGGCCGTGCTGTGCCCACTCCGTGCCTCAGTTTCCCCTTCGTGAAACATGACGCCCCGGCAGGGACATCCCAAAGTCTGAGTGCCTCAGTCCCAGGAGCAGCCCCAACTCTGGCTCCCCCAACCGAGGAGCCAGCCAGCCTTCCCCACGCCCTTCGACCTTGGGGGGGGGGGGCGCGGAGAGGGCAGAGCTGTCCAGCTGGGGGGAAGAGGGGGCTAGCAGGGAAGCAAGGCCGGCGCAAGGCCAAGGACACCAAGCCCTGCCCGCCTGGCCCCCCGCAGCCAGCAGCGGAGGGGGCTGGGCGCTGCCCGGCTCCGGAGAGAAGGCGGCTCTCCGGGAACCCGTGCTGTGTGCTTGGAAAGGGAGGAAGGGATGGTCTGCCTCCCTGGCGGGCGGGCCTCTCCCCGCAGCCGGCCGGCTTCTAGGAATGGCCGGGGTGGGGAGCGCGCCCCTCCCCGGGGCTCTGCCCAGCCCTCACCTGTGCCAGGGACCCCTCTCCACCCCCCGCCCCCCAGCCCCACCCCGTGTCCATGTCCGGAGCTCATCACCACAGAAACCCGGCACGCGGAGCTTGGCAAGAGTCTGGTTCACCCGCCTTTCCTTTGCTCTGAGCGCCTCCCTTTCCGGCTGGCCTGCTCCCCACGTTTCTGATGGGTTAAAAAAAGGGGAGCCTCCCTCCCCCCAGCCTCGCCCTGGCCACCCAGGAGCTGGCCTGGGAACAGCTGCCCCCCCTCTACCCCCTCACCCCTGTCTCTGCTCCCCCTTCCTGCTCCCCCCCCCACACAGCTCAAAGCTTCCACCTAATATATATATAAATATAAGTATCCCGGCCGGCGTGCCCCAGCGGTTGTGCGTCAACCTGTGACCCGGGAGGCCAGGGTTCCATCCCCGGTGGGGGACAGGCCGGGGTGTGTGGCTCGACCCCCAGTGGGGGGCGCGCAGGAGGCGGCCGGTCCAAGGTTCTCTCTCGTCATGGATGCTTCTGTCTCCCCCCCTCCCTTCCCTTCCTCTCCGAAACCAGTAAGAACACACTGTTTTTAAAGCGGTACTAAGGAGAGAGGGAAGGATGAAGGGAGGAGGGGCGAGAGAGAGGGAGGAACTGGGGCCAGGCGGGGGCGGGGCGCCGAGGGGAGGGGAGGGGAGGACGCGGTCCGAGGCCGGCCAAGGGCGCTATCGATTCAGGACTTAGAAACTGCTTAGCGAGGGGAAAGACGCCCGCTCTCTAAAAGCTTGCGCGCAGCTTCCCGGGGAGGCCTGCTCTGCTGACATAAATATTTTATCAGGAGCAGAGACGCCGCGCTGGGTTTAAATGCTGGGGTGGAGGCGGGGCGGCGGGCAGGGCAGGGGGGGGCCCCTGGGCTCCGGCCGAGCCCCCCACTCGGGGCGGCTGCCTGTCCCCCGGCCCCTGGGCCTGTGCAGTGTCCCCCATGTGCACACACACACCCCGCCACCCTTGGCTTTCTCACTAACCAGCAGAACCATGGGCTCTCCTGGTCCAGAGGGAGGCCCAGGATGACACCCTGGAAGGGGAGGGTCCCAGAGGGGGTGAGGCTGAAGCTTCCTTTGCCTCCATCCACCCGCCACGCCAGGCCCACCTCAGTGACCGGCACGGGGGCCCATGGGGACCCCTGGGGCCTGGGAGGGCCGGGCGGGACCAGAGGGGAGCTGGGGGAGTCCCAGAGGGCTCCCTGGGGGAGGGGGTGGACGGTGGAGAGGGCCTGCCACGCCGTGAGGAGTCCCCGCGTCCCGGGGCCGCACAGGGGCCAGGCCAGACGCGCAGGGAGCCGCAGGGAGAGGGCTCTGCGCTCTGGCGAGGCCGGCAGCCAGCGGGCACAGGAGCCGACCCGGGGAGGCCGGGGGCCGCACAGGCTGGACATTTAGCAGCTGCAGGAGGGCCGCCCGGGCCAGCCAGCCTCCTGCCAGGAAGAGGTTAGGAACCTGGGGACACAGGCCCACGGCCCCCAGGAGCCGGAGCCGGAGCCGGAGCCAGAGCCAGAGCTGGAGCCAGGATGGAGAGCCTGAGAGCTGGAGCCAGAGCCAGGATGGAGATCCTGAGAGCTAGAGCCAGAGCCGGAGCCAGGATGGAGAGCCGAGGGACTCCGCTCAGACGGAAGGGCCGTTCTGAGGCAAACCCTCCACTCCGGTCTTCAGGTCGAAGAGCCGCGGCGCGCTCCAGGCTGGGGGGACCGTGGACCCCGGAGCCCAGTAAACGCCAGAGCCAGCCCACCGGACCACGCGGTGGCCGGGGCTCCGTGGGCAGCCCTGAGCCCGCACCCCAGCCACAGGGAGGCCGGCCCAGCCCGGAGTCCCAGCTGCCCCAGGCCCCGAAGGAAGACACCACCCAATCCCCCTTTCCTACCAAGGAGACGCCCGCACAGAGTCCTCACGTGAGACTCCCCTGGGGTGCCCCGGCCCACCACACGGACCCCCAGGGGCACCGAGCTGGCCACGGCTTCCGGGGGCTCCAGGGGCAGCGAGGGTCCCCAGCCTGAGGGCCTGCGGTGGACAGTCTCCGTCTTGGGGGACACCGGGCCCCCCGCCCTCTCCTACCCCTCCTGGCTGCCAGGCCTGTCCCCTAGGCTGAGGGGCAGCTACACCCCCAGGGCCCCGGGTGGGAGGGGCCTGTCCATGCCAAGCCGACGGCCCCATGCCAGGCTGACGGCCCCGTGCCAGGCTGACGGCCTCCCACCCCCGCCCGCTCCGTTCTATCTTTATGTCCATTATTGTCCACTGTGGACGTGCCCCCCTCCCCTCCTTCCCCAGAAAAGCAGACCAGTTCCCCCAGGCGCGGCGGCCTTCCCTGCAGCTGGTACGTGGGAGCGAGCACGTGGCCAGATGGACGTGAGGAAGCGGCCCAGCCGTGTCCCCGAGGGCAGAGGGGGCGGGGAAGCCAGCGGCACCCTTCCCGCCTCCTCCTGCTGCAGGAAGTACACTCACCCAACACAAACGGCCATGTGTGCTTGCATGCATGTGTGCCCATGCACACACACACACATATGCACACGCATGCACGCACACCAGCCTGTCGGCGTTTTCTGAGACACTCAGAGTCACCTGCAGCCAGGTTAGGAGGGGCTGGGCCTGGGCAGCCTGGGATGCTGTGTCAGGCTCCTCCACCGAGAAGCTGCGTGTCTGTGGCCAAGTGGCTTCACCTCTCCGAACCTCAGGTCCCTCACATTCAAATGGGTATAAACATGGGATCCACCACACGTGTTAACACCTGTGAGGGTTCAATGAGCTGGCTAGGTCCAGGGCTGCGTATACAGTAGGCACTCAATAAATGGAAGCTGGTGCTGGTCGGAGGAGGAAGAGGAAGGCATGGCGTCAAGGAAATCCTGACTGCCCTGGCCAGTGTGGCTCGGTGGATAGAGCGTTGGTCCTTGGAATGAAGGGTCCCGGGTTCGACTCCAGTCAAGGGCATGTACCATGGTTGCGGGCTCTACCCCGGGCCCCGTGAGGGCACCTGGAGGAACTCTCACATCGATGTTTCTCTCCCCACCCCATCCACTCTCTCTAGAAATCAATGGAAAAATACCCTCGGGTGAGCAGTAACCAAAAAACGAATGAATTTGTTAATTAAAGAAAAAGGGCAAATCCTCAGACAATAACGGGGCAGTCAGCCATGAGAAGACAGAACGGGGATTTTCCTGAGCTCCGAGGAGGGGCCGGAGGGGCCCACGGGTGAGCGTGGGGTGAGCTGGGAGCCCTGCAAGTGTGTGCAACTCTGGGCTGTACACATGTGCATGTGTGCACGTGGATACATGTCCACGTGCAGGTATGCCTGTGCGTGTACATGCGTGTGAGTGCTCATTGTTCTAGGAAAAGCACACGGATTCTCAGAAGGGCTGTGACCCCCGAAGGTGGAGCCTGCTCAGGGGGGTCGCTGCAGAAGAGGGGTTGCTCCCTGCCTTTGTCCAGGTCTCCGGCACCCGGGGTCATGCCCAGTCCTTCCCCCCCCCCCAGAGCCTGACAGCCCGGAGGTGGGCCACACCGGGAACGCTCTGACCCCCAGTCACAGCCGAAATCTGTATCCCAAGGGGGGGGGGCTGGACACCAAGGTGACCAGCTCCCCGCAGCCCATCCAGTGGGGAGCCTGGTCCCCAGAGCCGGCCCCAGCCCATGCCAGCCCGGCGCTGTGGGCAAGGGTTTGGTTGGCACCAGGCTGGGGACGGGGACGGGGTCAGGGACAGAGGCCCTTGCTCAGCTGCTGCTCCTGCTGCCGCCACCGCCGCCGCTGTCTCCTGACTCCGCAGAGGGAGGCCCGTCCTGAACCCACAGCCCCGGGGGCGCCGCCGCCTCGGTGGGGAGCGGCCTCCGCTGGCCCCCCGCTGGCCTCCCGCTCACCTCGCCAACACCGCCGCCGCCGCCGGTCGGGTTTCATTTCCTTTCATCTCCCCGGTCGATGCTCGGAGCCAAGCGGACAAATGACTCGGCGGCAGGAGGGAGCTGGACTGAGGGACTGGGGTCCCCACGGCCCCCACGCACTGGACACACGGGGGGGGCTGGGGGTCCAGGCCTTGGACCGTCCCTCTCCCAGGAGGGGGGGCTAGGAGCCGGGCTGAGATCCGGGCGGACCCACTAGCATGGAGCCGCCTCATTCCTTCCACGGAGACCCTGAGAGGAGATGACGCTCTGTCGCTGCACCCCGAGAGCATGGGTCCCCTCTACCCACACTCGGGACACCCAAGCTTGTGTACTACAGAACGGGGGGGGGGGGTCGAGGCCCTAGCGCTGCTGCCAACCTGTGCACCCCCTCCCCGCTCCTAGCGCCGCCCTGTCCTGTCGCCGCCCATGCTGTGGGGACGCGCCCCCAGACCCCCTGGTGCTGGGGGGACGGCTCCCAGAAGCCCTCCCCAGGGGCCGGCGTGTGAAGACGCACCAGGCCCCCTGCAAGCGCAGGGTGTGCCCCCTGGACCCCACTCCCTGGGCTCCTGGCGGAGGGCTGGGGCCGGACCCGCATGCACCCACAGTTGGCATGGGGGGGGCATCGCAGGCGCTGACCGTGCAGGGACCTTAGCGCTCGGCCGCCCGCCCGCCGCTCAGCACGGGCTCAGCAGAGAGCGGTGCGCGGGCCGGCCGGTCAGCTCCGAGCAGCGCCCGCGGAGGCCTGGCACAGGCCGAGCTCAGCTGAGCACACACGTCCTAGCCTGTGGGCACGCCTCCCGAAGGCGGCTTTTAGAGGGACCCCGCTTCCCCCAAGCGCCCCTGTGAGGGCGCCTCCCCAGGCTCCAGGCCACTCTTTCGTGTTGCTGTTGTTTTGGGTTTTTAAAACAATATTTTTATTGATTTCAGAGAGGAAGGGAGAGAGAGAGAAACATCAATGATGAGAGAGAATCATAGATTGGCTGCCTCCCGCACATCCCCTAGTGGGAATCGAACCCGGGACGGTTTGGTCCCCAGGCCGAAGCTCTATCCATTGAGCCACACCGGCCAGGGCAAGGCCACTCTTGAAAGAATGAGAGCCATGGCCCACGCTGGCCGCAGCTTCCCCGCGGGGACCGGGCGGGACGTTCACGGGGGCGGGGAGGGGGTTCTCATTGTGCTCACAGAAGCCCGGGACGGCCCGGGAGGGGCAGGGGATCCGGCCGCCCAGGTCCGGGCACACTGTCCCCTGGGCAGTGAGTTCCAACGGGAGGGTCACCGCTCACTCTGGCCTTAGCTGGTCACTGCGGCCCTTCCAACTGCTGAGGGGCCACATCACAGCCACGGCTGACCGTAACAGATAGCACGCGTGGACGAGGGTGTGGAGGAGGCGGGACCTTCGTGCAGTGCTGGTGGGGGCGTAAAGGGGGCAGCCACCGCGGGAAGCAGTCTGGTGATCCTCACAAACTTAAACATGAACATTCCCACGTGGCCCAGCCACCCCACGCCCCGCTGCTAGTATGCACGCAGGAGAAATGGGAACATACACCCAAGAAAAAAACCTGTCCCCAGATGTTCATAACAATCCCATATAATAAAGAGGCGATATGCAAATTGACCCTCACGCCCTCACAAAGATGGCCGTCCCCAGGTTGTCACAAGGTGGTTGCCACAAAGTTGGCCACCCCCCCATGTCATCCCAAGATGGCAGCCCCATGTCGTCAAAAGATGACCAGCCCCACCTTGTCACAAGATGGATGGCAGGGGATGGCAGTTGGGGGCAAATGGGCTGGCAGGGGAGTAGTTAGATGTTAATCAGGCCAGCAGGGGAGTGATTAGGGGGCAATCAGGCAGGCAGGCAGGCAGGCAGGCGAGCGGCTAAGAGCCAGCAGTCCCAAATTGTGAGAGGGATGTCCCAAGGGGTCCCAGATTGCAGAGGGTGCAGGCGGGCTAAGGGACACCTCCCTGCCCCCCAGTGCACTAATTTCATGCCCTGGGCCTTTAGGATTATCTATGATAGCCCAGTAAGTGGAAACAACCATAATGTCCATCACCTGATGAGTGGATAGAGAGCTGTGGGAGCTGATGCAGGGCACATTACCCAGCCATGAAAAAGGGGTGGGTGCTGACCCCTGCTCCAGGGGTGAACCCCGAAAACAGCATGCCGAGTGAAGGGAGCCAGACGCCGAAGTCACACGCTGTGTGACCCCACTTCCAGGAAACGCCTAGAAGAGACAGAAGCGTCGGCGGGCAGAGAGCAGACAGGGGCTGCCAGGGCTGGAGGGGGCAGGAGTGGGCAGTGGCTGCTCACGGGGACGGGGCTTCCTCTGGGGGATGGGGACGTTCTGGAACTGGACAGGGGCGGTGGCCCCACAGCCCTGTGGGTGTGCTGCCATTCACTGACAAATGCACACAAAAGCACGTTCACGTTGTACGTACTTCACAGCAATGGCATTCTGAAGTGGTTAGCTTCATGTTGTGTCAATTTCACCTCGATTTAAAAATGAAAGGAAAAAAAATTTTTTTAAATGCCTTAATCACAAAAATAGTATTTTAAAACTGTGTGTGGTGGTGGAGGCTGGCTGAACTGATTGTGGCGATCCTTTCGCAGTATATACGCGTCTCAAACCTCCACGGTGAACACTTAAAACGAATACGTTACGTGTAAACTCTGTAAAAAAAAAAAAAAAAAAACACAAGCGAGTGTACCTGTGCTGTGGCATTATATGTTAGCACATGGCTCGCTCTTCTGTGTCCGGCCGCTCGTTCAGGAGGAGCCTCTGGTGAAGGAATGTGAACTTGGGAAAGACGCCAGCTGTGCGGGCCCGGGTACACGGGGTCCGCCTCGCCCTGCGAGGGGACCCCTCTGCGGTCTGTTTGTGAGCAAGGGGAGCCCTAAAACCCCAGAACATATCTGGCCGTCTGATAGTCAGGATCCGGTTAGTCTAGCCCCGTGGTCGGCAAACTGCGGCTCGAGAGCCACATGCTCTTTGGCCCCTGGAGTGTGGCTCTTCCACAAAAGTACCACGGCCTGGGCGAGTCTATGTGGAAGAAGTGGCGTTAGAAGAATAAGTTTTAAAACTTTGGCTCTCAAAAGCAATTTCCACGGTTGTGCTGTTGGCATTTGGCTCTGCTGACTAGTGAGTTTGCCCACCACGGGGCCAGCCAAACCCCAGGGCTGCCAGTTGAGAGAACCCGAGACTGGGAGCTCGGCCTGGCGTCCCCGCGGCCAGGAGGCTCAGGCCTGGCACGGCGCTCCGCTCCCCACGCCGCCCCGCCGGCAGCTGGCGGGCGCTCAGGGAACGAGAAACACATTTTCATATATTTCAGCAAATCTGCTGCTGATGAGAAACAAACCAGAACCGCAAACCAGAGCCCAGCGGGACCGGGGTCCGCCTCATCTGCCACTTCCCGCTCTCTGGGCCCCTCCAGGCGAGTGAGGCCCGGTTCCCCGGGGGCCGCGGGGGCCGGCACGGTCCCAGCCGGGAGCGCCGGGGCCAGGGCCTGCCTGATGGGGACGGAGCCGCAGCCCAGCCCGTTCCGGGGCGGCGACGGGTGAGGGTGAGAGGTGCAGCTCCGAGCGGCCCTTTGAGCCTGCCAGCTCTGTGCCAGCCTGAGCCCCTCCTCCCCCCTCCCTCCCTGCAGCCACACCCTCGGCCCAGCCCCAGGCCCTAGAGACTGGCTCTGAGCCCACAGAGGAAGGCTGACCCATGTGGGGGCCTGGGGAGGCCTCAGTTTGCCCATCCATCAAATGGCACAGTAACATCCCGCCCCCACAGGCATGTGGGGTCCAGGGGCTGGGAGGCACCCAGGGACCGAGCAGGGGCGTGGCTTGTCCTCGTCCTTGGCGCCTTCGCCTGTCCCCACCCCCTGTCCGGACCATCCTCCGTCTGTGTTTTCTGCCTTTTCTCCTCCGCGTGTCTTTCAAGCCAAATCCTGGGATGGAAAGTAAATCCCCTTTCCGGAAGGTTCACCGTGCCAGGCCCCCCGCCGAGGCCTTTACATGCTTGTCTCGTCGCGTTTGCACACGCTGCCCTCCGCCTGCCCCGTTGTCAGACGAGCAAAGCGAGGCTCGGAGCCTCGGGGACTCACCCCAGCGTCACACCCGGAGGGCGGGCGGGAGAAGGATGGGCCCCGTGTGCTGCACCCCAAGTCCCAAGTCCTCGTCCACCGGGGCGCAGCCCGCCCGCCCGCCTGTCCCTCGCCCACCCCCTCCCTCGCCGCCCGTGGGGGCTGAGGCGGGCCGAGAAGACATGCTCTGGAGGAGGAAGTGCAAACACACTAGCAGCCAGGGCTGGGATGTGGACAAAGGAAGGCGAGCCTGTGGGACTACGTTAACTGGAAAGTTCTAGGGCCTCTAAGTCTTTTTAAAATATATATATTTTATTGATTTTTTTACAGAGAGGAAGGGAGAGGATAGAGAGCTAGAAACGTTGATGAGAGAGAAACATCGACCAGCTGCCTCCTGCACACCCCTCACCGGGGATGTGCCCGCAACCAAGGTGCATGCCCTTGACCGGAATCGAACCCGGGACCTTCCAATCCACAGGCCGACGCTCTATCCACTGAGCGACACTGTTTGGGCGGCCTCTAAGTCTTTGGCTCTCTTTGGAAAGGTGCCCCCCAGCCCCTTTCCCTTCCTGCCCGCCCCTTGCCTCCAGCTGCACTGCCCCCTCCCCCCCATGGGGGGTCTGAACCCAAACCCACTCTCTTCGGGAAAGTAAGGGGCAAGGATCTCGCTCCTGTGGCCCAGACCTCTCAGGCACCTGTCTGCTGCGGGGGGAGGGGGAGACGTCCCCGGGCAATGGGGTGTCACGCGTGGGACTGTTCCTGTCCAATGCTGGGCCTGACCCTGGCGATTCGAGGCTGAGCACCTCTCCCTGAGGGTGGGCGGAGCTCGGATTCTACAGTTACTTCCTGCTGCAGGGGGCAGCCGCGCAGACTCCTGGTGCCATGTGACTCTGCTCTGATCCCTCCTCCTCCGAGGAGCCTTCCGGGTTACTCCGCCCTTCTACCCGCCCATCCGGTCGTTCGGGAAGCACTGAGCGAGCCGGGACGGGGGGGATGCAGAGCTGAACCCTGCCTTTGAGGAGCCGGCAATCCAGGAAGGAGGCAAACAGCAGGAGTGCAGTAACTCCCGAGAGCTGAGCATCGACTGACTACCTGCCAGGCCCTGCTCGTGACCGTCCCGGGCGTGCATTCTATTCATAGCTCCGGTGTGAGGAGGTGAGGCTCAGGGAGGTCGGCCTCACGTCCAAGGTCACACAGCACGGGATGCGAACCTCTACCTCTCTGCCCTCGGGGCCTAAATGCCTACCCAATGGCCGCCTCCGTGAGAAGAGTGGCAGCGGGTGCCCAGGGGGGGATGCGCTGACCCACCTGCACTGGGGTCAGGAAGCCCCGGGCACAGGTGATGCGGGTACAGGGGGAGGCCCCGGGCACAGGTGTTGCAGGTGCATGGGGAAGCCCCGGGCACAGGTGATGGGGGTACACGGGGAAGTTGGGCACAGGTGTTGCGGGTACATGGGAAAGCCCCGGGCACAGGTGATGCGGGTACACGGGAAGCCCCGGGCACAGGTGTTGCGGGTACACGGGAAGCCCCGGGCACAGGTGATGCGGGTACACGGGAAGCCCCGGGCACAGGTGTTGCGGGTACATGGGAAAGCCCCGGGCACAGGTGATGCGGGTACACGGGGAAGTTGGGCACAGGTGATGCGGGTACACGGGGAAGTTGGGCACAGGTGATGCGGGTACACGGGAAGCCCCGGGCACAGGTGATGGGGGTACACGGGGAAGTTGGGCACAGGTGATGGGGGTACACGGGGAGGCCCGGGCACAGGTGATGGGGGTACACGGGGAGGCCCCGGGCACAGGTGTTGCGGGTACAGGGGGAAACCGGGCACAGGTGATGCGGGTACACGGGGAAGCCTGGGAATGGAGGAAGCACCGGAAGGCGCGGAGGAGAGGAGTCAGGCCAGAAGGGGAAATGGCTGGATGCGGGGCTGGGGGGCTGGGCCGGCCTTTGTTTCGTGTTTCTTGTTGCTGACTTGGATTTGCAAGAGTCATCTCACTTTCCCTCCCAGCTCCTGCCTGACGTGAGGTCAGAACTCAGGTCTAGTACTGGGGCGGTGCGCCAGAGGGAGGAAGGGAGGCTGGGAGGTGCGCCGGAGGGAGGGAGGGAAGAAGGGAGGGAGGGAGGGTGTCCCCCCCGCTCTCCTCTGTGGCTTGGGGCCGGGGGGGGGGGGAGAGCGGGGAGGGGCTGGTCATCTCGGAAACACTTTCTGGACGTGGAGGCCGGGCGGGAGGTGGGGTCCCTGTGGCCCTGGCCCCCGTGGTGTTCAGTGTCACGGGGGGGAGGGCCGTGAGGCCTCCATGGCCCGCCTGCCCCGCATCGACCAGCTGAGCAGACCCCCTGGGCCTGGGGGAAGGATGAGGGCCCTTTGATCTGCGTCTGGGTAAACTGAGGCAAGGAGAAGGTAAAGCAGGGGCTGAGGAAGGTGTGTGCTTAGAGACGTGCTGTCACGGCTCCCCCGCCTACCAGACCAAGTAGCCCCTGTGCGCCAGCACACGCCGAGCAAGGCCCATCCCTGTCCCCGTGGGAGGAGCCCAGATTCCAGGCCTGTGGCTCCTGCTGGGGCATCAGGCCTCCTCTCTCTGGAACCTTCTACCGTCTCCAGCATTCAGGAGTCTCCGCTCCCGGCTCCGTCCGCTCAGTCCCGGGGCCCCTGCGCTCCGTGCGTGTCTCCCTCAGTGGCGACTGCCCCCCTCCCCCCCCCAGAGACCTGGGAACGTCAGCCAGGGCGACCCTGGCGGGAGGGAGGCGGCATCTCCAGGCCCCGCCCGCCTGCACCCCAGGCCTGGTGAGCAGCTCCCGCAGCCCCGGCGCCCGGGCACTCTGCACGCCCAGCGAGGGGCGCCGGGCCGCCTGGCCCAGGCCTTCCCCTGGGTCGCACGTGGGGGGCTGGGGGGGGCCGTGAATACCGCCTGCCTGGTCTGTGCTGGTGCTAACCCCCCCCCCCCCCATCTCTCTCCTGGAGCTCAGGGCTAGCTTTCGTCTCAAAGGCACACGGGAAGGGTTTCCCCCTTCCTCTCTCGGCAGCTGCCACCTCTTGGGGAGCATGCTCCCCGTGCCCACTGCACCCCGTCCCACCGGGTCCTAGTGGACGGACCTGGCAGCCGCCCTCCAGGACTGAGAAGTCCTCCGGGCCCTGCCTGCCCCCCTCTCCTGGCCCCCGACCGGGCCTGGGAGTGAGGGCTGGGGGCGTCTCCTCCCAGCAGCCCTGGTTGAAACCTTGGCCTCCCTATTAATTCTCATTGTGCACTTAGAGCCAATAGGCTTCTGTTTACTCATTTATCTTGGTCTTCCTTCTCCCTCCCCCTCCTCACGGGCTGGAATGTCCAACGCGGCTCTCAGGTGGCTGTGCTGGAGGACAAAGCCTGGGCGGAGAGGGGCTGCACCCAGAACCTCGAAAAGGGCAGTCGCCCCTGCCCCCCGCCCCGCCCCCTCACTCTCCGGGTGCTCCGGGGCTCAGGCTCCTGGTGGCTGGATGTTGGGACAGCCCAGCACCCGCTGCAGGGGGGCTGCCTGGGAACAGGGACCCACTGGGCCACGGCTGGGTTAAGGGGGCAGGGGGCCGCCTGGCTATCATTGGGGCGCCCCCTGGTGGCCGGCTAACAACCCCCGCTGGGCCGGAGGAGTTGGAGCTGCCGCTCTGACCCTGGGAACCCTGCAGGCAGGAGTGAGGCGAAGAGGAAAAGGCAGGGAAGCCGCCAAGGGCATAACAACACTGGGAGCAAATAACAGTGCCCACACTGAGCGCCTACTGTGTGCCAGCACTGCACCCAGGGCACACAGTCAGGCTGCGTCCTTGCCCAGCACCATGGCAGAGCAGGAGCCCTGAGCAGGGAGAGGGGAGACCCAGCCACCCGGGGGGGGGGGGGGGGTCCCAGCTGCCCCCCCAGCCCCAGTGACCTTGGCAGGATTTAGGTAATACCTCTAATCTCTAATCCCTGGGCTGGGATTAGGACGGAACGGCGCCACAGCATCCGAGAGACAGCAGGCCCTGCTGGGGGGGCTGCAATCCTCGGGGGGGTTTGAATCCATCTGGGTGGACCCTCCACCCTGAAGAGGCCAGGCCCTGCCCAAGGCAGCCTGCCCTCCACCCTGCGTGGCAGCGCCCCCACCCCGTGGGCTGACGTCTGTCACCTGGAACGAAGCAGCTGCGTCCATCAGACCGGAGGCGAGACACCGAGGACCCAGAGGAGGGGTGCTGAGCGCCCTTCTCCTCCCCTGCCTCCCCCTGCACCCCAGGAGGAAAGCAGGGCCAGAAGCCTCTTCCCAGCCTGGGCCCGGGCTGCCGGGCATCAGGACTGGGGGGGTGACCAGCCCCTTGGGCAGCTGCGCTGGGCTCTCTGCGGAGGGCTGAGGACCAGGGCCAGGAGAGGCCTCGGACTCGCAGGCGATGGTCACCCCTCTCCTCCAGGCCTTGACCACAAGCTGGTCCAGGGATTGGCGACTGAGCTGCCTGCCCTCCCCCGCCAGCACTTTAAGGAAATGATTAATATGTAAGAGAAGAAATACTGACTCTGCCCAGAGAGCGTGCACCTGGGCTGGGCGGGCGGGCAGCCGGGGGTGAGCGCGGAGCTGGGCTGCCCCTGGCCCTGCCCCCGACCTTAGCGTCCCCGGTGCCCTGATCCCCGCAGACTCCCGGCCTTCCCGCCGCCCCTCCTCGCCGGCCCCGCCGCTGCCCAGTGACAGCTCATGGCTTCACCGCCGCGCAGGGACGGAGCTGCCCGGGCCGGCGGCCCCGGGAGAGGCTGACGCGTCCCCGGGGACCGGGGCCTCCCCGGGAGCCTGGCAGGACGCCGGCTCAGCCAGCCACAAACCCAGAGACCGGGAGCCCCCCCCCCCCCCCCCCGCAGGACGCAGAGGCAGCGGACGGCCCGAGGCTGTGCTGAGCCCCTCCCGGGAGCCCCCCAGCCCGGCCCCCACCAGGCCCCGGCCCGGAGCCAGCCCAGCGGGAAGGCGTTCTCCGACGGCGGGTTAGCTCGGTGCCGTGGGGACCAGGGTACTTCCTGGTGGGGAGTGTGGGCCTCAGCGTCCCCGTCGGTACGATGGGAGTGGCACCAGCTAACGTCTCGGGGCCACGTGCCCTGTGCCAGGCACTAGCCCGAGCATTTCACACACAGAGTGGCTCACGCATTCCTTACAGTGGCGGAGTGTGCTCTCCGCGTGCCATTTCACAGATGGTGGCACAGAGGCCCGGAGATACCACTGGTCCAGGGCCACACACACCCCCGACTCCTCTGCTGGGAGCAGGGAGTCAACCTGGCTGAGGGGAGGACTCCGGGAATGACACAGATTGAGCTCCTGGCCCACGCACTCAGGGAGCCTGTGCAATGGCCCCTGCTATTGTGGCAGCTGCTGTTGTAGCACCGACATGCCCGGGGCACATGGGGATGGAGTTGAAAAGGGCCTCTGTCCTTCCATCACAACCCCCCAGCCCCCCCTACCCTCTCCCCCCCCCCCCCCCCGCAAAGTGCCAGCTGCGGGCACGCACACCAGGCCTGGCTACACTGCCTGCTGGATCAGAGCAGGTGGGATAGGAGGCTGGAGGGAGGTCAGCAGGTAGCGATGCTCACTCGCCTAGATTGCAGACTTTCTACCACGGAAACGGGGCTTGTCTGGTGGGCTAGGGCTCTAAAACATGCTTTTCCCAAGAGAAGAGGACCTAGAGGTCCCCTGGGCAAGACCCCCTCGCCCCCCCACACACAGAGAATAAGTCACATGACCCCGGGGTCCTCAGGGCGGCCTTCGCTTTGGCACGTTTCCAAGGAGAGACAGACTCCACACTGCGTTCAAGTCAACCTTTTACCTCGGCCCCCCGGCCCCCCACCCGGCTCACCCATTCCCGGGGTCCATCCCCAACGCCCCCATTGGCCCCAGCAAGCAGCGCCCCGGGGGCTGACTTACGTGGGAGCAGAACCTCTCGGGCGGGTCTCCGCACGTGATGCCCTTGGGCTCCACCTTCACCTTGACATAGTCCTTCAGGCGCATGGCCTTGGGCTGGCAGGCGTAGAACTCCCAGGTGGGGCCCTCGTCCGAGGTCACCCAGGACTTGCAGATGTCATAGTTCCCGGAGGCCAGCAGGAGGCAGTGCAGGAGGAGAGCCAGCAGGCCCAGCATGGCTGCGCGGGCCGGGGGGCGCGGCCCCGGGGGGCCCTGGAGCGGCGGCGGCGGGGTCAGGCGGGACCTCTGGGGGCCTCCGCATGGACAGGCCGCATCTGCCAGGCGGGGAGGCGGGCGAGGTCCCGGGGCGAGGCACTCGCTTTTCCCCAAAGGCCGGGCGGGAAGCTCAGAGCCGGCGTTTCTCAGGCTGCGGACGGGCAGGTCAAACGGCGGCCCGGGCCTCGGAGTCCTCCTGACCTTGGCATTCCGCCTCTCCCGCAGGGGAACCTGATCGACGCGGGCAGACGCGGCTCCGGCGGCGACAGTGGGTGGAAACGGGATAGGGGTGCGATCCGCGGGGAGCTGGCATGGGGCCGGCTCGGAGCGCCGGCAGGGTCTGTCCTTCCAGCCGGTCCCGGTCTTTCAAAGGCCCCGCGTGTGTGATGTGCTCACCACGCCCGCAGAACAGCCCTCTGGCCTGCGCGTAAAGATAAAAACGGAATCAGGAGGTGGACGCGTGCGCCGGGAAGCTGGTCCCTCCGCGGGGACGGGCCCATGACAGGGATCTCCTTTCATGCGAGTTGAAAGTGGCCACGATTGCGCGGCTGGACTGGAACATAAAGACGCGGCCGGGGTGCCAGCTGGGGGGGAGGCTTATTTGGCTCTGCCGTGGCGGGACCGGCGCTAATGGGGGCCGGCTGACCTTGGCCGGTAGCCACTGGCAACTTATTATGAAGTTGCTGGGACTTCAGCTCCATCCATGCGGGCCCTCGGGGGCCCTCTGGCCGGCCTTTCATTGTGAGAGGGAAGGAGGGAGAGCTGGTGAGCCACAACACCTGCAACAAATTAACCGGAGAGGAAGGGGGGACAGAGGCGCGCGCAAGAACAAAAGCTCGCTGGCAAAGATGTGCAAAGAATGAGGCTGCATTAGCGGGGCCTCCGGAGGAAACTGGGTTATTTTTATTAATGTCGGGGCTGCACACGTGGAGGCGGGGTGCATTGCGAAAAGGGTGCTGCGTCGTCTCCTCCCTGGGTGGGGGCGTTAGGCCGGCAGAGGTGCCCTTGCTTGGGGTCGCCGACTCCTTAAAACAAGGTCCCCGGCGGCCGAGAACGAATGGTGGCTTTACAATGCCCCGACCGATCAGCTGAAGCATCAATGCGGGGATGCGGCTGCCCCCCTGGGCGCCCTCGGGCAGTGTGGACAGGCGGGCCACGGGCCGGAGCGGGTTGACAGTGGGGTGCACGGCCCCCCCCCCCCGCCCCCAGCGGAGGCAGGAGTTCGTTTTCCACGCAAAGGAGCAGGGGGGGGGGGAGACTTCGACAGAAGTGACAGCACTCTGTCATTTGGAGTTTCTGATCGAGGCCAACATCTTGCACACCATCCGTGGAGGGAGGGCCTGTTTATAAACCGATCCCTATTATCATTATGGCTTTCCTATTTTAGGCTCCTGGCAATTATCTTAAAAAAGCCCAAATAGATGTGACTAATACGGATGTCCTATTGCGACACACGCGAGCCGGGTAGTGTGCCGTGCTCCAGGCGGGGGGCAGATCCATCACGGGGGACGGTGGGGGGGGGGGTCCGGCCAGAAACAGGAGCCCACAGGGCAGAGGTCGCCGGGTGAGTCACAGCAGGCCCTGCGTCATGAGGATCCTGGTTCTCCTGGCGGCGGCGGTAATGGCAGCCAAGTCCCCGAGGCCAGCCGGCTCCCCTCCGCGCAGCGGCCGCTGCTCCCAGAGGGTCCCTGAAGGGCCGGCTCCAGCCACGTTTCCACCAAACCCCATTCGCCACCCAGACACGAACGCACTGCTGCCTGCCAGACACACTGGGAGGGGGCATGGTCCCCAGGGGCCTGGCCATGCAGCACCTTGGGGGTGTGTGTGTGGGGGGGGGGGAGGCCAGCGCCCTGAGCTCTGGCCCAGGTCGTAAATCTGAATTAAGGAGGCGGCCCTGCCGGCTGGCTGGCTGAAGCCCGAGATGGAGATGGATGAGGGGGAGGGGACGCATTTTCCCGGTGGTGGTGGCGGCGCGGCGGCCCACCTCTGGCCGGTCAGAGAAGCCTGTGTCCAGGCTGCCCGGCCTGGAATCCGCTCCCGGCTAGAAAACTCTCCCAAGGAACCCGCCTGGCGACTATTTTTACAACCCGAGAAACTGTAGTAAAAATAAAATAAGCATGGCCTGCAAAGGCTTGGATGCTTCTACCCAAGTGAGCTTTCTGCGCCCCGAAAACAGCGGGTCCCCAGTGAATCCTTCCAGCCCTGAGTCCCAGAGGTTCCCTAACAGGTAGGGGGGGCTCGGGGCTCGGGGCTCCTGCACCTGCGGGACCAGCGGGGCGGGCGCCGGGGGGCACGGGGTGGGGGGCCGGGAGACATTGGGGTGGGGGGCCGCTCGCGCACACCAGTCCCAGCAGGGCAGTTGTGTTGGCTTCCGAGCCACGCATTCCCCGGGAAACGGGGCGGACAACAACAAAACCCGGGTAATGGATATGTTTACAACTAGTCCATCAATTGGGCGCCGCCGCAGGGGAGTTGTGAACTCAGCACGAGAATATGACGGCTGGTTTTTGCCAAAAAGCAAAACAGGGAGGAGCGGAGGACCGCACTCCCCGGGATGGGGCTGGGGCTGGGGCGGCGGAGAGCGGGGGAGCCGGCGGCGGGGAAATTGGGGGAAATTGGGAGGAAGAGGCGGAACCAGCGGCCGGCTCCCGGGAAATAAATCTCACCTGGCGTTATTAAGAAACCGCAGCCCCCGAAACAAACGGGATCGATGCGCTTTATTTTCTTTTGAGTCCTCCGGGCCGAGGGGGGCTGATAGCCAGGGTATTAAAACCCGAAAATTAGATTTCACCAGGATTTCTGAACTCCGCTCTCTGTCTGATTGAATTAGCGCCTCTCGGAGCCGGAGCTCCTCCCGGACCCGCCGCCGCGCCCTCGCCTCGGGGGAAACTGGCCGCCGCCGCCGGGGGCGCGGAGCCCGGGGCCCTGGAGGGGGTGCCGGGGGCTTCCCCGGGGACCCCGGCCCGAGGCCCCTCTCCCCTCCCGGCCGGCAGCCGAGGAGGGTGGACCTGCCTCCAGGGGGTGGTGCCGGGAGGAAAGGGGGGGGGGGTCCACCCGGCTACCGCCGTCCCCGACCTCTCCCGCCCCGGGCCGGGCCCGGGGGTGCCCCGCTCGCTCACCGCAGGCGCAGCGGGCGTCCGGGTTCGGAGGCGCCGGCGCCCCAGCCCGGGATCCGGAGCCTCCCTGGGCTCCCGACCACCCCGCCCTCCGAGCCCGCGGAGCCCCGAAAAGTTGCGTCCGGGGGGCGGGACGGGGCGGCGGCGGCTCCGCTCGGCCCGGGGCGCCGGGGGTCCGCGCTCCGCTCCGGGGGCGCCGCGAGCGGCGGGCGCAGCGCACGGAGGCGCCCGGAGACCCCGCGGCCGCTTCTGCCTCCGAAGTTGGGGGCCAGGCACCGGGACGATGGCTCCGAGTGAGCGACGGGCTCCGAGCGGGGCCGGCCCGGCGGGGCACAGCCTCCCGGCTCCGAGGGCGCCGAGCGAGCGCAGCGCCGGCCGGAGCCGCACCGCCTCCCCGGCCGCCGCCCGCCTCCCCACGCGCAGGCAACTCACTCCGGGTGGATCGGGGGCCGGAGCCCCGGTCCTCGTCCCGCCGAGCAGCGGCTCCCGCCGCCCGTCCGGGCTGGCCTCCTCCGGGTCCGCGGCCCGGGTCCCCCCCTGCACGCCCGCCCCGCCCCGCCCCTGCGGGAAAGAAGTTTCCAGTCCGGGCGGCGGGAGTTCCCTCCGCAGCTCGCAGCTCGCGCGTCCCGGTTCCAGGGGGGCGGGGGGGCGGGTGGGCGCTGGCTGTGGGGTTAAAGGGGGGCGGGGGGCTGGAGAGAAGGGTTAGTTTCCTCTTTGCAAACACGCCCAGGCGTCCTCGCAGCACCCATGCCCACCGCACACACACACACACACACACATGCACACCCATGCCCACCGCACACGCACACACTCTGGAGAGAGACCCAGGCGGGGAAGCGGCCCCCAGACCAGCGGCCCCGAGAGGAGCCGCTCCGCGCACCGCGCTCCCCTCTCCGCCGGCCCCGCCGCGGCCGCCGCCGAAGAACTTTTGCCCGGAGCCGCCGGCTGCGGTCCGCCCGCCCGCGGCCCCGGAGCCGCCCGGCGGGGAGCCCTCCGCGGCGGCCGCGCTGGCCGAGCTGCCGCCGCTCCCCCGCCCCCCGCGCCTCCCGGGCTCCCCGCCCGCCTTACCGGCTCGGCTCGGAGCGGCTGCCGGCGCGGAGCCCCGGAGGCCGGGGACGGAGGACGGAGGACCGGGACCGAGGACCGGGACCGAGGCCGGCCACCGCGGCGCCCCGCCTCCCCGGGCGGCGCCGGGGCGGGGAGGGCGGAGGGCGGAGGGCCGCAGGCCGCGCTCCCGCTCAGAGGGGCGCCGGGGAGCCCTCCGGCCGCCGCGGGGGCCGCTCGCTGCCGCCCCGGGGGCGCGGGCCGGGGCCGGGGGCCGCCCGCGCCGCCAGCATCGCCCGCCCGGCCGGGCGGAGGTCGCCGCTAACAAGTGCAAACTTTTGGGCGCCCCCGGGCGGCGCGGAGCGGACCCGCGCTCGGGCGCCCGGCCGGCCCCGGCCCCGGCGGGCTTGGCGGCCGGTCCTCGGGGCGCCGGGGCATCCCCCCGCGCGGCGGGGGCCGGACGGCGGGGCGCTCGCGGCCGCTGCCCGGGGCTCCAAGTTACGGCGGCGGGAGGCTGGATCCGCCTGCCATCGCCGCCGCCGCCCGCCCGCCGGGCTTTTATCTCCCGGGCCGGGCGGCTGCGTAACTTCCTCCGTGTGGCCGGCGCCCCGGCCCGCCGCCAGGGAGCGCGGCTCTTAAAGGTGCAGCGAGGAATTCTGCGGCCCGGGGGACCGCCCGGCCCGGCGGCCCGCGGCCAGGAGGGCCCCGCCGGCGGCCGCGGGTGCGAGCCTGCCCCGGGGGCCGCTGGCTGGCCATCCCCGCCGCGCACGGGTCAGGCCCGGGGCGGCAGCGTCCTTCCCCGAAGCCCAGGGGCCTGCGGGGTGCCAGCGCCCATGGGCGTGAGGGCTGCCCCAGGGCGCCGGGGAGGGGGCCGGGTGAGTCAGTCCCCCACCCCGCCAGCCCGGGGCGCAGGGCGCTGCTCTCGCTCCCTCCGCCACGCGCGGCCGGGCCGTGGGTAAAGGGGTGGGTGGTGGATTTGGGGAGATGGGGAGGGGGAGCCGTGTGAGCGCACAGCCAGAGCCTGAACGCCAGCTGACACATGCCGCCTCCACCCTCATGGGCCCTGCTCTGCTCGGGAGGGAGCCGCCAGGCGGCTGGCTCCAGAGGGAGAGCAGGGTAGGGGGGCAGGCGGGGCTCAGGCCTGGTGAGCCGGGAGGAGGGTGTGGGAGGACTCCCACAGGGGTTAAGGCAGAGGCACCAGTCGGCAGCCCTGGGCTGTGATCCCCATGGGGGTTTCCTGCCCGGCTGCCTGGCAGGGCGGTGGGCAGAGCTGCAGGCCTTCCCCGGGACGTTTAGGGGCGCCGGGCCCCTCCAGGGTGGTTTCCCTCTGCAGCACCCAGCAGGCAGCACCCTCATTGAGATGCATCCAGAACAAAGAGCCTGAGGCGAGAGAGAAAGAGAGAGAGAGAGAGAGAGAGAGAGACTCCTCCAAGGTCACAGAGGGTGTCAGGCACAGGGGCAAGCTGTGGCCCCGTGGCACCCACCCTCTGCCATCTCCTACCTCTGCTCCTGGCTCCCCGCAGCTTGGAGGGGGGCTGCGGGCTGGCCCCACGTCCACTGCTGTCGCAGAGCAGGCCGAGGGTGCAGAGTCAGGCTGCCATGTGCTCTAATAATAATAACAACATCTGACATGTATTGAATACCTGCTTTATGCCAGGCTCCGTGCAAACCAGCTGGTGTGTGAGCCACTGACTCTTCCCCACAGCCCTGTGAGGGACGGACGGACTCCGTTAGCCATGTGCCGAGGGGCCGTGACGCTCAGAGGTGTTAAGTTACTCCCCCAAGGTCACACAGCCAAGGGCGTCTCTCCCCTGGGAGGCAGGGTCCTCGGGCCCCCGGGCGGTCCTCAGCCGCTGCCTGGCTTGCTGGTTAACTCGGGGGGCACCACACAGGTGGTTTGTGGGCCTCGGTTTCCCCATCTGTGAGATGCGAAGAGTGAGTCTTTCTTTCCCAAGGAGGGGTCAACACAAGGGGGCGCCCCTGCACATGGGCTCCGATCCTGTCCACCACGACCCCCCTCCCACCTCCCCATTCCTGGCGCCGAGGGCCCCCCCCCCCCAGGAGCTCCTGTGGCCAGAGGCCGGCCAGCCCAGCGGCCTGCCCCCAGGCCTTACCCTCCAAGAACACAGCTCCCCGTGGTGTGGAAGCCTGGGCCTGCAGGCAGCAGTGCCGCACGTGAGGGGCTCCCCGGCAGGCAGGGGGGTGATGCCCCCGCCCCCCCCAGGCAGGGCCATCGATTCCTGGGGAACGCCCGCTCCTCCATCATCGCGGAGACTGGCTGCTGTCAGTGCGGCCAGCGGAAGCAGGGGAGGACTCACTGCGGTGCTTTGAACGCCGGGAGGGGCGGGTGTCCGGGTACTGCCAGAGGGCTTCTGGGCGCTGCTGCAGACCAGGTTTAAAGCGGCTCTCTGCCCCCCTCCCCGGGACCCCCTGCCTCTCCCACAACCAAGGCCAGCTGGCCTTTTTGGGGACCCATTCCAGGCCCTGGGGGGGACGGCGGCGTGGAAAGAGCCAGAGTGGTGGCTTTCTCCCGGCTCAGCCCTTCACTGGCTCTGTGGCCTGGGACCACCACATCTCTGCTCCTGGCCTCAGTTTCCCCGTCCGCGTAATGAGGGGCGTGGCTCCGGGAGGAGGGCCCCGTGCGCTGACCCCGAGTTGGCCGCAGGCCAGGCCGTCGCCACCTCCAAGAGGCGAGTCTCAGGTGAACAGGAAGTGCTGTTCCCAGGATGGGAGACAATAGGGTTCCAGCCGCGTGGGGGCCAGGTGGGCAGGGGACCCCGGTTCTACCGCACCTTCTGACAGATGACCTTTCCCGGCAAGCACCGGGGGCAGGGGAGTGTTAATGAGTCTCTCCCCCCACATCCTCCATCCCCCCCCTGCTGCCGCCCCAATAATCACCGGCTCCCTCTCCTGCAGCCTAATCGCCTTCTCCCTCGGTGGGATTTGGCTCCATGCACAGTTTCCATTTGAATTGTGTATGTGGAATCTGCTATCAAAAAGCATCTCCAGAACAATGCATTTAGTTCTATTCCATCTGGGTTTTTTTTTTTTTAAAGGAGAGATATATATAAAAGAACCTATAAGGAGCTATATGAATATATCTCCACATATGTAGAGAGAGACACACACACATGTATACAATAAAGATGCTAAAGTATGAGCAGGCAGATGGGGCAGAGCCAGGCTCCATCCCGCATGTCCTTTCCGTGTTGCTGGCCTCCTCAGCGGCGAGGACGTATGCACACATGGGGCGGATGTGAAACGGGAAATTATAAAGTCACACCCGAAAGTGATCTGCTCGCTTTGCTGTGAGAGGTGACAGGTGAGGTCCAAGCCCTCTGAGGTTTCTGAGAAAAGGACAGACAGATAAAATGGCTCATGCCGCTGATGGAAGGCGAGGGGAAACAAAAGCCACGCCCACAGTCCGCACCCTTCGCCGGCTCACTCCTCTCTGTGAAGCCAGACCAAGAGCTTGATGTGTCCCCTTGACCTTGAGCGGTTGAGATGCGGCTGTCAGTCGGTGCTAAGATTCTGGGAGCCAGCCCAGCACTGCCTGGGAGTTTGCCGGCAGGCCCGGGCCCTCTCCCGGCACGCCCCGAGGCAGGCCAGGGAGAGAGACCAAGCACACGCCCGAGCCCACGCCCCAAGGTGACCCTGCAGGCCCCATGAGGCCCCACGAGGCACCCGGCTCCTCCCAGACGGTTCTCCGCTCTCGTCTCCAGACCATACTCCCATTAATTATTATTACCTTATTAATCACGCTGTGATTAATTCCGTGGTGGCGATCCATAATTGATTGCATTTGCTAGGGCGCCTCTCAGCCACCCATCTCCCGAGATGTGCGCCGCCCACAGCAGGAGACTCAGCAGGACGCGCTCTCTGCTCGCCGGCGTTTTGTTGGGTAAACTTCCCTCCCAGAGGCGGGGGGCTATGGCGTCGGGCAGACGGGGCTTGCGAGCCCAGCTCCGAGCCAGCCCAGCTCCGTGCCAGCCCCCTGGGCGGAGAAGCAGCTCCGGCGGCGCCTGCCCAGCCCGGGCTCCCGCTCGCCGAGGCCCTGCCCGCGGGGCCACGCGCTGGGAGCCCGCAGGCCCGTTCCCTTGGCAGGGCAGCCGCCGGCCTGGGCAGCTGGGCAGGGTCGGCCTGGGCTCTGCCGGGAGGCAGCGTCGCAAGTGGCCCTGGAGCCGGCTTGGCTTTTGGGTGTGAGTCCTGCCGCGCCTGGTAGTTAGCGGTGTGGCCTTGAGTCAGCTATGGCCCCTTTCCGCCTCGGTTTACCCAAATGGGAATGGAGAGGAATCAAAGTCTCTCTCTCTCCCGAGGGTGGCTGTGAAACGGGCATGTGAGGTGGCACAGAAAGCACAGAGTGAGCGAGTGCCCAGAACTGCGAGCGGCCTGCTTCCAGCCAGCGGCAACAGCAGCATGAGACTAGGTCCAAGCTCTCCTCGGAGCCTCAGTTTTCTCAGCTGTAAAATGGGTTGATCGGTCCACTTCGGGGTTCCTTCATTGGGCACTTGCTGTAGTGATGGCTGGGATGTGGGGTTTCAGAGCCAAGCAGCCTTGGACGCACCCCCCCCCCGCACCCCCCCCCCTCACCATTTCCCGGCTGTGTGACCTTGGCCAAGGACTCCCCTTGCAGC
Organism: Vespertilio murinus; assembly: GCA_963924515.1. Classification (NCBI taxonomy): domain Eukaryota; kingdom Metazoa; phylum Chordata; class Mammalia; order Chiroptera; family Vespertilionidae; genus Vespertilio; species Vespertilio murinus. Next base: position 183,369,142 of record OZ004708.1, on the reverse strand, counting down.
CTCAGCTGCCGCCTCTGGGCACGGGGACGAGGCCTCAAGGGGCTTTCTGGGCTGTCGTGAGCTGCTGGGCCTCATTCACGCCAGGCACCATGCCCCCCAGTTTCCGGGGTCCTGTGTTTCCGCTCCACCCCGTGGCGGGTGCTGCTATCCCACACCGTTCCGAAGACAACTCCGAGCTGAGTCTGTCCCGGGTGAGGAGGCAGGCGGGAGGCGGGAGGCGGGTGGCACTCGCCCCCAGGCCGAGGGGCCGGGCTCACTGAGCTGCGGGCTCTGAACTCAGCGGCCGCTCTGAGGCTGCTTCTCCCGCAGTCTGGGAGGGGCTGGCACTGTGATGCCCGCTTGTTGGCAGGAGACCTGGGGCCCAGAGCGGGTGGGTGCCTTCTCCGGGCGCACAGCTGTGGGCGAGCCCCCAGAGCAGGCTCTGCACAGTGGGTGGTCATGCCCCGGGCCCTCCCTCCCCCTCGGCTGGGTGTCCTTCCACGGGGACTGGCCGGTCCCCGCGCCCGGGCAGCGTGGCAGGGAGCTCAGCCGGGAGAACTGTCTCCCAGCCACGCTGCTCGGCTCCTCCGTGAGGGCCCAGCCGAGGACACGTGGCGCCGGGCTGCGTGCAACCATTTCCTCACTAATCGTCCACGGCGAGGCTGCCGCGGCACGCAGACCTCTCACCCCCAAAATACGGGGTCCTGCCTGGCCGGCGAGGCTCAGGGAGCCAGGAGGTCAGGGTTGGAGTCCCAGTGAGGGCACAGGCCCGGGCTGCGGGCCCCATCCCCAGTGCGGCCGTGCAGGAGGCAGCCGGTCAGTGATTCTCTCATCACCGATGCTTCGATCTCCCTCTCCCTTCCTCTCTGAAATCAATAAACTATATTTAAAAACAGCAACACTGGGACCTGAGAGCCCTGCTGCCCGGGGCCCCGGGCCCTGTTCCGGTTCAGGTCCAGCCCAAGGGGGGGCATCCCTGGGGGTGAGGCTGCGTCCCTCCCCGCCCCCCTCTCCATCGCTCTCTCCTCAGAGTCCCCAGGACAGCACAGCTGCCGCCCACCATAACGCTTGACTCTGGGCCTTGGAAACCTGTTTGATTTCCCGCCGAATGCCCTGGGCCTGACGGACGGAGCCGGCTCACAGCCGCCGCTGTCCCCTCGCTAGGTGGACTCCGCCGGCCGCCACCGTGACCTCTAGGATGCCCGCGCTGCCCCCTCCCGGGACGGCTCCTCCGACTCCCTGAGCGGGCAGTGCCGCCCTCGGCTTGAACTCAGGAGACAGCCAACCGGACCGACACCAGAAGCCAAAGGGAGTCAGGTTGGGGGCGTCCCTCCGTCCCCACCCCCAGCATAACTCATTCTCCGAGGCAGGCTGACGTGAAGCCAGAGAACACCCCTCTTCCAGCCCCGGGTCCCCCTGAGCAGGGCCAGTGCCAACGGGCAGGGTGGACTGCCCGCGGTGGGAGGCTGTGCTGAGCGGGACCCCAGGACCAGGCTCAGTGCCGCCATCCATTAGTCATGGCTGTTTGGTGATGGATTTGTCATGTCTGTCTGGGACAGGCTGAGGCTGTGTCCGCCCCAGGAGAGCCCAGAGTCGGATCAAATGCAAGCAGGAGCCGGGTGGGGGATGCTTCTGGTGGGAGGCGCGTTAGCCCGGCACCAGGCAGCCCAATGCACGGAGCCCATGCTGTGAGCCGTGGCCCAGGTGATGAAGGAGCAAGGTTTCTGGGGAATTAGAGGGTCCGAGTATGAACCTGCCCACCTGTCCTCAGTTCCTCCACAGTTATTTATTGAACGCCTGCTGTATGCGGCTCCACGCTGGGCCGGAGAGGCAGGCCAGCGTCTGCTCTAGGAGGCACCCAGCCAGGCGTGGGGGACCGGCAAGCTGGGCACAGCTGGGGTGCTGCCTCTGGCAGGGATGCACCCCACCCTGCTGCTCCTGAGGCCGCCCTCCTGGGACCGGCCCGGGCTGCCAACATCCTGCTGAGTCAGGGGCTCTTGAGTTTCAAGATCCCCGGCCTCCCTCTACCCCGGCCTCTCCCTGTTCCCACCTCCCCCTGCCCCGGCCTCCCCTTCCCCGGCCTCCCCTGACCCAGCCTCCCCTGCCCAGGCCTCCCCTGCCCAGGCCTCCCCTGCCCCAGCCTCCCCCTGCCCCGGCCTCCCCTGCCCCGGCCTCCCCTGCCCAGGCGGTGAGGAGGCAGCAGGCGCGGACGGAACGAGGCTGGCTGTGGAAGAACGAGGCTGGGTGTGGAGGAAAGCGGTGAGGGGATCAGACCTTGGGAGAGGACAGGCTCAAATCCCTGCCCGTCCCTTGTTCACCCACCTCCCCCAGCCCCTCACTTTTCCCAGGAAGGAGACAGGACAGCAGCTGTGGGTGCGAAGGGCTGACCCCTAGGAGGGGTCACAGAGTGATGGCCTTCACCCAGGGCCCCACTGGACCGTTCCATTCACCGCCGGGGGTGGCAGGGCCAGAACGGAGCGTCCCATCCTGTGAACTCAGAGGCAGATGTCATAGGGGCCTGTGATGGGGGCCCCCACGACCCTGCAGCTCCCACCAGAGTCTATGCTCCCCCCCCCCCCCGTGGAGCCCTCCACACCGTGTCCTGATTTCCTGGTCACCGTGTCCCTCCCCCCTCCCCCCTCCAACCCTCCTCCCCCACCATCCGCTCCCTGCGGGGCGGCTCTGCCTCGCTGGCTCAGTGCAGACCCCCAGGCCGGCCACCGCGGGCGCTGAGTAACCAGGTGCTGAACGCCTGCTTGGCCCCTCGATAGGAGAGAGGACAGCGATGCTGCTGATTCTAAACAATCCTGTGTACACAGGGAAGGCCAGTAATCAGTGGATTAATAAGATCAGCATGGCTGCTAATTGGAATCGTAAAATCAGGTTCTTCTAGTTCTTGATGGTTCTCTCTCCCTCTCTCCCTCTCTCTCTCTCTCCTGAGTAGCTGTCAGCTTTGCCGAGATACACATGGGGCTCTGACCATCACAACTCTGAATCCTCACGGATCTGATGGGAAAGGAGAGACAGGTCTGAGTGAGCCCAGCTGAGCGCTGCCGCCGCCGCCGGGAATCCCCACGCAGGTCCAGGCCACCGGGAACCTCCAACACGGAGAGGGCAAAACCCAGCCGCCCACAGCCCATGGCCCACGGCCCACGGCCCACGGCGGATGTCCAGTGTCCGGCCAGTTCCCTCCGTCACACTTCCGGGAGGGGAGCAGCGGAGGAGGGGAGGACGAGGAGGAGAGGGGGCAGAGAGGAGGGAAAGGAGGAGGAGAGGAGGAGGAAGAGAAGGAGGAGGATGAGGATGATGAGGAGGAGGAGGACTGGGCGGGAAAGCAGCCGGGAGAGGAGGGCCAGCTGGTGGCGGCAGGAGGAGAGACGCCCAAGCAGCGCCAAATCATGGGACCTCTGACCCTGACGCCCCGAAAGGCCCGAGAACTGCCCGTCCCCTTGGCCTCGGGGCTCTGTGTGAGCCGGAGGTGAGGCAGCCACGGGGCGGGCGGCTCGTCCGTTGGGCACCGGAAAGCCCTCAGAAGACAGTGCATCCCCAACACCTGCCCCCGATGCGTTACCCCAGATCCCGCCGCCCCCCTTACTCCTCAGCCGCCGCACTCAGCTGCCCATTAGGGGCGCCAGGTAACCCTGACACGCCAGCCCGGTTTACCTCGCCCTCCCCATCGCGACGCCCCGCCCCACCTGCTGCAGGCAGCGGAGCCCCGCCGTCCCCATGCGCCCGGTGGGTGTCCCCGCTGGGCCTTGGGCCACGGGAAGAAGCAGCAGGGGGTGAGCCGGAGCCCAGGCCCTGCCCCCCGGCCCAGGGCCTCCTGCGGGGCGCAGAGGCTGGCACCCCGCCCCCTCCTCTGAGAAGCTGCCCCCGGCCCCCCACTGCCCTGTGGGGAGGTGCACAGCGGGGTGGCGAAGCTCGCGGCTCTGCAGACAACCAACGGCCCCCCCAACCCAGCCCCGCCCTCGGGCAGCGTATGGCTCTGGGCACATTAACCAGTCTCCCTGGACCCCGTCTCCTCATCTGCAGGACGGGAATAAGAGGAGCCCCGCCCACAGGACTGTCCCGAGCACAGAAGAGACGGAGCGGGTGCACGCAGCACATGCAAACCGCGTGGCACGTGTTGTCCGTGCTCCGCCGTCACAGGCTCTGCGTGTGGTGATCACAGCCCCGTGCACTGCAGCTGTCGGGCGTGTGGCCCAGGTCCTGTCTCGGGCGGTGAGGAACTTGAAGGCAGGACCACTTGGGACGCATTGGGGTCTTTTTAAAAACATGTTGTTATCTGCCCTGGGCATTCCTGGCGGGTGGCAGCACTCACTCAGACCTGTCTCTCCTTTCCTATCAGATCCGTGAGAATTCAGAGTTGTGATGGTCAGAGTCCCGTGTGTATCTCGGCAAAGCTGACAGCTACTCAGGAGAGGGGAGAGAGAGAGAGAGAGAGAGAGAGAGAGAGAGAGAGAGAGAGAGAGAGAGAAGACCAGCATGCACACCATCAGGAACTAGAAGAATCAGATTTTACTATTCCAGTTAGCAGCCATGCTGATCTTATTAATCCACTAAGAGAGGAAGGGAGAGGGAGAGAGAGGAACATCCTTGATGAGAGAGGATCGGCTGCCTCCTGCACGCACGCCCCACAGTGGGGATGGAGCCCACAACCCGGGCCTGTGCCCTGACCGGGAATCGAACCACAAGCAATACTCAACCACTGAGTCCTGCTGACTGGGCTTCCATTCCCTCCAAGCCCACACCCAGCCCCTCTGTTAAAGAGGGAGGGAAGGAAGGAGGGAGGGAAGGAGGGAGGGAGGGAAGGAAGGAGGGAGGGAGGGAGGAAGGGAAGAAAGAAAAGAGAAGAGGAGAGAAGGAGGGAGGGAAGCGGGAGGGAGATGGTGAGAGAAAGAAAGGGAGATGCTGTTACAACCATCCAGCAGCTGGATCCCGCAGGCCCCGTGCTTTGTAAACCCCCCCCCTCCCCGTGCCGTCACTGTTCATCCCCCCTCGTTCCCAAGTGAGAAAACTGCGCTCAGAGCAGTTGAGTCACTGGCCCCAGGCCGCCCAGTGAGTGGGAAACAAACTCCTGACCCTGACCTGGGCCTCAAGGTCACCGCGCACGTGGTGGGCGAAGGGCAGCCTGTGGTGCTCGCCACGCCAACCCTACCCTGGCCCCAGCCCCTCCCTCCCGGAAGAGACTTTAAAACAGTTTTGACAGAGAAAGAGGAGACTTCGACCAACCACTCTGCTGGGGCGCTGTCTTTTCGCATGGTGGGAAAATGAGGATTTCACCCCTCAGGCCCCAGGAGGAGTGGGGGGAGGAGAGGGGAGGGGAGGGAGGAGGGTGTGTGCCCAGGAAGACGAGAACCCGTGGAGAGACGCAGAGGACGGTGGAATTTGGAGGAAGGCAGAGACAGCCCGGAGTGGCTTCTCCCGCCGCGATCCTGCTCCCTGGGTGCCAGGCTGCATTCCATGGCAACAGCATTCTCACTTCGGCAAATAAAAGCTCCTACCAGCTGGGCCCGGTACAGTGGAGCCGAGGATTAGCATATTCCGTGAGCACGGCACTGGCTCTGGCTCTGGAGGCACAGGGGCCGGAGCAACCTGGCTCCGCCCGACCCCAGAGCCTCTTGGGCCGCCCACCGGTGTGCTTGACCGACCGGGAGCTGGGCCCACGGGACCGGAAGTGAGGAGAGCCTGGGGGAAGGGCCGGGGTAGCGGAGGCTGAGCTGCATGGAATGAGTCACTCCCCCTCCCTGTGACTTAGTTTTCCCGCCTGTGAAATGGGTACAACAGCACACCCCCACCAAGGGTTGTGCATGACCCAGTGAAGAAACACATGCAGAGCGCTCAGCTCCTAGCAACCACTGATCCACGCCAACTTTCTGGTGAGTTCTCCCACAGCCAACTTTTCAGGAACACACCTGGTGGGAAAAGGGAGAGATTTTTTTTTTAACGCTGTGCGCTTGGTGCAAGTTTTTATCCTAGTCAATTGCTAAATATTGCCATAAAGCTGTGTGTCTAAGTGTGTGTGCGTGTGTGTGTGTGTGTGTGAGAGAGAGAGAGAGAGAGAGAGAGAGAAAGAGAGAGAGAGAGAGAGAATGTGCGTGTGTGACGCTCAGCGCTGAGCAGGGAGCCTGACTGATGGCTGGGGTCCCGCCTCCTCATTTCCGCGTGACCTTGGCCAAGTCACGCGCCTGCGCCCGCAGCGCAGGGCAGGGTTGCTGAGGAAGCTGAGGCGGCAGGAGCCTGGGGCACCCCACCCCCGTGAGCCCCGAGAAGGCAGAACGTGGCCGGAGCCAAGTGCCCAGTGGGAACCCAGAACAGAGAAGGGGCATTCCTAGAAAAACACGTGGAATCCCGAGTCAGTTCCAGTGACCAGCGTGAGTTCACGTCATGTCTTCGTGTGGGTGTGGAGCCGTGGTCCCGGGGGTCCTAACGACCAGGGACCCTGCGGGAGGGGTGCAGACTTTGCCTTGAACCATCCTCCGAGCGGCTATCGGGCGGAACCCTGGCGGAGGCCGTGGGGAATCCCACGCGACCACACTGGGCCTCGGGGCGAGCGCCGTGCCTGGAGCTGTGGCCAGGTGGCAGCAGGCACCTCGCCCAGGCCCCTCCTAGTGACGGCCCACGGGAGCTGCGGGACCGAGGTGCCACAGAGACACACGGAGCCCAGCCCGGGTGGTGGGGCTCCAGGAGGCTGTGCTACCCGCCCATCCTCTGCAGACGTGGACAGGGGGGAGCAGCCACTCTGGAAAGTCCCATGGCAGCGAGGCCTGGGGCCCTGTGGGTATGTGTGTGTGTGTGGGGGGGGGCGGGGGCGTGCAGCCACGGGGGTTCTGGAATGCGTCACTCCCCTGGTTCTGGAAGCAGGTGGAGGAGGTTCGGAGGGGGAGCAGGTGGAGGAGGTTCTGGAGGGGGAACAGGTGGAGGGGGAGCAGGTGGAGGGGGAGCAGGTGGAGGGGGAGCAGGTGGAGGGGGTTCTGGAGGGAGAGCAGGTGGAGGGGGTTCTGGAGGGGGAGCAGGTGGAGGGGGTTTTGGAGGGGGAGCAGGTGGAGGGGGTTCTGGAGGGGGAGCAGGTGGAGGGGGTTCTGGAGGGGGAGCAGGTGGAGGGGTTCTGGAGGGGGAGCAGGTGGAGGGGTTCTGGAGGGGGAGCAGGTGGAGGGGGTTCCGGAGGGGGAGCAGGTGGAGGGGGTCTGGAGGGGGAGCAGGTGGAGGGGGTTGGAGGGGGAGCAGGTGGAGGGGGTCTGGAGGGGGAGCAGGTGGAGGGGGTTCTGGAGGGGGAGCAGGTGGAGGGGGTTGGAGGGGGAGCAGGTGGAGGGGGTTCTGGAGGGGGAGCAGGTGGAGGGGGAGCAGGTGGAGGGGGTTCTGGAGGGGGAGCAGGTGGAGGGGGTTCTGGAGGGGGAGCAGGTAGAGGGGGTTGGAGGGGGAGCAGGTGGAGGGGGTTCTGGAGGGGGAGCAGGTGGAGGGGGTTGGAGGGGGAGCAGGTGGAGGGGGTTCTGGAGGGGGAGCAGGTGGAGGGGGTTCTGGAGGGGGAGCAGGTGGAGGGGGAGCAGGTGGAGGGGGTTCTGGAGGGGGAGCAGGTGGAGGGGGAGCAGGTGGAGGGGGTTCTGGAGGGGGAGCAGGTGGAGGGGGTTCTGGAGGGGGAGCAGGTGGAGGGGGTTGGAGGGGGAGCAGGTGGAGGGGGTCTGGAGGGGGAGCAGGTGGAGGGGGAGCAGGTGGAGGGGGTTCTGGAGGGGGAGCAGGTGGAGGGGGTTCTGGAGGGGGAGCAGGTGGAGGGGGTTTTGGAGGGGGAGCAGGTGGAGGGGGTTCTGGAGGGGGAGCAGGTGGAGGGGGTTCTGGAGGGGGAGCAGGTGGAGGGGTTCTGGAGGGGGAGCAGGTGGAGGGGTTCTGGAGGGGGAGCAGGTGGAGGGGGTTCCGGAGGGGGAGCAGGTGGAGGGGGTCTGGAGGGGGAGCAGGTGGAGGGGGTTGGAGGGGGAGCAGGTGGAGGGGGTCTGGAGGGGGAGCAGGTGGAGGGGGTTCTGGAGGGGGAGCAGGTGGAGGGGGTTGGAGGGGGAGCAGGTGGAGGGGGTTCTGGAGGGGGAGCAGGTGGAGGGGGAGCAGGTGGAGGGGGTTCTGGAGGGGGAGCAGGTGGAGGGGGTTCTGGAGGGGGAGCAGGTGGAGGGGGTTGGAGGGGGAGCAGGTGGAGGGGGTTCTGGAGGGGGAGCAGGTGGAGGGGGTTCTGGAGGGGGAGCAGGTGGAGGGGGAGCAGGTGGAGGGGGTTCTGGAGGGGGAGCAGGTGGAGGGGGAGCAGGTGGAGGGGGTTCTGGAGGGGGAGCAGGTGGAGGGGGTTGGAGGGGGAGCAGGTGGAGGGGGTCTGGAGGGGGAGCAGGTGGAGGGGGAGCAGGTGGAGGGGGTTTTGGAGGGGGAGCAGGTGAGTGAGCGGGGAGGGCAGGAGGAGTCAGCTCTCATCCATCACTGCTCCTCACGCACGCTGCTTCCTATTTGAGCCCCATCAACACCTGTGTCACCGGAGTTCCTGCGATAATGATAGCAATCAGGTTAGGAGGCCGTAATTGGATAATTCAATTGCTTTCCAGGGAGAGCTGCTGCTTAATTAAAGAGGACTGGAGGCGGACGGAGGCCGGGGAGCCTGCCTGGCGTCGGGGGGAGCCGCCATCTGACGAGGTGAGGAGCGGGCTGAGGGGCACTGCCGGGCAGCGGCTCCTGGCCGCCCTGAGACGCCCGGACAACGCCGGCGAGCTTCCCCGGAGAGGCTGGAGCGGCTCACGGCACAGCCAGCCGGAAGGCCGTCCATCAGCCCAGATTTTAAACAAATTTGCATTTAAAAGTAAACACCCTCTCCCATCGTCCGCCAGTTCCTAGCTGTGTGACCTCGGGAAGCCGATCGGCCTCTCTGAGCCTCAGTTTCCTGCTCAGTCACAGGCAAGGACTGTACCTAACGGTTGCTTTGCAACCTTTATATCCGCTAACTACTCAGTGTGGCCATGAAGCGGCGTGTGCGTGCGTGTGCGTGTGTGAGGTGAGGGGGTGGTGTGTGTGCGTGTGCACAGGTGAGGGGTGGTGCACCCTGGGACATGCCGGTTCCTTGTGCCCAGCCGGTTGTGGCCTGAGACCGCCGTGCCTGCCCCAGCGTGTGGAGGGTTCGGGGAACATGCGCATGGCAGCCTGAGAGAGGCCCGGGTGCGGGCCCAGCGTCCGGCGAGGGTCAGCGGTCGTTAAAGGAGGAAAGGAATCGACACGGAGAATGCCTGTGCGGTTCCTGGTGTGTATACCTTTATTGTCAAGTGTCAGCTCGTGGGACACGCTCCCTGGACAGAGACGTTTAAGTGGCTCCGCCCGTTTTCAGACACCGAGGGCTGCTTCTAACGAGTCAGGGAGCCGTCTCCCCCAGGGAGGGGTGTCCCAGCTGGAGCGTGTGGAGGAGGCTGCGCCCAGGCGCCTTCCCCTGCCTCCCCCCCAGGCGTCTCCCCTGTCTCCCCTCTCACCTCCCAGGTGAAGGGCCTTTCCTTCCTGTCGGCTCCGTAGGGAAGCGATGCTCTCCCCCAGGGTCAGGCATTGTCCCTCTTCCCAGAACCCTCCTGGCCTGCACTTCACGACCCAGCACTCCCAGCTCCGGGCCAAGTGGCTGCCCAGTGAGCTGCCCAGTACGGTGGCCAGGGTGAGGGTGAGGGTGGGGGAGAGGGGGTGGGGAAACGGGTGACAGACCTGAACCGGTGAATGGCAAGAGCTCTGGCCTGGGCCTGCAGGGGACAACGTGGGGGGAGCATCCAAGGGCTGCAGAGGCTGCGGAAGAAGGGAGGAGGCCGCGGCGGGGAGGAGGCCGAGTCCGGGAGGAGGCTGCGTCCGGGATGAGGCAGAGGGATAAGGTGGAAGGGGTGAAATGCGGCAGGGGGGGCAGGAGCAGAGTCGGAGCCTGCACGGGAAGCATGTTTAAGGCCCATTAATATTAACGGCATTGTTCCAAACAGGATAATGAGCAGGCTCTAATGAATGGCTCCTAATGGCAGCTTTGCTTCCGCTCCCATGCCGCACTTTTAATCAACGCGCCTCCCGAGGGGCCTTTCGCCACGGAATATGAACTGGGCGCCCGCTTCCTCCCCCGAGGAGCCCAGCCCGCGGGGACCTGTGAGGATCCCGCAGGCTGCCACCCAGGCCGGGTCCCTGCGGAGATGACGGTCCCGCTTTCGCTCAACAACATTCTAGAAATCGCTGCTGTTCACCCGGCCCCACCAGGCCCCGAGGAGGCAGCCGTGGCCGCGGCCATCACAGCCCCCTGTCAGCGAAGACAGACGCAGGAGCCACCGCAGCCACGGCAGAGGGGCCACTGCATCGTCATCCAGAGGACGCGGACGAGAGCAGCTCCGGGCTCCGGGGTGCGTGATGTGTGTTCGTGGCCTGTGGCCGTGATCTGTGTGGGCGCAGGGGACGTGCCTGCAGCCCGGGGAGCGGCCCTGAGGCCGGCCTGGAGTTGGAGATGACCTCGTGGCCGCTCTGTCGACGGCCGGAGACGGGCCGTGGGCGAATGGACAGCGAGGGCAGCTGACGTTGTAACTTGCACCCGGAGCATTGACTGGCGTGTGACACGGCCCAAGAGAGCATGCTCTCACCCCCGACCGGCCGGGCCCAGGCCCGCCGCTGCCTCCGTGTGCCGGGGGGTGGGCGCCTGCCCGGGGCCAGCTCTTCTGCGACGATGTCCCCTCCGGGGCTGTCACCACTCCGGGGCTGGCTTCCTGGCAAAGACCGGAGACTGCAGGTGACACTCGGGCACACGGGGAGCGCCGAGGCGTGGAAACGCAGCCCCGGGGTCGGAGGGGAGTAATGGGCTGGGGCAGAGGCGGGTGGGCAGGCGGTGCGGTTGTATAAATCAGAGATTGCCGTGTGCGGAGAGTCAGCTCGCTTCCCGGGCCCGTGCCACGCGAGCCCTGCTCGGCGCAGTGCCTGTTTGCGGGCCGCTGGAGAGCCGCTCCGGCCCGGCCTGGCATTGATCGGCAACGCCATCGCCGGCGGGGGAAGGCGAGGGCCCGTGGTTACCGACTTCGCTGTAAAGGAAGTCGGGGAATCAGGCAGGCGGCCAAGGAAACGGGACCACGTTGCCGGGAGATTGAATTCCATAGCAACAGACGGCCCCCAACCTGCCATCACCGCCGCCCGCCGCCGCCGGCGAGGAGCCCGGGAAGGAGGCGGCGGACACTCACAAACGGCTCGCTGGGGCGCGCTTTGGCGACAACAGAGGAAAGAAGGCTGGTGCTGCGTGGAAGCCCCACCGATGGGTCCCTGTTGGCCAGGACCCCGAGGGGAGGGGAGGGGAGGGAAGGGCTGGCCCTCATGGGCGGCCACCCAGCAGCCTCAGGGACAGGGACAGGGGCCCGGACACAGCCACCCCCGTGACGGAGAGGCCAGGCCCGGGCCTCGGTCGGCTCGCTCGTCTCCCCCACTACCTCCGTCCCCCCGTCCCCTCCCCTCGAGGAGCATCGATCAGAGTGGGGACTGAGAAGGTCTGAGCAGCAAAGGCCCGGAGTAATGGGCGGCAAGGGGAGGCGGGCGGGCCGAGGGGAGGGGAGGTGGCGGAAGCAGAAGAATCCCATTAAGGAGCCAGGCGGATCAATACGGGCTGCGACCAGAAGGTTTAAAAGCCTCTCGGCAAAGGCCGTTCCCCGAGGTCAGGGGGGCGAGGGGGCTGCAGAGCCGGGGCGCAGGGAGCTGGAAGGGGGAGCCGGGGAAGGGGTGGGGGTCCGGGAAAGCCTCGGCCGAGGCAGGGCCCCTGGACTCGGGGCTACAGCTGGGCAGCAGGCAACCCCCTGTGCCCCGTGCTCAAGGCGGCTCACCCTGATCAGGCAGGGGGGCGGCCTGGCCGTCACAGGGCCTCGGGGTGGGCCCCCCTCCTGCCACTTAGCGGCCTCGGCCGGTCACCGAACTTGCTCCCATTGGCCTCCCATCCGGAGGGCTCCCAGGCCATTCATGGGCCGCTCTGACCACGCCTGGCCCTCAGCGCCCGGTGAGCTGCGACGACGTCCTCCGTCCATCGCCTGGGTCCCCCCGGAAGTGACGCAGTGCACCCACGTTTCCTTTACGCCGCCTGCGAGGGAGCGGATAATTACTGATTCATCCTCAACCAAGCACAGGGTTTAGGAGGAATGAGTAATTACATGTGACTAATCGGTGTATTGGAACTCCCCGTGCCTCAGTTTCTTCGTCTGTGAAGGGGAGTGGCCCCCACCTCCTGGGTGGGGTAGGATGCCAGGAGCTGGGCACGTCGGGGTGAGGCTCGAAGCCCGGCACCCTGGGAGAGACCAGCGAAGGTTGGATATTATTATTGTCAGCCCGTGGGCAGCCGGCCACCCCGGCCCACCGGGAGGCCCGCTCCCGCCTCCTGCGTGCACACAGACGGGGTGACGGGACCAGCGGTACCAGTCCAGTCTCGTAGGAGTGGCCTTCGGAGCCCCGAGAGGAGCAGTCGGTGCACGGTCACCGAGGACTATCCTGGGAGGAATGCTTGGGGGGTGGGGGGACTCAGAAAAGGCACCCCTCGGCCCTGGGGTGCTCCTCCTCCCCCCACCATTGCACCCTTCCTTCCCACCCCCTGATCTGCGGGCGCCGGCGGACAGGAAGCACATATCGTCCAGTGTGGGAACCCCTTTCACGTCCTGCAAGGTTCAGGGCTCCGGTTCTGGTTTTGGGTTCTGGAGAAGGCCACACCCAAATGAAGAGACTAGAAGAACATTAATGTGGGAATGGGGGCCAGGCGGGAGCCCACCCCACAGTGGGAGGACTGCTCCTTCTCCGGCTTCTCCATCCCTTTTATTGAGATTAAAATGATAGGATACTCCAGCCATGGGCAAACTACAGCCCATGGGCTGGATCTGGCCCGTTCGGCTGTTCTAAACTATTGAAATAAAAAAAGACCGTACCCTTTTATGTAATGATGTTTAGTTTGAATTTATATTAGTTCACACAACACTCCATCCATGCTTTTGTTCTGGCCCTCCGGTCCGGTTTAAGAACCCATTGTGGGCCTCGAGTCAAAAAGTTTGCCCACCCCTGGGATACACCCATACCCGCTGGGCAGGAAACGCCAATCAGAGCCAACCAGTGAGTGTGGGACTAACCAATGGGGCTGCTTCAGCTGCCAACGTCTGGTGGTTGGCTCCGACCCTGCGGAGGAGTGACGGTGACCAGCCCTCCGACTCCCTGTCCCCGGCTCTCTGTTACTAAGACAGTGATCGGCTCCCGGCGTCCAGGAGACACCCCACCTGTATCGGGCGGTGAGGGCAGGGCGTTTTCAGTTTCCCTGAATAGACCCCCCTTCTCCCGGCACCACTCTGGGGCGGTTTCCAAGGCCTTGTCTCCTGGAACAACCCGAGCAGACCCGGCTTCCTCACCCCCCACCTCCTTCCCGTGGACCGCGCGGGGCGAAAACAGGCTTACCGCTGCTCGCATGGGAAAGGGTAGAATAATTAATAAATAATAAACACTGCGTTCCATGTACTCAACTGCAAACCCACTTCCACCCCTCCCTGTACTGTTATGTCCATATACCACCCAGACGAGCACTGACTTAATTAATTTTTTTAAATTGATATCAGAGAGGAAGGAAGAGGGAGAGAGAGACAGAAATATCAATGATGAGAGAGAATCACTGATTGGCTGCATCCTGCATGCCCCACACTGGGGATTGAGCCCACAACCCAGGACCGGCCCACAGGCCGGCGCTCTATCCACTGAGCCAAACCGGCTAGGGCTGATTTAATTTTTCAATGCCGGCTCCTCAAGATGTTCACCTTGATTGTAGGGGAACTTGGTATCATGAAAGCAAAAGGGAATTCAGGACAACTTGCTGCAAACGTAAGGTCACCGTGGAAACACGTATCACAGAAGCCAAACGCTGCTGCCGGGGGCTGGAGTCCCGTTCCCACGGAGGCCGGGGCCGGAGCCGCTGTCCGCGCCGAGGAGGCGGCCGGCCGGCCGGCAGGGACGGGGGAGACGGGAAGGCGAGGGCGCCCCCGAGCCCGAACTCCCCTCGGAGCCGTGAAGGTTGAGAGGGACTTGGAAAGAGCCCGTGTCGCTGTGCCTCACCCGTACTCAGCGCCGCGCCCCGTGCCACCAGGGCGGCGTCCCCGCGTTGGCAGGCGGCGAGGCGATCCATAAGGAGACTCCACGGGGCGCCCTGTGCCGGGTTCCAGGAATCCTGAGAACCGCCAGCTTGGCGGCACCATCCGCCCTCCTTTGCCCTTGGTCCCTGAGGGGGAGGGGTGACTAGCTGCCCCAGGCCTGGGCCAGGCCTCTGGGGAGGCCCCAGGAAGGCCCGGGCACAGCCAGGCCGAGTGCCAACGTTGCCCCTTCTCGTATGGGCGCCGCTGCCCCACCACCTCTGCACTCCATCCGCCAGGGCTGCTACATCGGTCGCAGTTAGTGTTTTGATAACTGGAGGCCCCTGGCCACTCGCCAGCAGAGACCACCCCCTCGGGGCAGGTGGGGGAGCGGGAACGGGGCCTCCACAGCCTGGCAGTGCCAGGGAGAGCGTGCATGCGTGCGTGCAAATCCCTGGCGAGGCGGCGGGCCCGACGGGCCCTCCCTGCTTTTATTCATCGCAAACACAGCTCCGTTCCACACTTCCGGCCACGGGTCCCTGCAGTGGGTGAAGGGTGGAGAGCGGAGGTGAAAGGTGAAACTCCGGGCGGGCACTGCTGGGCCCAGGCCGGGGAAGGGCTCTTCGGGAGCGCCTGGGCTCACTCTGGAGGCTGCGGAGGGCGGGCGGACGGGGAGACTTGCTTATTGAAAAGAAATTATTGATTATGGGCGATCAATGGTGGTAAGGAGTTCTGTCTGAATGGCCGGCGTTGAAGGGCCCAGCGTGGCTTCCTCCTGGCTCTCTCCCCGCCAGGGTGGAGAGCCTCCCGCGCCGGCAGGTGAGTTGAGGCTGGTGTGGCCGGCCTGGCTCTCGGCTCCCACGCAGGAGGCCTTCCTAATGACGTCCGACGGCGCGCCGAGTCCCGTCCTGGGTGCCCGGGGCCTTTTCCCTCCGGAAGCCACACACGCGGTTCCCGGTACAGGATCTTAGCGGTCATGGTCACGGTCATGGAGAGGGAGGGACTGGGGAGGAAGCAGGCGCGGTCGCTGTAAAGAACGCGTTCCCAGTGGGCATGGCAAAGCTCTGTTGCCCCTCTGGTGGCCTTGGGGAAGCCAAGCCATCTGCTGGGGGCCGGCTGCCGAGCCGGGGAGGCCAGAGGGGCGGAGGCTGCTCACCGAGGAGGAGGAGGGCACCCACCCCCACCCGGGGCCCGCTGCCCGCTGACCTGGTTTCACAGGACGCTGAAACTAACGAGGCCTGACGGCTGCTGGGAGCTGAGAAAGCCCCTAGGAACACGGGCTGGGGCTTTCTGAGCCGATCCCTGCAGCCGATGCCAGGAGCAGCCTGTCTTTCCTCCTGCTGCCCGCCCGCACCCTGCAGCTCTGGGCTTTCCCCGCCAAGTCCTTTGTGGAGGGGCGGGAGGGGCGCGCGGCGGGGGGGGGGGGGGGCTGAGGTCCTTCCCTGGTCTCCAGGTGCAGCTGGCGGAGGCATCCCCGTGTGGGGAGGGGACTCAGAGGGAGGCGGGCGGGCCCTCTCACCTGGATCCCTCTGGGTAAACAAATGCAGCATCAGCAAGGCAGGCACGGGAGCAGCCGAGGGCCCCGGAGGAATTGCCTAACCTACTTAGTATTTCGGGAAAGCGATCCAGCTAACGCCGAGACCGGGGGTGCAAGGTGATGTGCAGCAAAGCCGGAGGTGAGGTGGGGTGGTGGTGTTCTCCAGGCCTCCCTCCCGGACGGAGGCTCGACACGCTGGCCCCATGGACACCCTCTTCCCCTTAGGAGAACGCTTTACACCCCCTCACTACTCCCGCCTCCCCCCACCTGCCGTCAATCAGCCTGATAGACTGTTACAAGAGCCAGTCAACTTGATAGATTCTCCCCAGGCAGCGGCCTGCCGTCCAGTGGCGTGAACAGGCTGCGTGTCTGGGCGGGACAGACGGGACTGAGGCCCCTCAGCGTGCACACACAGCTCCCCGGCGCCCGGCGCCCTTCTGCGCCCCGTGGCTTCCCGTGGACAGCGATTCCTGCCATGAGAGTTGTCACGAGGGGAGGCCTGGGGCCCGGGAGGTGGACCGGAGGCGGGAGTCCCCGGCGGCCGGGCACCGGGCCGTGGAGGCTGTCGGTAATCACGTGGCCTTGTCTCCTCTCACCCCGGCGGCCCCGAGTCGCAGAAGAGCCGAGGGGTAGCAGGGTCACAGCCAAGTTCCGCAAACGCCACCGTCTTTGGCTTTTAACCACCAGCACCCTCGGCCCCCTCCACCTCTGATTCTGGCTGGGATGTCCTTGTTGAAGGTGAAATGGAGGTCTGAGACCGGGCTGCCGGGACCCGGGCTCTATCGGAGAGAAGACCCTGCCGGCTGCCTTCCGAGGAGAGAGCACACGTGCCGGTGAACACGTGTGAGGGGAGGAAGGGAAGGGGGGGCTGAGGACACTCAGTACACGCTGATTGGTGGTTCCCTGTGAGGCACGTGATGAGGGGCCTAGGGACTTAGGAATCAGGGCTTAGGGTGTTTGGCAGGTGCTGATTGGTGGGTCAATGTCCAGTCCATGTAAGGTGCCCGGTCAGGTGCTCAGGAATGTCCGGCTGCAGGTGGAGTTTACGTCATCTCCGTCCATCAGCTGGGGGAAGGAGGATCTATCACTTGTATCCCTGACACCTGCTTCCTTTTTTGTTTCTCTTTCTTTCTTTCTTTCTTTCTTTTTTTTTTTTTTGCCATCCCTTCCCTCTCCTTCCTCTTCCTTCTCTCAGGGTCTTTATAGGCATAGTGCCTTCAGGACAATAGATTTTAAAATATATATATATAGTTCAATTGAGAGGAAGGGAGAAAGAGAGAGAGAGAGAGAGAGAGAGAGAAACATCAATGATGAGAGAGAGTCATGGATTGACTGCCTCCTGCACGCCCCACACTGGGGATCGGAGCCTGCAAACCTGGGCAGGTGCCCTGACCAGGAATCGAACCCTGACCTCCTGGGTTCATAGGTTGATGTTCAACCATTGAGCCACACTGGCCGGGCTAGGCCAAAAGATTTTACTATGGATTTGTATAAATGAATTTTGTAATCGTTGCTAAGCCAAATAATATATATTTTTAATCTACCAAGGAATGATTTTACTTCCAAAAGAACCCCAGAGGGAGTTTCCCTGGGGCAGGCAGCGGTCAGGGTCAGTGCCCCCGGGGCCGCCGAATCCTGGGGGGAGGGTGCCTTACGGGGAGGGGAGGGGGGACAGGGTGCCGTACGGGGAGCAGGCTTTGGGCTTCCTTCTACCTCTGAGGGCCCTGCGCCACCTCGCTCGGCGTTTGGGGTTGATCCCAGGTTCATCTTAGATGATCTCGTGGTTTGTCTCTCTGTTTCTGCTTTACATAACAAACGCCCTTTGGGACACGCTGCATTTGGAAATTTTACAAGATGAATGACTTTGCTTCTCCCACAGCTAAAAGCCATTTAGGATGCTGCCGGTTCGGAGGGCAGAGGCAAGTACAATGTCATCCTATGTGGGTCCCGAGTCAAGTGAACCGGCTGCGGAAAGCTGTGCTGTCGGGCCACCGGGGACAGGACGGAGCGGGAGCCGGCAGCAGAGGTGTGGCACCAGGCACTCCCGTAGCGGAGTTAGAGGTGGTGGCTGTGCCGTGGCTCCTGGATGCCCGGCCTGTGGGGGGCGCTTTCCCAATGACTGACACAAGACACGATGTCTGGAACTGGCTTTAAAGTGTCTCCTCCCCTCCCCTCCCCCAAAAAAATGAAAAAGAAAAAGGAAAAAGAAGAGCAAGGACATGGCATAAGAACAGCAAACCGTTTCAACCCTCGAAGCTGGTCGATGGCTTCATGGAGGCTCATATTCACTCCGCCCTTGGTGTGTGGGGGGCATTTTCCAGAGTAAAAAGAGTTAAAGTTTTCAAACACGTGCCCCATTCGGATATTTTAAAACGCAACCTGTACCGGAACGGCGGCTGCTTCTGTCACCTCTCACCCCTCTCCGCGTGGGGCACGTGGGGTGCACATGTGGGAGCGCCCTCTGCTCAGCTGGATGGCGGGGTTCCGAGGACAGCGCCCCTCTCCCCTGGGGCTCCCGTTCCCAGGGCGGGCGGGCACCTGACCCGGGAGGGACTGGACGCCTGTTCCCGGCGGTTGGCCAGGGGCAGTCGGGAAACCCGGCGAACGTCCCGCGGCCCGGACGCCTGGCATCGGGCGCCCTCCTCCCGCGGGGCCCAGACGCGGGGGGGTCTGTGGGGAGGAGGAGGGCGCTCCTGGGAAGGCGTCGCCGCCATCGTGATGCAGAGCTCCTGTGAAGCCAGGTCCAACCGGAGGGTGAAAGCCTTCCCTCCAAACCGAGCAGAGCCACAGCGCAGACTCCTGGCAGGGGCCGTGTCGCAGAAGGAAGGGGACCCGGGGTTTGTCCTGCTCTCGTGTGACACCCTCATGACGCTCTGCGGGATGGGGCACACGGCACACGCGTGAGATCTGCCTTGGGCCCTCCCACCAGGGAGGGCAGAGGAGCAACGCTGGTGCCTCACGGGGGCTGGCGATGCAGATGGAAAAGAACAAAACGAGACGTGGCTCCCAGGGAGAACGGCAAACTCCATTGGGAGGACCGTCCGCAGCGGGATAGTGCCCGGAGAGGACGCCGCCGGGGTAACGCGGCCAGGGGCTCCGGCCGAGAGCCTTCCCGGGAAGTGCGGGGGGAGATGGTGAAGGACATCCAGAAAGGAGATATCTACACGTGCCACGGGTGGGCGCCCACTCCCACCCCCCGCCCCCGCCCTCCCGGAGTGTCCTGGGCCTGAGCTCCATCCGGGCCCGCAGGCGTCTGGGCCCGTGCCACTGCGGGGGTTTCCACGGTGCGGTCATCCCGCTGCCAGAGCCAGGCCAGCACTTCCCAGAGGCTGCGCCCGCTCGGCCAGGGAAGGTCGCCCCGGGACGGCCCGTGGACGCGGGCTGGGGAGGCTGACCCTCGAGGCTCTCCGGGCCGAAGGGAGAGGGGTTGTGGCTCCTGGAAATGCGTCCCGGACTGGGTTTCTCTGCTCAGAGATGCCGGGACCGTCTCTGCTCACATGACACGCACGCGCTCAGCCAATGCGCGGAGAGTGCCCACCTCAGTGCCAGGCGTCCAAGCCGACGCGGTCCCTGCCCCCTGAGCCTAGTCTGGGCTGCACGTTCACACCGGGGCTTCGAGGCCCCGCCCCGAAGGGATGGGGACCAGGCAGCCAGGCGGGGGTCTTTGCAGGAAGAGACCCTCCTCCCGATAGCCGCCCAAACCTGTCTGCCCTCCCCCAGCCCCAGAGGCCAGCAGCGGCTAAGCGGAGGGGGGGGGGAGGCCTCGGGAAGTGAAGGGGGGGGGAGGAAAGGGGGAGATGGTGAAGGACATCCGGAAAGGAGATATCCTTTCTACCCGCACTTCCCGGGAAGGCGTGACCTTGGGCCAGCCACAGAACCTCTCTGACGCGCAGCTCCCTCCTCTGGACGGGGGGACCCTCCACGGCACCCACTTCCTGGGAGCTGGTGTGGGGCGTCAGTGGAGCAGAGCACTGAGGGCGCTCCGTGCTGCCCTGGGTCGGAGCTGCTCAGTAACAGTGATGCTCGGGACCCCCTTACTCACCTGAGACCACCGACAACACCCCCTTTCCTGAGCGTCTGGAGGGAGCACCCCTCTTTCCTGAGTGTCTGGAGGGAGCACCCCCTTTCCTGAGCGTCTGGAGGGAGCACCCCCCTTTCCTGAGTGTCTGGAGGGAGCACCCCCTTTCCTGAGTGTCTGGAGGGAGCGTCCCGGCCACGGGCGTCTGCTCGCTGGCTGTTCTGGGGGCGGTCGCCACGCCCGCGTTCTTCGGGTGTGTGATATTGGGGGGGTGGGGGGACCGCGGACTGGGGGTGTTTTCTGGGTGACAGGCACTTTTGCTTCCCAGTCGTCCCTATGGCGAGGTCACGTCCCACGCCCTCTGTGTATGAACCCCCACCATGCCCGGAGCGCCTTCTCCACACCAGGCTCTGCGGGCACAGAGACGAGGGGCCCCTCCCTGCGCCCAGGATGCTCCGGTTGGGAAGGAGGACTCCACGCAGAGCGGCGCCCTCGAGATCTTGGGCCCGGGCCCGAGAGGCCTGCCCGCAGACAGCGCCTCCCTTCTCTCCCTCCGTCCTGGAAGCGTGGGTCTCTTCGTGCTTCCTTGCCTCTCTCCTGGCTTCTGCCCGATGTCGTCTAGACTGAGGGGATGGGCTTCGAGTTGGGAAGCCCTGGATGGCGTGTGATGGTCGGGGAGTCACGTAACCTTCCCGAGCCTCAGTCTTTCCAGCCGGGGAATGGGGAGAACAGGCCCGCTGCCCGGCGGGGGTGGCTGTGAGGAGGGAGGGGATGGGTTACATCACCGGCCTTGGGAAATACCCCAAGAACAGCGGGCGGTCAGCTAACAGCTCTCGTCCAGTGACCTTGACGGGGACGGGAAAATGCATTATTTCGTCCAACAAAATCCAGGGACTCATTTCATTATGATTAATCCTATCTTTATTTCTATTCAAAAGGCCAAAGTACCCTGAACACATTGATCTTTCGGCTTTGTGGAGGCCTTCCTTCCTCTGGGCCTCAGTTTCCCCACCTGTAAAGCAGGGGGGCTGGGTGCTCCGTGACCTCGAAGGTCCCTCCTGCCTCCCAAAGTTTGCTGACTGTGTTCTGTCAGGCCATTCCTTTTGGCCCCTTGAGCCGCAGGGGCTTCGGGGGCCGATTAAGCCGCAGTCTCCCCCCACCCCCACCCCAGGCAGGTGATGGTCGGCGTGTCTGGGCCTCCTGGTCCAGGACCTTCTCGGCAGCGCCCACCCAGACGCTGGTCCAGCAGAAAACTAGGAGCAGGCTTTCCACTGGATCCCACCCCCCACCCCCTGCCCCTTGCATTGCCCCCTAGTTGATGGGGCCAGTATTTGCAAACTGCTTAAGTGCACACACACACACACGCACACGCACACGCACACACGCGCGCACAATCAATGTCACAGAGCATAAATCCGCAGCGATTGAGTCGGGCTGCCCTGCCCCTGAGTGACGATGGAAACCGATCGGCACTTGGCTGCACCGCGTCTTTCTCTGTGCGTCTCCCTCCAGCAGCGCGTCATGCCCGAGTACTGAATACTCTCCGGACAGCAGGAGGACGCAGCGCGCTGTGTGTGTGTGTACGTGTGTGTGTATGTGTGTGTGAGTGTGTGTGTGTGTGTGTGTGTGTGTGTGTGTGTATGTGTGTGCGTGTGGAAGATGGGTGCGGCTCTGCGAAGGCCTTAAACACTGGTGCGGGGAGCGAGCTCTAAGTGCCCGCCGTGCTGGCCGCGTGCCGCCCGCCCGGGCCGGTCTGCATCCCGCCGCCGCCTCCCAGCAGCGTTCCCAAAATAGCAGCCTGGCCTCGGGGCCTCTCCGCCCGAGGAGTCCCTCCGGCCAGGCCCGCCGCGCCCTTCCTCCGGCCGAGCTCGGGGGCCAGATGGGGACACGGAGGCAGGGGAGGGGGAGGGGGAGAGTCTTTAATGAAAGTCACAGGGCAGCTCAGCTTCCCCGGATTCAATCCTGCGGCCCATGAGGCGGGGGGACAGAGCCAGAGCATCATGGGAGCTACAGGAGCCCTCAGAGGGCTGGGGGCAGGGGGGGGGGAGGAGGGACCATCAAGGGTTTTGGGGCCCTGTGAGGTGCAAGTTATTAGAAACGGGAGAGACCAGCCTCTCCCTCTCAGGTTCAGAGGCACCGGGTGGAAGGATGTGGGCTTAGCAGTAACAACAGCCGCATATGCTGAAACCGGTGTGGCTCAGTGGATAGACCATCGGCTTTTGGATTGAAAGGTCACAGGTTAGAGTCTGGTCAAGGACATGTACCTTGGTTGCGGGCACATCCCCAGTAGGGGGTGTGCAGGAGGCAGCTGATTGATGTTTCTCTCTCATCAATGTTTCTAACTCTCTATCCCTCTCTCTTCCTCTCTGTAAAAAAAAAAAAAAATCAATAAAATATATTTAAAAATAATAGTAACGGCCGCACAGAGGGGGGCAGCAGACTAGGCATCACACCAAGAGCTCCCCACGCACCCCCTCAGCTGGGTGGGCCTCCCCGAGCCCATGGGTTGGACATCGCCAACCCACTGGCCCACGAGGCAACATCGCCAGTGACGGAGCCGGGGCAGGGCCGCGTGTCAGGCCCTGAGTGAACCGGGCTCACCATGACCCTCTTTGGCAGGCTCAGTGACCCCGTCTGCCATCTCAGTTGACTCTGTGAATATTCTAATAGCTGGGCACACTGTGTCCGCCGCATCTGCCCACTGCCTGCTGCAAGCCGGTGGCGGGGGGTGGGAGTAGGGGTGGGGGTGAGGGGAGTGGGGGAGCACAGGCTGGCAGAACTGCCGTGGAGCAATGCGTCGCCTCGTCTCGGAGCGGAGAGGGAGGCTGGAGACACACACCGTCCCTCCCCCGTCAAGTTCTGGCCAAAGGCAATCAAATATTAATCTGCTCTGGTTGCCTGGCATGGTCAGGGCGTGCGATAGAGCATCCAGGGGGGAGAAAGCAAAGTTCCTGACTTGGAGGACTTGGCAGTCATGCTGGAGCGGAGACTGGTGCCCAGTACAAGGCCCTCTACTATCGAGGATGGGAGCAGGGCCCGGAGACGGGGGGCAGGAGAGAGCACTGGAGGGGGGACCCAGAGCCCTCCAGTCTGCAGTCAGCCACGGGGGGGGGGGGGGCTGAGCCAGGAGCCCCCAGGTGGGTCTCAGTGCAGATCTAGTGCAAATCGGCACAAACACGTACGATTAGACGTCTGCTCTCTCTGACAAAGAGCCCGGGAATGCCTGGCTGACTCAGAAACACTCACACCTGACGGGGGACCAGGGTGTACCGTCCAGACTGACGAAGACAGCAGCAGCCTGCCAGGCCAGGGGTTGAGCGTCGACCTACGAAGCGGGAGGTCACGGTTCCATTCCCGGTGAGGGCGCATGCCGGGCTGCAGGCTCGGGCCCCAGTGCGGGGCGTGCAGGAGGCGGCCGGTCAGTGATTCTCTCTCGTCAGTGATGCTGCTGTCTCTCTCTCTCTCCCTCTCCTTTCCTCTCTGAAACCACTACAAATGTACCTTTAAAAAAAGGAAGTGCTACCGAAACCGGTTTGGCTCAGTGGATAGAGCGTCGGTCTGCGGACTGAAAGGTCCCAGGTTCGATTCCGGTCAAGGGCTTGTACCTGGGTTGCGGGCACATCCCCAGTAGGGAGTGTGCAGGAGGCAGCTGGTCGATGTTTCTCTCTCATTGACATTTCTAGCTCTCTATCCCTCTCCCTTCCTCTCTGTGGAAAATCAATAAAAATATATTAAAAAAGAAAAGAAAGAAAGTGCTTGGTCACTGCCCTGTGAGTCAAGCGTTTTCACAGCCCTTGTCGAACGTGTGTGTGAAACCAAACCACCACAAAGAGAAAAACAAAGCCAAGGAAAAGGAGTTGCTTTAAGGCCCACTCGAAACGAAGAGGCTGCTGAAAGCCGGTCCGGCTCCTCTTGAGAATGGCTTCTTGTCCCTTTTTCTAGACGACGCCTCTTTCATCTCGACCAGAGCCAAGTGGGAGTGCTGTTCCCCGCCTCGGGGCCCAGGGATCTGAGGAGGAGACATTTTCTGGGTGCGTCTCTCTAACCAAGTGATTGGTTAGACCGTGGGCAAGGAGAAGGTCAGCGAGCGAAAAGCGGGCGCTCCCCTGGAGCCCCGGTCCCTCCAGCAGAGCGTCCCCGGGGGAGCAGCTCGCGTGTGAGGATGCGCTCGCGTCCACAGGTCGAGGCTGCAGACCTGGACCGTGTCTTTCCACACCCGCTGAGTCTTTAGACTCCACGTCTTCTTGGTGACAGCTGCTTTCCGAACCCCGATCTGGTAACTTCGATTGGGGGG
This sequence comes from Vespertilio murinus, assembly GCA_963924515.1. NCBI lineage: Eukaryota > Metazoa > Chordata > Mammalia > Chiroptera > Vespertilionidae > Vespertilio > Vespertilio murinus. The sequence goes on along the minus strand of OZ004708.1, from coordinate 183,345,233 downwards.
GGGGGGTGTTGCCTCCCCAGGATGGGGAACAGGCGTTCTAGGGGGCGTGGTAACGGGAAGATGCAGTCCGACCCCTGAGAGATTTCACTCGTGCCTCGGAGTGTCTTCCCCAGGGTTCAGACCCAGCCCTCCGGGCGTCTCACGGTCAAGGGCGGTTCCTAAGGTGCCTCAGCGTTCTTTGTAAACGATGTGGTGCCAGAACACATCCCTCCCCCACCCCTGAAATCGCCGGGGTGTCCGAGGAGGGAGCTCGGAGGCAGGTTTCTGTCTGGCTGTAGGCAGTTCTTGTCCTAACCACCCCATCGCCGCCACCAGCACGGCCTGCGGGGCGCAGGTGGACGGGGTCGTGGGTTTGGCCAGTGGATGCACCCACAGGTGTCACTGGTGGGGGCCCCTCATAGCCACTGCGCTGCGGACACGGAAGAGACGTCATTTCATCACCAGAGAGGCTGTGCGTGGAGTTTTGTCTTTTGGGGTTTGGGCTTATTTATTGGTTTGTTGTTTCTCATGAGTATTTATGGAATGGTATTTAGTACAGAAGTGTTTGAAAGTTGGGGGCAAAAAAAAAAGCCCTTTTCTAAGAAGACAACTACTTGGGTCTGGATGTAAATGGGAGAAAAGTAGAACTGCTTTGGCTGAAGAGGGCCTGAGAACCGCCCCCTCCTCCAACCCCCCCCCCCCCCGCCCCTCATCCCCCGCCCTGACCATCCCTGACCATCCCTTCCTGACCTCTACCCTGAGACAGAACTTTCATGATACTTCTGAGGAATGTTGGCGCCTTGGGGAACCCACTTTGAAAACCACTGGTACACCCCTAGCCGGATTGGCTCAGTGGTAGAGAGTCTCGGCCTGTGGACCAAAGGGTCCCGGGTTCGATTCTGGTCAAGGGCACATGCCTGGGTTGCAGGCCCCGGTTGGGGCTCGTGCAGGAGGCAGCCAATCGATGTCTCTCACGTTGATGTTTCTCTCTGTCTTTCCCTCTCTCTCCCTAAAAATCAATGGGAAAATATCCTCAGGCGAGGATTAATGCAAAGGAAAAAAAAGAAAAAGAAAAGAAAGAAAAGCAGTGGTGCAGAGGCACAGCAGCGGGCTTTGGAGCTGGGAGGCCTGGCTCTCTCCTAACTCTGCATTAGCCGTTGACCTTGAGGGAGCCAGTCGGTCCCCGGGGCCTGAGTGTGTGAGCCTGGCGGGTGTCTGAAACCCCGGGCCCTCCGCTCTGACGAAGTGAAGATCCCATGACGATAAGATTCGCATTACACAGTTTTATGATTCTCCAATTCCAGAAGTCTATAACTTAATAATTCCCTGAGAGTGCTTGTGCCCTTTAACAATAATTTTATAGTAATGACTTCTTTTTTTAAAAAAAAAAGAAAACGGGCTTGAAGAGTTACGTTTATTTTTTTATTTTTTCATTTTATGTGCCTCAGGCATGAGACAGCTCTGGCCACCGATACAGGCACCACGCTGGGATGAACTGAGGACTGTACGTCTGCTTTGCCCCTGATGGATATAAGAGCAACACCACCCATCAGGTGTCTCCGTGCCCATTGCCAGAGGGTAAGAGTTACCTTTAAAAAAGAGGAGAGAGAGAGAGAGAGAGAGAGAGAGAGAGAGAGAGAGAGAGATTAGAGAATAGCTCCATGGAGAAAAAGCTTCAGTTGTACAGAAATCTGTGGGAAAAGCGTTCTCAGGAGAAGGGTCGCCACAGGCAAAGGTGCTGTGTAGGGAAGGAGTGTGGCCTGTTCAGGGAACAGCCACAGGCGGGCCGGGCTGGAACGGCTCAGTGGGGGGGAGGGTGGCGGAGGGAGGTGCCGAGCCGCGCTCCGTCCCCCTGGGCCGGGCACAGAGCCCGGGTTCTACCCCAAGTGCCACGAGAAGCAACGGCAGTGTTCTAAGCAGGGGGTGACATGACCCGATCTACAGTTTGGAAAGAAACTTTGGGCACGGGAAGCAGAGAGACCAGGGAGAGCGCTTCAAGTGGCGTTCCAGACGCGGGCTGACCGCGCCCCGGGGCCGGGAGATGCCGGAGGGGGTGCGAGTGCCGGCTGGGGTCCAGCTGCCCGGAGGGTGGGACATCCAGAGCCGATGACTGATGGGGCGGCACGCCGCACATACCGAGTGGCTGCGGACGCAGGACACAGAGACCGACTCCACACGAGCCTTAAAGGTCGAGAGCGCGACGCTCAGAATTGCAGATGCCGCGCTGCCATGGGCTGCTCCTCACGTGGACACGTCTGTCCGGGAGCCGGGGGGGGGGGGGGGAGGGGTGGGGGGCCAGGGTAGCAGGCCGTGTCTATGTAACCGCTGTTCAGGGTCCTTCGCCACGCGGATGGGTCCGCAAGCATCGACGCAAACACATCTGCAGGATACAGACCGAGGGCCCAGGCAGCCAAAGGCGGAATTGCGAGCCGTTTGCTGCTTTGCCATGCACTCCTCTGTTTTCTAAGTTGGTTTAAATAGGGAATGCTAGCTCGTAATCAGAAAGAAAAAGAGAATCCCTTGAAGACAAAAAATAAATGGAAGGCAGTGCTCTGGTAGAGGGGTGTGGCTTGATGGATACAGGGGGGCCGCCATCCTGGCTGCTTTTTTTTGCTCCCGATGCTCAGCTCTGAGCTGCAGCTCTTGCTGATTTACCGACTGGCCAGCTGCCCGTGCCCCGTCCTGGCAGCCACCGCCCTCCGCCCGGCTCTCTCCTGGGCCCGGGCTGCGTCCGCCCTGGGCTGCCGGGACAGGTCCCTGCTCGGGCGCCCGCCCTGGGCCCGCACAGAGCTGGCACACCCTGCCAGGCGGTCTCGGTACCAAGGCTGCCTAAGGCTGTGGTCAGCAAACTGCGGCTCGAGAGCCACATGCGGCTCTTTGGCCCCTTGAGGGTGGCTCTTCCACAAAATACCATGGCCTGGGCGAGTCTATGTGGAAGAAGTGGCGTTAGAAGAAGTTTAAGTTTAAAAAATGTGGCTCTCCAAAGAAATTTCAGTCGTTGTCCTGTTGATGTTTGGCTCTGTGGACTGACGAGTTTGCCCACCCCGAGTCTAAAGGGAGCACGTGGCTGGGACGCTGAGCTCGCTGTTTCCTCGCCATGTCTGGGGTTTTCCTCCCGACCCTGAGCTCATGGCAATGGTGGGGAGACAGCATGCGAAGGGACCTCGTGGGCCCCGGACTCTGGGCGCCGAGGGAAACACCGGCTTCTGGTCGCTGTCAACACCGTCGGACCCACAGAGAGCACGGGTGGGAGAGAGCTCAGCGCGGCTCCGAGAGCGGGCCCAGGCCTGGGGGGCAGACACCCAGGCCTCTCTGCCTGGCGAGGTGGGCGGGGCGCCCCGGAGATGCTGGTGACGGCAGGCTGCGAGGGTGACAAAGCCCAGGTCTTTAGCCAGAGACCTGCCAGCCCTGCACAGAGCGTGCGCTCAGCACAGGGAGGAGATGGAGGAACTGCGAGGCCTCCGAGGGGGGACCCGGGGCGGTGGCCCTTCTCCCCAGCGCAGCGGACAGCGGCTTCTAAGCCTCTAAGCCCCGGGAGTTCTTTCCTCTGGGGCTCACATAACAATGGGTGAAAGAACAGCACAGAGCAATGGGTGATTTTAGAGGAGGCACAATTGAGTTTTCTGGAGGTTTCTAATTTTACTGCACAGGGAGAAGGGTCAGTAACCTGCCAGCTATGGCTACTATTATTATTTTTTAATATATTTTATTGTTTTGTTTTGTTTTTACAGAGAGGAAGGGAGAGGGATTGAGAGCTAGAAACATCAATGAGAGAGAAACATCCACCAGCTGCCTCCTGCAGACCCCCCACCGGGGATGTGCCCGCAACCAATGTACATGCCCTTGACCAGAATCGAACCTGGGACCTTTCAGTCCGCGGGCCGATGCGCTATCCACTGAGCAACACGGTGTCGGCCAGCTACTGTTATTGATGGAAGCGGCAGTCACTCAGTCGGCAGCCATTAGCTGAGCAGCTACCAGGTGCCAGGACTGGGATTAGACAGAAAGCTGGTGAGCCCTGAGCTTTAGACGGTGACCAAGACCAGGCGAATGTGACCACTGAGGGTTTGTTTCATCGCCTCCCTTCTCTGCTATTCCTTTTTGTTTTTATTTATCTATTTGATTATTTAATATCTTTTTATTGATTTTAGAGAGGAAGGGAGAGGGAGAGAGAGAGAGAAACATCAATGATGAGAGAGAATCATTGATCAGCTGCCTCCTGCCCGCCCCCTACCTACTGGGGATGGAGCCCACAATCTGGCCTGTGCCCTGACTGGAAATCAAACCGTGACCTCCTGGTTCATAGGCCGATGCTCAACCACTGAGCCACACCAGCCGGGCTGATACTCCTTTTTAAGAGGCGGGTGCTAGGGAATGTCACGCCCACACGGACTGAGTGACTGCAAGGTCCCAGGCTGCCAGGCATCTATCTGCTGGGGGCCCACGGCGTGCAGGGCCGGGGCTGGGCTGCCTGCTCTCCGGGGAGAACTCGGGCGGGGGAGGTGGACGCTCGCTGCGGTCCCACAGGAGTGAAAGGCAGAGGGACGCTCTCTCGGGGGACGCAGGCGGAGCCCGTGCCCACAGCCTGGCACCCGGCGTGCCTGGCTGCCTGGGCGCCCAGTGGGCACTTGTCAGAGAGGCTCCTGCGGAATCGTGACTCATTTTAATAACCACCGAGGTGACTCATTTACACATGGAAACGTGAGAGGCACGAGCCCACACTCACACACACACACACGCACACACAGACACACACTCACACGCACACCACACACACACAGACACACACACACTCACACACACTCTCACTCTCTTACACACACACACACAGACACTCACACAGACACACATACTCACACTCACACAAACACACTCACACACACACACACCACACACTCACACGCACAGAGCACACTTTAGAAATACAGGCTTTCGTTGCGTTCCCCTGGTCTGTCTTCAACAGTTTCTTAGATGCCGTGATGCAGTTTTTAAAAATATATATTTTATTGATATTTTACAGAGAAGAAGGGAGAGGGATAGAGAGAAACATCTATGAGAGAGAAACATTGATCAGCTGCCTCCTGCGCACCCCCCACTGGGGATGTGCCTGCAACCAACCTACATGCCCCTGGCCTGAATCAAACCCGGGACCCCCTCAGCCCACAGGCTGACGTGCTATCCACGGAGCCACACCGGTCAGGGCTGTGATGCAGCTTTTAACGAGTACTCACTCGCCCCAGAGTGAGAGGACACGGGTGGGAACCAAGTGGTCAGGCTCGCCAGTGGCCATTGTGGACAGCGGTGTGTCCTCTGAGCCATTCGGGACGGATCAGGGTCGTGGGGCGAGTGTGTGGGGGAGGGGGCGGTTTTATTCACCAAGCTGGGAGCCCGAGGCTGAGTGCCCCAGTGCCACACAGGAGGCCAGAGGGCATGAGCCCGCTTTCGGAAGCAGCCGGCACCGGTTCTCATACAGTCGGTGGAGCTTTAACCCTCCCTCTGTTACTCTGGGCGAGCCGCCGCAGGCCCGCTGCCCTCGTGTGGCTCTGACAGCCGCCCAGCTCAATGGTGGGGCTTGGAGACTCTAATACTCACCCGGAAGCCAGGGACCTGGGGCTACCCACCAGCCTCTGCACCCTGAAACCTAGAAGCAGTCGGAGTTACTGTAACCCACGGAGCAGCAATCTGGTGCAAGGTAGAAAAAGGTGCGCCCCAGGGTAGATGCCGCTGCAAACCACGGTGACCTGGTGACCGGCCACGGGGTGGGGAGGGTTCAGCACCCCCTGGTCCCCTGGCCTGGAGCCCCGGTGCGGTGACCGCCCGCACGCCGCCCACGGCAGAGCCATTTAAGGTTGGACATGGAGTGGGGTTGTCAGCCCCACCAGGTGGGAACTCCGCTCGCTCGTTCTCCACGGTGGTCCAGCCCCTCGCTCGGAGCCTGGCTCAGCGCTGGGGCTTAACAAAGCTCACGGTGGACAGACGGGTGAATGGATGGAGGTGAGGCATCACCGGACACAGACGTGCCAAGTCGGTGGCCTTGGGGACACCCGTGCGGTTGCCTCTGCCATCCGCAGCGTTCCGTGACCTCGAAGGCGTGGCCGCTGCGTGAGCAGCCTCTGGCGCTGGGGGCTGTGCGTTCTGCCTTTGGAAAAGGCACGCCGAGGGCTCTTTCTGAAACGCCCGAGTGAGGGCTCTTAGCAAATGCACGTCTGGGCTCTCGAGAGCTGCCGGAAAGGCATGGAACCAAACAATTCTGACGCTCAGGACGGCGTGGCCTAAAAGCATCTCATGTCGTCTTTTGTTGGGGGTGGGGGTGGTGAGTGTTGTTTTGTTTTGTTTCGGTGAGGGGTTGAAACGAAATCAAGAAAGAACCAGAAGAATAAGGCTCCGTAAGGTCTCTTTCCCAAGCTCCTTCTCTGTGCCTAAGGCCATTGATTCAGCACAAAGACACCTTGTGTGGAAACCAGAATCCACAGAGCCCCCCACCCCCACCCCCCACCAGCCTGTCCCCTCCTCTGAGTGGAGAGGGAGCAGAGAGCTTGGGACAGCGGACAGCATTGGGGTCTCTGGCTGCGGAATTGCATTCGCACCCCAGGCGAGGGTCAGGGTGGAATCAGGGCCACGTTCCCAAGCTCTCAGCCTCCCTCTCCACCTCCCCACCCAGATCTGTCCCCGAAGCCTAGTCACCCCCGAGTTGACCCCTGCTCCGCGGCCACCAGGCTTGCTGGAGGATTCCAGGCAGTGACAGGTGCCCGCAGCTCCTGGGACCCTGTCCTCCACCCTCCGCTGTCATAGCAGCAGCTGCCACGATCCCTGGGGAGGGTGGAGGGCAGAGGGCACCTGGCCCTGCAGGACTGCCCCCTGTGGTCTGAGGCTGAGTCAGAGCAAGCCTGGAAGCACGCAGGGGCTGCCTCCCAGACGACCCCCCACCCCCACCTGCTGCCTTTCCAGAAAGCATTCACGTCCTTCCTTCTCCTTAAGCCACACGTTTTCCCTTAAAGTCATACGTGCCCATAATCTAACTAGTCTTACAAGGCTAATATTTGAAAAGAGTCCCACCTGCGGACCCTAATGTATTGCTACCTTCAGCTCCTCTAAGCCGTCTTGGCTTTTTCCGTTGTAGGCACCATCTACCTGACGTCCTGCTAGGGAAAATGAGGCTTCGCTCTTACACACACACACACACACACACACACACACACCGCCCCTCTCCTCACCCTCCCAACAGCATACATTCTAGTTAGATCAGTCGCCCGTGTTCACTGTCCTGTGATTTATGTAAATATTGTTTTCCACGATGCACTCTGATGGCATTTTTTTTGCGCAATTTTATGTTTCTCAGAGCTAGTAATTTTTGGGCCGCTTAGTTTTCCAGCTATAGTTTATCTCTAAACTCTCCTCCATAACCGTAACGCTCTGGTTAATGTGATGAAAACCTCGGGAGCCTGTTCGTCTTGTAAACACACGCCGGGCGGGCTCTGAGCCCCAGGCCCGTGGCGGGCGCTCCGAGGGCTCCTTAAATCTTGGAACACATTGCCGACAGCGCTGGGGAACGGTCAGGTTCGGTTTATAAAAAAATAATTTCCCTTTCTATTCTCTCTGCTCTTTTTGCCTGCAAATCCTATTTTTGGGTATCGGCATGCCTGGGTGTGGCAGACAGAATCTTGCCCCCCCAAAGGTGTCTGCACCCCAATCCCTGAAACCTGCACGTTAACTGACACGGCAGAAGGGACTCTGCAGAGGTGATTGAGTCAAGGGTCTCCTGACAGGGAGACGCTAGCCTGGAGGATGAGGTGGGTCCGGCGTCATCGCCAGGATCCTTCTAAGAGGGAGGCGGGGAGGCCCGAGGCAGGACGAGGAGGGGGCGGGGAAGCAGCGGTCACACCGAGGGGCCCAGGCGGCCTCCGGGGCTGGGAGGGCCCGCACCTCGAGTCTGCACGCGGAGCACAGCACTCAGCCGGGTGAGATCCGTTTTGGGGTTTGCGACCCCAGGACCCTGAGAGAAGATGTGTGTGTGTGGCTTTAAGTCACGAGGCTGGTGGCCATTTTCTATGGCAGCCACAGACGACCAATGCAGGGCCTGACAAGTACCTACTGTGTGCCAGGGCTCTGCCCTGCAGTTTACGTCGATCAACGGTCCGCCGGAACTCTCCGAGCCTTCAGGGCAGGAGGGGCCCCGCCTTGCAAGCTCCCCCTGGTTGCATTCTGGTTAGATAACGATGGCTGTGCGTCTCCCTCCCACTGGACCCCGGGGGCTCGCACGGTGGGTCTGTCCACTCCAGGCACCACTTCGTTCTCGTCGATGTTAACGACCGTGTGCCGCGTGCGCGAAGGACTAAATGAGTTAACTTCCATCACCTGGAGTCCTCCCAGCAGCCCAGTTTCACAGGCCGGGACACCAAGTCACACATGAGGCTCTCCCCCCGCCCCTCCTTCCCCAAGGAGACGTGGCTGAGGGGGCGGTGCCAGAATCTGCACCTGGCACTGCCGGTCTGAGCCTAAAATCCCACGAGTGTAGCCACTAAAACCAAGACGTCCCTCCAGACCGTCCGCTGAGCTGGCCCGGGCTCTGGCCGCCGTCCCCGGGCCTGACAGTGGCGGCCGGCGCGTCTCAATTAGGCCGCCCGCAGCCGAGCAGGGCGCCCGGCCCCGGGGAGGCGGCGGCAGGGATGGCACTGGGCCGGGCGCGGGGCGGGCGCGGCGCGGCGGGGACTGTGGCGCTGCTCCGGGCAGGGCTCCAGATCCCCCGGTGTCATCATCCTTATTATTGTGTTTATCGAATCCGCGCCGCAGAGCAACCATTTCGAAACTGGGCAAAAAATACAGCCTCGTCTATTTAAACAGATATTTTTTATTTTTACATCACTTAAAAATAAAACGCATGGATGTACATTTTCCAAGGGCCTCCGCCTGCCGCAAAAACCCTAATGTAATACAACATGACTCAGAGCTAAATTTAAAGAGAGGAGCACATATGTTGAGAGCAGGCACCAACTTTCCGTCAGAGGAGAAACAGAGTCAGGAGGGATTTTTTTTTAGCGGGGAGCGGACTGGGTGCAAAGTGAATTATCTCCCGGCCATCTGGCAAGTCTGGTGTTTTTCAGTGCCTTCGCGGCTCTAATTTTAACCCGTTATTTGGCCTTTAAATAACAATATCTTTTCTTCCCCCTTGGAACCGGCACCAGATCCCGCATTTATGGCGCCACAAAACTCCAAAAAGAGCCCCAGCTCCGAGAGCAAAAAGAGCAAAAGTTGCTGCACGCGTCGCTCCGCAGACTGGCTCCGGGAGGCACGCGCAGCCTGGTAGTTTGCAAATGAAGCTCGGCTTATTCGGGGGCGGCGTGGTGCACCCCCCACCGGCTGGCTGGGTGCGCCTGGCGGGGAGGGCTTAGCGAGAGCCCCTCGGCAGCACGCAGCAGCTCGAGGAAAAAGGCTTGGGGTGCACTGGGAGTGACCTTTACCTGCCCCCCACCTCCCAGGGCTTTGCTCACACCCGGGATGGGGTGAATGCGTCTCAGCTCCGAAAGGGCTCTGCTCCACGCGCCCCGACGGCGCTGGAGTCCCGTGCGCCCACCCCAGGTCAATGTCCCCCCGCCTTCTGCTTGGAACCGGTCAGGGAGCTCACGGCCGCTCCCATGTGGACGGTCCCTCCCAACACGAGGCTGCCGTCTTCCTCCCACGGCCTCCCTGGAACGGGTCCTTGTGATCGGACCCTCCCCGGCGGCGGCGGCGGGCGTGAAGGTGAGTTGAAGGTCACCGTTGCGACCTTTCTCCGCCCCCAGCGGGGCACACCAGCTCCTCCCAGGACACGGAGCCTGGACCGGCGCTCCGAGTATCAGGCAGCCGTGTCCTGGTACCGCTCATGGTGGACAGGGCAGGAGGCAAAGAGGCATCGGGCCTCCGTGAAGCCAGAGGTGCTTGAACCCCACACCTTCCATGCCTTCCGCAGCCCCTGAGGATGCTCTCTCAGGAGGGTGCGGGCCGCCCCGGAGACCAGGCTGACTGGGGACAGAGGTTCTCAAACGCAGGGGCCTGCGACCCCCCGCCAGCCCACGGACCCTCAGCCCGCTCCTCCCTGTTCGCTCTCCCGCCGCGGGAAGAAGACACGCCAACCCACGCGTCGGAATTGACGCGAAAGGCCTTCCACCACGACTTGATGAGACGCATCCATCCCCCATCATCCACGAGTCGGCAGCGCGGCCCTCTGTCTGCGTGGAAGGGCCCGTGTGACCTCGCCTCCCCGCCGCCCGCCCCACCCCACTCCGCCCCCGGCCCCCAGGTCCCCACGCAGAGATCTCCTTGCCAGACCAGCCTCCCCTACGGCCGCTCCCCCGTGGCCCTGTCCACTCGTCCTGCTTTATTTTCCTCCTTAACATCCCTCCCGACGTGACACTTTATGGATGGCCGCAATAAAAGAGGCAGCCATAAAGCGCTGGCAAGGACGGGAAGAAATTGCATTGCGGGCGGGGATGCACAGTGACGCAGCCACGGAGAAAAATCCTGGCTGTGTCTCAAACATTTGAACGGAGTCACACGGTGACCCAGCAATTCCACTCCGGGGCGAGCACGCAGGAGGGCTGGCAGCCGACGCCCGCTCCACGGCTCTGGCGTGGGCGTGGGTGTCAGAGCAGCGTGATGGGTCACAGCTGGGAAAGCGGAGACCCCCAATGCCCACCAGTTGTTTTATTTTATTTTATTTTACTTTATAGATTTCCAGGGGAAGGGAGAGGGGAAAGAGAGAGAGAAACATCCATGATGAGAATCATTGATCGGCGGCCTCCTGCATGCCCCCTATTGGAGGTGGAGCCCACGACCTGGGCCTGTGCCCTTGACTGGAATGGAACCCGGGGCCCTTCGGTCCGCAGGCTGGCGCTCTATCCACTGAGCCACACCGGCCAGGGCTGTCTACCAATTGCTAAAGGGTATGCAAAATGCTTACCTTCCTTTGTGGCCTCTCCTGAGGCAGGAGGACGGGGCACAGGGCTGGAGGGGGTGTTGCGAGGTGCAGGGGCTGCTGCCCCACCCGAGGCCCTGAGACCGGGCCCCCTGGGCCGCTGAGGTCACCCACACGCCTGGCGGGGCCCTGGGAGCTGCAAGCGGGCATCTGCCCTGTGCCCATGGCTGCGGGGGAACGGTTCCAGGTTCAGTAGCTTCTGGCCAGCGGCCCATCTTCCTCTCGACCGAAACACTGCCCACGTCCCCGTCCACGTGGCCCCGCAATGGACGAGCAGGCGACGCCTCGCTCACCGGGCTGCGGTCGGCTGCACGCGGCGGGAGTGGCCTAATGTGCTGGGGAAAGGCCCGTTCCTGAGGTGTCTCACGCTTAATTACCTGTGGACGTGGCGGTGAGCGGAGCCTGCAAATGGGCGATTAATCTCGGACTAAAGTATTCAAACGCCTCCCGGCCTCTGGGATGGGCGGGACGTGGCTGCGTGGTCCCCGGGCGGCCGGCCCGCGGTGGGGATCTGCCTCCTTCCCGGCCTCTGCCCTGGCTCCCCGCAGCCAGCGGGACCCACACAGGCCGTCACCGCACCTCCCCGCCCCCGCCCCCCGTCTGCCCCCTCTCACCGGCAGGCGGGACCCAGGACACGGACCTCTCTCTCTAGAGACCCCAGAGTCTCAGGGCAGCTGTCTCTGCACTTGAACCTCCTCACGCTTCACGTTGCATCTGTGGGGGCTAGGCTGAGAGTGAGCGAGCCCAGGGGAGCAGAACCTCGCTCTATTTGGATCCTCCGTAACCCTTCCATGTGGGGAATGTTGCCGGGCTCACGATGGGGTTGGGAGTGCAGGGGGCCTGGGCGGGGCTGACCCGAGCTCATAGTGAATGGTGCTCCCTCCTCCTTCCTGAACGGAGCGCGACCTCCCCTGACCTCATGCTCCGGGGTGGTGACCTCTGGAGGGATCGCCGCCTCCTGACTGACCGAGGCCACGCCTGAGATCCAGAGGAACGAAGAGAGTCAGCGTCAGGGCGGAGGCCCCAGGCGGAACCGCGTCCTGCATCGGCTGGTCCTGGAGTGGAGGTGGTCGCCACCGTCATCGTCGTGTCAACACCGCGACGGCCGAAGAAGAGAGGAGACCCAGGCGGGGCGGGGCGATGCTCGCCCTTCCTGCTTTGGGTGAATGATGACAGATCGGATTCTCAGTATTTAAACATATTTTATTGATTTTTTACAGAGAGGAAAGGAGAGGGATAGAGAGCCAGAAGCATCGATGAGAGAGAAATATTGATCAGCTCCTCCTGTACACCCCCCACCGGGGATGTGCCCACAGCCAAGGTACATGCCCTTGACCGGACTCAAACCTGGGACCTCTCAGTCCGCAGGCAGACGCTCCATCCACTGAGCCACACCTGTCAGGGCAGATTCTCAGCGTTTCAATGCGACCGATGCCCTGAGGCTGAGGCAGGCAGACGGAGCCCAAACCACGCCAGGCATTCTTGGTGGCCTGGGCTGGGGCCACGCCCACCGGGCCTGGGTTCCTCAAGGGCTCCCCAGCCCTTCGGCAAACCGAGGAGCACCGGAGACACCTCTGCTTGCTGAATGACCGACTGAAGCGCCTGCCACGGCCCAGACCTGTGTGCTGCCTCCATCTAATCCTTGGGGCAAGCGTGGATTAGGCCACGCGTAAGCCCCCGCTGATCAGGGCCGGAGGCCGCCTGCCTGGTGGCTTATCCAAGGCAGATTGCTTTTCAATCCTCCCGGTGACATTCCGGCCGGCCGGCCGACGCGAGGCCCCGCATCGGGTGAATCCTTAATAATTATTAATTGATGAGGTGCTTCCGCCGTCTGAATGCTTAAACCACGTGCCCTCTGAAGACGGCGCGGGCCGCGGCATATTTTAATTAAATACTGACGACTTTAATTCGACTGCTCCCTTAATACTCTCGGGCCGGGAGCACCGGGCGAGTGGCTTGCTCATTTCGGAAGATATTAGCAGCAGGGAGCCGCCTGTTACCCAAACACGAGGTCATCGTAATTAAAACCCGGCATTGTTCGGAACGAACTCCTTTCGGGTGATGGATGGCCCACAAACACACACCGGTGCAATATAGGTGCCAGCGTCCTCGAGGATTTACAGCTCCTCGGAGAAGCTCTGTCCGCTCCTTTCCAAAATGAAACCGCCTCTGCCCAGGTGATGAAAGACTCCTTACTGGGTTCAGGGGAAATGTGTGTTTCCACCGATCAATTTCCGAGTCTCCCCGAAGAGCAAAGCCACGGAGAACTCCGGGAAACGGATGGCGGTGGGAGCAGAGTGCATGTGGACTTTATTGCGCCAGCCAGCGTGCAAACCGCTGAAACAGAGAGGAGACAAAGGGAAATCTCACCGTGTGTGTGTGTGTGGTGGTGGGGGGGAGGGAGGCGGGCTGAGCAGGAGGGAGGAGAGGCGATGTCTGAGTAGACAAAGACATGAAATACTTTGGAGCGAGGGTCCAGAAGGCGAGTATAACAGTGTGTGTGGACTCCCCGCTTCAGCTCACACGGAGCACGGATTGTGTCCCCAGGTGTGGGAGACCCCACGGCTGCGAGCCATGCCCAGGGCGCCTGCCTAGAGCGTGATCCTTAACCAGGGGCCCATGTGTGGGTTTTAGGGGGAGTATGATTGCCCTGAAATTATTTGCAAAACCTGTTTACGGGAAGATGTCGGAGTGGGCAGAAATAGATGGTACTTGTTTTCCGATGATAAGGTCTACGGCGTGGGCCACATTCTCCAAGCCTTCCGGGTCCCCCAAAAGAGGAAACACCTCGAAAGGGGCCTTTGCTTTCTCTAACCTTCCCCTGAAAAGGATGGCCCAACCGAAGCCAAAACCCCAACAAGTCAAGGAGCACAGATATTTCACGTTGTGGTAAAGAAAAAGATTTTTTGTTTTTTGTTTTTTGTTTTTAAATATTTTATTGATATTTTACTGAGAGGAAGGGAGAGAGATAGAGAGCTAGAAATGTCAATGAGAGAGAAACATCGACCAGCTGCCTCTTGCACACCCCCCACTGGGCATGTGCCCGCAACCAACGTACATGCCCTTGACCGGAATCGAACCCGAGACCTTCCAGTCTGCAGACCAACGCTCTACCACTGAGCCAAACCGGTTTCGGCAAGAAAAAGATTTTTTACAAAAACCTTAAAAACAGCACAGAGACTCTGTGAATAACACTGCGTTGCATATTGGAACGTTACTAAGAGAGTACAACTTTTAAAATATGTGTTTCTTTTTTTTTTTAATTGATTTCAGAGAGAGGAAGGGAGGAGAGAGAGAGAGAAACATCAATGATGAGAGAGAATCATGGGTCGGCTGCCTCTTACACACCCTCACTGTTTATCTCAACAGGGAGCAACATCAGGCCCAGTTTTTGTTTTTGTTTTAAGTATATTTTATTGTTTTTTTTACAGAGAGGAAGGGAGAAGGATAGAGAGGTAGAAACGTCGATGAGAGAGAAACATGGATCAGCTGCCTCCAGCACACTCCCTACCAAGGATGTGCCTGCAACCAAGGTACATGCCCTTGACCGGAATTGAACCTGGGACCCTTCAGTCCGCAGGCCAACACGCTATCCACTGAGCAACACCGGTTAGAGCAGGCCCAGTTTTTTGAGCAGAACTTATGCTCACAGATCCAGAAACTACACCTGTGGAATTGAGACGGCTCAGGGTTGGGGGAGGGGGAGAGAGGTTAGAGGAGAAACGGGACTATTAAGGAGGTGGGTTTAAGGTAAGATCCCCGTCCACAGAGCCCGGCAAACAAGATTTTTCTTACCGCCCAGACTGTGCCTGCACTGTCCGTGCTCACTTTTGATGGCCATTGGAAACAATTGATTTAGACATAATGTCAGTCTTACCCTTGCAAGAACAGTACAGATAATTTCTATATATCTTCCATCCAGATTCCACAGCTGTTACTATCTCACTGCCTTTGCTTTATCTTTCTCTAAGTAAACACATCCACCCCGCCTTCCTCCTCATGCAGACATAATGATGCCCCTTTATCTCCCAGGGTGCATTTCTCCAAAATGAGGATATCCTCTTCCAGAACCACAACGCAATGATCGAGGTCACAAAGTCCCCACCGATAAAACACCATTAACTCCTCCACAGCCCGGCTCAGGTTTCACCCACTGTCTGGGGCTTGTCAGCAAAAGGCAGGCCCGGGTCCTCCCTCCCGCTGTCCTGTTCCTGCGTCTCTGACTCTGGAACTGGTCCCCAGCCCCGTCTCATCTTTCACGGCACCGGCTTTGTGGGGAAGTGCAGGTCGAAGGCCCTTCCGTTTGAGTTGTCTGACGTCCTGACCAGGTTCAGGTTTTGCACTTTTGGTAGGACGGTCACAGAGGTCATGCTACCCTCTTCTCGGGGCATTAGTTCAGGAAGTGATGTTGACCTTTGATCTCTTGGTTAGGGTAAGGTCTGCCAGGTTTCTCTGCTTTGAAGTCACCAGTAAATCCCCCTCCCCCCCTTTTTTTTTTACATTACTGAATTTAAAGCTATATGGTAAAATACATGTAACATAAAATTGACCATTTTATGTTACATGTTAAGCGTTCAGCTCTGTAGCGTCGAGTGCATTCACGTTGTTGTGCAACCTTCACCGCCATCTGTGGAACTTTTTCATCTGCAACTGAAACTCCATCCCCATTAATCACTAACGCCCCATTTCCCTCCTCCCCCTCCACCCCCAGTCCCTGGCAACCACCATTCCACTTTCTGTTTCTATGAATTTTCCCATGCCAGGCACCTCACAGAAGTGGAACCACACAGTATTTGTCCTTTGGTGACTGACTGATTTTCATTTAACATTATGTCTTCAAGGCTCCTCCATATTGTAGCAGGTGTCAGCACTTCCTTCCTTTTTAAGGCTGAACTATTCGTTTGTATGTAAACATCACAGGCTGCTTCAGTATTCATCCGAGGATGGACACCGGGTTGCTTCTGCCTCTTCGCTATTGGGAGTAAAGCTGCTATGAACACACGTGTGCAAATATCCGCTCCAGTTGGTTTTCCCTTCGCTTTGGATCTGTGCCCAGAAGTGAAATCACTAGATCCTTGTTTTTTTCCCTTCTTAATTAATAAGTTCCTTGGGAGTGATACTCGGAGACTATATAAATATCCTGTTACTCCTCACACGTTCACGCACCAGTTTTAGCACCCCTCCATCCTATCTGAATCAAGTATTACTCCAGTGTTGACAAATGGTAATTTCCTTTGCACCGTTCCCTCTACATTCAATAGTTGGCATTCCAATGCAGGAAGTATCTTTCCCATATCTCCCACGTATTTATGGGTATGGACTCACTTTATTCATGGGGTTATAATTCTTTACTCCACGGACGGTATTGCTCTGAGAAATACTTTTCCATATAACTTTCAAGAGCGCCAGTTTGGGGACTTTCTGTATTTCCCTGTCACCACCAGGAAATCCCAGCGTGCAGCATTACTTCCCTAAATGGAGGTCACTTCCCTGCCCATGTATTCGTGTAGTTCAACTAGAATCCCTTGTTTGGATACTTCTGCACTGACCACCTGAGCAGCCTCGCCCCACGGAAACTACGTTTCCCAGAGGCCTCCGCGCGCCGCGTCATCAGAGCGCGCGGCTTTCGCCCGCGGAGCCGGCCGTGGAGCGGCCGTGGCGGCGGCGCTATGGCGGACGCGCTGAGCATCGGCGTGAACCTGGAGGCCTTCTCCCAGGCCATCAATGCCATCCAGGCGCTGCGTTCCAGCGTGAGCAGGGTGTTCGACTGCCTGAAGGATGGCATGCGCAACAAGGAGACGCTGGAGGGCCGGGAGAAGGCCTTCATCGCGCACTTCCAGGACAACCTGCACTCGGTCAACCGGGACCTCAAGTAGGTACCGGCCGAGGGGGCCGGGTCGGCCCGGCGCTCACCGTCCCGCCCCGCGCGAGCCTCCCTCCTCGGGACCGTCCCCCTTTCCGCCTTCACCCGCACGGCGTCCCCACCGCCGCGGGCTGGTCTCCTGGCCCTGGGCCTGGTGGTCCCGGCCGCCGCCGCTGCCGCCCGGACCCACCCCGTCGGGGTCGTTGGGTTCCTCACGAGCAGACACGCCTTTCCTTGAACTTCCGCTCCGCACGTCAGCCCAGGCTCTCACCTCTCAGCCCCGGCTCTCACCTGTAGCCCTCGGTGCCCCAGCGGCCTCCCCAACTACTGATGGCCCCAACCGGCCCTGCCCCAAGCCCAGGTCCCCCACCTGATGTGGACCTGGAATTCATCAGGCCCCACCCCCAAGCACCACAGATTTTCCCTCAAGGCCACCATCAGTCTTTCCCTCCCTCTCCAACACCCCATCACTCTCCCTTCCCCTCCCTGCTCTGGCCCAGTTCCCGCCCAGGACAGAACTAGGCCCAGGCATAACCAACGAACCGCTTCACACCCCCTCCCTTCACTTACTAGCTTGTGGTCCTTTAAGGTGAAGGATCTTAAGGTTTCTTTCTCTTCCATACAGGGTAGCCTTCGTTCCTTCCACGTTACAAGCGGTGTTGTAAGAATTAAGTGGGAGAGCATTGGTGAACTGCGCGTAGTAGGCAATTTTAACTGGTTAGGTCCTCAGGTGGTCTTCCCTCCCGTGAGAGAGCCAGCCTTTCCGGGTTTTTGCATTTTATTTCTCAGACCTGAGCTGAGCGGGGAAAGGCGCTGGGTGAGCTAGCCCTCCTGTGAGTTCTGGGGTGGCCAGATTATTTCTTCTCAACGTGTCTTTTTTTAAAAAATTATATTTTATTGATATTTTACAGAGAGAAAGGGAGAGAGATAGAGAGCTAGAAACGTCGATGAGAGAGTAACATCGACCAGCCGCCTCCTGCACACCCCCCACCGGGGATGTGCCCACAACCAGTGTACATGCCCTTGACTAGAATCGAACCCGGGATCCCTCAGTCCGCAGATCTACGCTCTACCTGAGCCAAACCGGTTTCGGCTCAACGTGTCTCCTTAGTCACCAGATGGAAGAGGGTGGCCAAGTGATGGGTGCCTCTTCCACCCCCCTAAGTAGGCGCCCTTCTCCTCCGGGGGAAGGCCGGGGAATTGCACCCCCTGCTCAGCGCGCACATGGCAGGCTGTTCTCTGGCGCCGACCACTCATGACTCCCCCGTCCAAGGGGCTTCGCTGGTCATCCTTGCCTTCCTCTTCCATTTCCTCCCGGTTTGCTTCCCTGGGCAGTGTTCAGGAAGCTGTGTCCTTCACGGTTTGAGAGTTGGGAAGGTCCCGATTGCCCCTTTGCTTCCTTTGATCTTCCTGCAGGAAGGTGATGGGGGCTTCTGGAGGAGCATGGCGGGAGCAGCTGCTCCGTGGGCGGCTCCAGGGACAGTTTGGGGTGGCGCCTCTCTGACCCCTCGGACCGTGCTCCTGGGATGTCCTTTTCTCTAGCTCACTGTCCTGGTTTCTCTGGAGTTTTCCTACCAGACCGATGCAGCCCCTCCTGTAGGTCTTCCCAGTCCGTTTGTTTATTTCATCTTTTCTTTGTTAATTTTACCGTCTGTGAAGCACCAGGGACAAACCTATCCCTGTGTCAGTGGCACGTGATCATCACTGACTCGGGTCCTGGCTTTTCTGCCCAATGTAACGATCTGTTTGTGGCCTGAGAACTCAGCGAGGGGCAGGGTTTCGTTCACCGCCTCCCAAAATTCCGAGCGTCCCCTCCCCGCTCGCAGAAAATAACACGTTGTAAAATCCCAGTTTTAGGCGGCGTTGTACTGATTCCGGTGCTTTTACCTTTTCCCCCTCCTTGGGAATGGCACCCGAGAGCTGGGCTTTAAAATAGGCTCAGGTAGGGGTGCTCTTGATTGTTCCCGATCTTTTTCACCAAAAAAATATCCTCTTTGCGGGATTCTGACGGGCAGCTGGCGGCGAGCGGGCCCGGTGGGGACTCAGGCTTGCCCTCCCTGCTCTTTTCAGCGAGCTGGAACGTCTGAGCAACCTGGTGGGCAAGCCGTCCGAGAACCACCCGCTCCACAACAGCGGCCTGCTGAGCCTGGACCCTGTGCAGGACAAAACGCCCCTCTACAGCCAGCTCCTGCAGGCCTACAAGTGGTCCAACAAGGTAAGCGCACGGCGGATCGAGCGGATGCGGGGGAGGCCGGCTGCTGCGTCTCCTGAGTGCAGAGGGGAGGGCTTTCTTTCTTTCTTTCTTTCTTTTTCTTTCTTTCTTTCTTTCTTTCTTTCTTTCTTTCTTCCTTCCTTCCTTCCTTCCTTCCTTCCTTCCTTTCTTTCTTTCTTTCTTTCTTTCTTTTTAAAAAAATATATTTTATTGGTTTTTCACAGAGAGGAAGGGAGAGGGATAGGGAGCTAGAAACATCGATGAGAGAGAATCATCGATCAGCTGTCTCTTGCACACCCCCTACTAGGGATGTGCCCGCAACCAATGTACATGCCCCTGACCAGAATTGAACCCGGGACCTTTCAGTCTGCAGACCGACACTCTATCCACTGAGCCAAACCGGTTTCGGCTTATTTATTTCTTGTTCTGTTCTTGGGGTTATGGAATTGGGAATTTTAGAATTTCCCTGTGAACTCCTATTCTTGGAAGTTTTTGAGGCTTAATTATGACACTCAGGTAATTAAATTAAAATATCTATGGTGTAATTAACCTGGAGGCTGGCTAAGGAAGCAGCTTTTTTCCCCAATCTTCACCTGAGGATGTTATTTTTATTGATTTTAGAGAGGGAAAGAGAGAAACCTCGATGGGTTGCCTTCCATAGGTGCCCCGACTAGGATTCGAACCCACAACCTGGGTATGTGCCCTGACGAGGAATTGAAACCACAGCCTTTTGGTGTAGGGGACCATGCTCCAACACATGAGCCCCCGCCTGGGCCGCAGGAAGCAGCTTATGAGCCCCTTGAAATGATATCCAAAGTAAGGTGTGGCCACTTTTCCCGAGGCGGTGTCCTGGCCTCCAGCTTCTCAGGGGAGCCCTGCCCCCCACATTGGCCCGCAGCCTGGTCACGCGGCTTGTGCTGTGACCAGCCTGTTGGGTAGATTTCTCTCTGGTCACGTGAGGCTCCATCCAAAGGAGACTGTTCTGTACACGCATCACAGAATTTGCTACTTACGGTCTCCTCAGCTGGCAGAGACCCTGGTGCAGCTGAGAGAGGAAGACCAAACTGTAGTCTAAAGAGAACAGGGGCCCGGCCGGCGTGGCTCGGTGGCTGAGCGTTGACCTATGAACCTGGAGGTCACAGTTTGATTCCCCATCAGGGCACAGGCCCGGGTGCGGGCTCCATCCCCAGAAGCGGGTGTGCAGGAGGCAGCCAATCCATGATTCTCTCCCATCATGGATGTTTCTCCTCTCCCTTCCTCTCTGAAATCAATAAAAAATATTAAGAAAAAGTAAGGATGACAGGAACAGTTAGGTTCATAGCATGGAAGCAGTTTGTTTATTGACAAGTTTCTTTTGTTGGGTGCTGTGGGTTATGTATTATTATTTTTCTTTCTTGTTGTTGCTGATAGAGAGTGAGCGAGGTTTGGAGTGATTTGGGAGCGTTTCCCTCTAGGCTGTGCCACCTCCCTGAGCACTGCTCACAGCTACCGGCCGGGCGCTGCTCTGTGCCCTCAGGTTCCCCTTTGTTTTCCTCCTCTCCTGTGGCCGCCCCGCAGGTCTTGGATGAGAGATGAGCGTGGACAGTTTCTTCTTGTGCAGAGGTTTTTCTTTGAACTTCTCTCGGGGGCGTGTAGTATGCTTTGGTTTTAGGTGGACCCCTGGAAACTGAGTCTGAGATTCAGGGAGAAGTGATTGATCGTGGGGTGCTAAGGAAAGAGCTTGGGTCTCGGATGCGTACCTTTCGCCTCTGAGGCTTGTCCCCCAAACTCTGGGCTGCTGGTGGCACCTCAGTCTGGTTTTGAGGATCGGGTGCCCAGGTGCTGTGGGGCTCTGTCACGCTCTTGCCCTCTCGGCCCGCTCTCCTGGGTGGCCTGATCTCCACGTGGCAGAGAGACCGCCCTGCATTCGTAGGTTGGCGTGGTCCTTAAAGGAGGTCACCTCCTGGTGTCCACATCAGACCCTGGCAGAGGGGCTGGCCCTGCTTGGAAAGTGGTCCCACGACAGTTCACTAAATCCAGGGGGTGGCATTCCCTGATTGGCCAGCACAGCTCACTGGATCACAGGGAGCAGAGGAAGTGGGGCTCCTTGGAGCTGGCGAGAGGCCCTTCACAGTCAGCACGCCCCTCGCCCTCCTGGGGTGCCTCCTCGCTTCCCAGCGGCTCTGTCCCTCGGGCATCTCACAGGAGTTCAGCTGGTTGGTGGGGGGTGGGGCCCTCAGGCATGGCGGGGCTGACCTCTGGTCGGACTCCCCGTCTGCCTCTTGGTGTTTGGACGTGGGAGCCGGGCCAATGTGTCACGTGGTAAAGTTGTTCTTAGAACTTGCTGGAGCGATGCAGACTTATCAGCGGTGGGAACACTTAGCTGATTCTGAAAGCACACGTGACGGGACTCCAGTGACGGGTGTTACATGGAAATGAGGATGCTTAACTTTTGAATGGAGGTAGCTTAATTGCTCAATGGATTTAATAGGTGGAGAATGAAAATAGAAGTGCCTGCACTTCCCCAAGGAGGAAAGGAGGTCAGATTGAGGGAAGAGATGTGTATGGAGCATCCTGTTCTGGTGATGCTTGGGTTGGAAACGGATGGAGACGTTTCTGAGACATGTCATATGAGAACACAGGAAAACAGGGTGAGGGTTTCTCATGTACATTTCTTAAAAACGGAGACGTAACCCCAAGCAATAAGCCAGCCCGTGTTCTAATTTTCAGCGTGGGCGATGGAGGCATCAAATGACTATACGCTGAGTGGCCAGATGATGATGATCTCTGAACGCATAGTAATCTGGCCACTCAGAATATATCCTATAGAATATAAAGCTAATATGCAAATTGTCCCCTCGACCAGGAGTTCGACCAGCAGGCATGCCGGCCAACTGCCCATGTCCCCTCCCCCTGGCCAGGCTGGCCAGACCCCACCCATGCACGAATTCATGCACTGGACCTCTAATATATATATATATATATATATATATATATATATATATATACTGAATGGCCTCTAAAATATATATATATATATATATATATATATATATATATATACACATTGAATGGTCTCTAGTATGTATATATATACTGAATGGCATCTAGTATATGTATACTGAATGGCCTCTCATATATATGTACTGAATGGCCTCTAGTATATATATATACTGAATGGCCTCTAGTATGTGTGTGTATATATATATATATATATATATACACACACACTGAATGGCCTCTAGTATATATATATATATATATATATACTGAATGGCATCTAGTATACATATACTGAATGGCCTCTGGTATAGATATATGTGCTGAATGGCCTCTCGTATATATGTACTGAATGGCCAGATTGGTGTGCATTCAGAGGTCATCATAATCCAGCCACTCAGTGTGTGTTCATCACGTGTGTCGGTCTCGCCTCTGCTGCAAAGGAAAAGGGCCTCTTCATGGCCGGGCTTCCAGCGCCCCTCACTGCAGCCCCAGAGCGTCCCCCGCAGGCGCAGGCGCGTCGCTGTGCGGGAAGTCGCTGTGCGGGAAGTCGCTGTGTGGGAAGTCCCTGTGCGGGAAGTCCCTGTGCGGGAAGTCCCTGTGCGGGAAGTCGGGGGCTGCCGCTGTCAGCGCTGCCGGCTGAGGGGGGGCGGGCGCGATGCCCCCGTTCCGTGATGCACTCTCATCTCGGATGCTAGTGGCCGTAGAAGTCTCCTTCCTTCCTGATAACAAATTATTTCCTTCAGGGGGTTTGTAATTTTTGTAGCGTCAGTTGGAATATTAATTATGTGGTAGTTGGCATAATTGTTAGGATAACACACTTAAAAATTAATCTCCGGAATGAAACGATGTCAGGTTGCTGCGAGCAGCACTTTTCCGTGCCGAACGGGGGAAGAGCTGGCTTTTAACTGCGGCTCCGGCGGCTGATGGCTGTGCGGGGTGACAGGCTCCGGCGGAGGCGGGATAATTGGCGGCCGCGCTCGCTGCGGAGAGTCCTGGGCGCCCGCTTCCTGTCGCTTTCTCCCCGAAACGGAGACAGGCTCATCCGGGGCCCTCCGAGGCTCCGGCTGCTGCTGGGGCGCGGGCTGCCTTCCTCTGAGGAGGCGGAGGCTGCGGCTTAAGGCTGCCCAGCAGGTTGGCACTTCAGCCTTTCTCTGGAGCAGGAAGACCAGCAGCCACTCGCCCCTGTGTGCGTGGTGGTGGCGGTGGTGGTGGTGGGGGGTAGCTGAAGCCGCTGCCACTGCCTCTTACGTTTCTACACGCTTAATTTACATGTTTGTTAGAGAAAAACCCCTTTTATTCCGAGGGTGTCCAGCTGGAAAGTCCCACACATTTCCTCTGCGCCACCGCCCGAACTCTTCTTACCAGAATGTGGTTCCTTATGGTGTTACGTGACCCCGGGGCGTTCATCTCTTCCCATCCAGCATGCTTCGGCGCCGCGGAGCGCACAGGGTGGCGTTATTGTGACACAGCCTTTTCCTTAGGGGCCTGTCCTCCTCGAAGCCCGAGCGGCGCTTTGTCTGCCGGGCCGGCCCGGTGCGGGTGTGCAGGGAGCCCTCGCTGCAGCGCCGGGAGCGCGGGAGGCTGGCGAAGGGCTCCTGCTGTTGCCTTTTCCGTTTACAGCCCCTTCGGGGGGCTGCGAGCTGGGTTTTTGGTGGGGTGCCACTGCCGGGCATTTTTATTTCCGGCCAGTCCTGCGAGCCTGGCTGTGCCCCTTGTGCGAAAGGCCTGAGCCCGCGCCGCCCTGGCTGGGCTCCAGGGGGAGCTGGGAAGGACGGGCTGAGGTCAGTTGATGAGCCGGGATGAGCTCCGAGGGCTGAGCTTAGCACTTTTGTCTGCGTCTCTGCCACCCGGTGTGCCTTTCTGGGAGCCGGCTGGCAGCCGGTGCTCGCAGGGGATGGGACTGGGTGGAATCCTGGAGTTGACTCGTGAGCCCATCACCTGATGCCAGGGGTCCTGTGGCAGCTGTCGCTTTGGCAGCAGCGTCACTTGCCAGCCACATGCCAATGACACTCCCTGCCATCCAGACCACGGGTCCACGTGGCTGCGGGCACCTGCACCCGGAGACTTCCAGGCTCTCCCAGTGGGTCCAGAACCAACCCTGCGCCCACCACCTGCTGCTCGTGGTGGGCACCTTCCCAGCCAGGTGCCCAGACTCCACACCTCTGACTAGGACCTGCTGAGTCCACCTTAGACCTCCATGTCCAGCCTCTCCCTCCCGCTGCCGCCTGGCCAGGCCCCGCTGGTGCCCGTTCCCCGCTGCCTGGCTGGGTCTTTGTAAAGGGGACGCCGCGCACAGTGCCTCCCTCCGCCGTCCTGCGGACCCAGCCCAGTGCCCCGCTGGCATTGGCGGGCACCTGGTCATCGAGCTCTGGGCCCCGAGCCCGTGGCCAGATCCCCTAGCCTCGGCCTCCCAGCTGTCACATGGCGAATGGCCCTGCCGCTCGGCGTGCGCACTGCCCCGGAGAGGTAAGCACAGAGCTGGCAGCTTACTGGTACTCTGCGTCCCTCAGGCCTCGGCTGAGTGCGCCTCCTCTGGGAAGTCCTCCGAGATGTGCCCAAGCCAGGTGCCCCGTGTTCGCACCTGTCATTGCTTTTCTCCCACTCTGCCTGCTTGCCACCCTCCAAGGTTAAGCCTTGTCCTGTGTTAGGACTTAGATGACTTTGGAAGGTTATCTGACACCTTTGAGCCTCAGTCTGTGGGACTGTGAAATGGGCATAACACTGATCTCCTAGGATGGGTCTGAGAGGCAAATGGGAAAATGTGTATGAAGTTTCTAGTTTGGGGTAGAATACTCAGGGGCATTTAAATAGCAGTTATTGGTAGTGGCTATTTCCAATGAGTCAGAAAACAGCATTGGACGGCTCCGTTGAAGCCTCTAAATCTCTGCTCTTTCCTTTTTAGATTCTTTGCTTTTCCCTGTAGAATCTACTTCTGTGCATTTCACCTTGCCTCTGTTCAGCTTCTGTTGCTGGCCACAGGAGAACAGAAGGGGAAGTGAGACTCCGTCCTGAATTCTGGCCTCCGTACCCTAACCTCAGGGCCGGGGCCGGTCAGGCTGTGCCCTCGGCTTCCGGAGCTCCGTCTCCCGCCCCCGCGCTCCGCTCTGAGGCTTGGCTGCATCCCTTGTTCCTGGAGCGGCTCCCTGCAGCCTGCGGCCTTGGCCGAGCTGCTGGGGGGCCGCTCCCTGGCCAGGGCTTCGGCCCGGCCGTCTGCTTTTCCTTGACCCCCACGAGCCTCCCTCTCCCGGCGGCTCACTCATCCCCTCGGAGCACTGTCAGCGTGCCCTCCGCCTGGGGTGCAGGTGCCGTCCGCAGCCTCAGCTCTATTTGCGGCTGCTCTGCGAGGCGCCAGCCCTCTGCCAGGAGCACGGTGTGCCTCCCGGGTGTGTTCTCTCGCCTCCTCCTCCAGCCGCATCGAATGTTGCTGAGAGAAGCCTCCTTGTGACCGGAGGCAGGTCTCCGGCTTTGCCCTCGGCCTCTAGCTGTGCCGTGGCTGCTCGCGCTCCAGGTCTGTCCCGCCTTCCCCAGGGCTGGGGTTCGGCATCACCTTCCGGCACCTCGGATCTAGTACACAGAAGGACTTAGCCATTGAGGTCCCCCTGCCGCATTTCCAGACACTCTCGGAACTGTGCCTCCTTTGTGTTCGATCCCAGGGAACCTCAGCGATCACGTAGGTCATCACCTCATTTATAGAGAGTGACCATCCAGGCCGCCTGCTGCCCTCCGCCTGAGGCCTGCAGGGCGGGGCGGCTTGGACACACTGGGTGGCCAGAAAAGCAGAGGTTCCTCCCGCCCCAAGGCCGTTACAGCGCTGCCTTTTCCTGGGCGTTGTGGCTGCCGATCCCGGCAGGGTAGCAGGGCAGGGGGCAGGCCACACGGCACATCGGGACCGGCAGGGATCGGTGCGATCCAGTGACAGCTGCCGTCTGTGCAGAGCGAGCGGGGCAGGCCCAGCCCCCGGGACGTGGCTCTGGGCCTTACCTTGACCTCCAAGCAGAGCAGCCAGCCCCTTAGTGTCTAGAGCAGCCGTGGGCAAACTTTTTGACTCGAGGGCCACAACGGGTTCTTAAACTGGACTGGAGGGCCAGAACAAAAGCCACCTGACCATGCTGGCACTCTCATCTTGGGCTGCTGGTGAAGGAGCGGAGGGGAGAGCAAGAGAACCCTCCGCTCTTTTGGCTCCAAGGGCCAGATAGAACAGCCGAACAGGCCGGATCCGGCCCACGGGCCATAGTTTGCCCACGGCTGGTCTAGAGACAGGCACACTCAGCTGCTTTGAGCTCTGAATAGACAAATTGGGATCACAGAACTAACTGGCATTTAAAAATATATTTATTTTATTGATTTTTACAGAGAGGAAGAGAGAGGGATAGAGTGTTAGAAACATTGATGAGAGAGAATCACGGACCAGCTGCCTCTTGCACACCCCCTACTGGGGATGTGCCCGCAACCAATGTACATGCCCTTGACCGGAATCGAACCTGGGACCTTTCAGTACGCAGGCCAACGCTCTATCAATTGAGCCAAACCAGTTTCGGCCTAACTGGCATCTTTGCTGGGTGTTCCATGGAGAGAAAGGGCCTGCCTTGGTCCCTTGCTGACGGGTGGGGACACTGAGGGCGGCTTGTAAGGATCAGGCCACTCCCCCCTTTTCCTTTTTAAATATATATTTTTTATTACAGAGAGGAAGGGAGAGGAAGGGAGAGAGAAACATCAATGATGAAAGGGAATCATTGATTAGCCGCCTTCTGCGCGTTGGACTGAGCCCACAACCCAGGCATGCGCCCTGGATCAGAATCAGACCAGGGACCCTCCGGTCCGCAGGCCGACGCTCTGTCCATTGAGCCAAACCGGCCAGGGCCCCTTCCCTTTTGAACAGGGATTGTGCCGAGTCCTCCAGGTGCCAGTTGTCTTACCTTTTCCTCATTTGCGTGCGTCTGTGGGTCTTAGGTTGAGGATGGCACTGTGCCTTGTTATTTGCAGCCAGTGGCTACTCTGGTTATCGGTAGCTCATCAGCAGTTGCCACCACTAAGCGTCCTGATGGACGCTGTCCTGATGGCCACGTGGGGGACTTTGCAGGGACGGCAGGTTGGGAGTATGTGCATACCTTCACATGCCAGAAAATGCCCTGTAAGTGCTCCATGGCATTCCTTTCCAAACTGCATTTGAGTGGTGTGCCTCTCTCGCTGGGAAAATATCTACTCCATCTACCCGGGACAGGTCTGCTGAGCATCTATATGTTCCTGGCACAGCGAGAGAGACGGATACATCCCCCTCTTCTTGGAACCTAGGCTACATCCAGCTCTCTGACTTGAGCAGAGAGTTAAGTGCCAAGCCACCTGATTTTAATAATTCCTGGCTCTGCTGCTGACCCTTTTTCCTCCTCAGTCAGTGGCCTTTATGTGCCTCAGTTTACCAGTCATTTTAAAGAAATAAGTTTTTGTTGCTATTGGAGAGAGAGAGGGAAGGAGAGGAGGGACGGAGGGAGGGAAAGAGAGAGAGAGAGAGAGAGAGAGAGAGAGAGAGAGAGAGAGAGAGAGAGAGAGAGAGAGAAACATCAATGAGAGAGAGAAATGTGGATCGGCTGCCTCCCGCATGAATGCTCCCTACTAGGGACTGAGCCTGCAGCCTGGGCATTACCGGCCACCTCTTGATCATGGGGTGCCGCTCAGCTAACGGAGCCACCCGGCCAGCGCCGCTCACCAGTCTTTACTGTCAGAAGGAGCCTAGCTCGTGAGTCCTGGGTGACTTCGCTGGCGGATGTAACTTCATGTCTGAACAAAGGGAATTTTGTCTGTAGTCCTGATGTCTTAAATAGCATCCTGTTTGTATAGCTTGGTGCATTTTAATTCTGACACATGCTTAACGCAAGTGCACATTTTTTGATAGTTATACACCCTTTTCTGGTTTTTTGCATGGCACCAGTTAGCCCTTACCTTCCTCAGCTGAAGCTGAGTTTGTTGACGGGGTTCTCGCTGGATTTGAGAGAGCAGTAAACACACGCCTTCCCTTTGTGTCCAGAGGGAAAAAGCTTTGTTTGGTCAGCTTCGGGGCTCTGCCTTCCCTGACACCGTGGCTCCCTCCCTGGCCAGTAGGTCTGTCTCTGTCATAAGAGAACTGTGTGTGTTCTTCGTCATGTGGTTTATGACTGTAGCAAAGGGTACTGCACATGTGTCATTCCCTGTATTTATGGCAGGGTCTGTTTAAATTTCATTTCGGTGCCTGGAGCCCTGAAGGGTGATTTGCTTGTGGTAGTGTTGGCCTTGTGCACCAACCTCAGTCCCTCACCCAGGGGCCCCACTGAGCTCCCTCCCATGGCCTGGCTGCCCGCCGGCTCTCTGTCCTATCATCTCTCTCTCTCTCTCTCTCTCTCTCTGGCCATTTAAACTCACACTTTATAGTCTAGTACGTCTCCCGGAGTGAAATGCACTGATTCAAATCCTACATCATCCTTGGGTTTGTGATAATTAGAATCGCCCTGAGCCTCCAGATGGAATGACTTCTCGACCTCTGCTGCTCGGCGAGCAGATGACTCAGCGATGTGGCAGCGTTTTGTCAGGGAGGGTGGAAGCAGCTTTCCGTCTGCAGGGCGCCTTACCACGCTGCACCCTCTTCCCCGGCAAGATGAGTTTGCAGATGCGAGGCACAGGGCCCACACGTAGTAGGTAGGCACTTGCTGGGTATCAGTTTCTTTTTTTTTTTTTTTTTTTTTTTTCTTTTCTTTTTGTTTTTTTGGTTTTTTTGGGTATCAGTTTCTCTGTCATCACTGTGCCCCCCGCCACCCCCCCCCCCCTGAACTCCAGCCAGGGAGACTTCCTGTTCCTGGGGGGTTTGGGTAATGCTGGTGTTAAATACCTTTAACGCGTTAACAAAGGCCCATGTGGCTCAGTGGTTGGAGCATCCTCCGCCCATGCACCAAAAGGCTGTTGGTTCCGTTCCCAGTCCGGGCACGTACCCAGGTTTCAGGTCCTATCCCCGGTTGGTCGGGGTGCTTATGTGAGGCAACAATCGATGTTTCTCTCTCGAATTGACGTTTCTCTCCCTCTGAAAAGAAAGAAAATAAAAATGTATTCAAACAGGGCAGTCCCAGTTAACTTTAATTGCTCAGATGAGCCATGACATTGAGATTTTAATGCATTTCACAGTGGCTCAGACAGCGTCACCACTTTATCCTGCCGGCAGTTCCTTGCGATCCTTGGCCAAATGCTGTGCTGGGCCCGAGGCTTTTAAAGCGGAGCCGATCCTTGGCCAAATGCTGTGCTGGGCCGGTGGCTTTTAGAGCGGGGCCGGCAGCTCCTAGCAGGCCGCTGGCGGGGTGCTCCTCCTCCTCCTCCTCCGAGGCTTCCCCGAGTAGTGGGGCGTCGCGCTGCCTTCCAAGGCGTGCCGAGCTTTCTAGGAAGGCTCCCCAGGCTCCTGCTCAGCAGAGATAATTCCCTCGGAGGCTGTGCTGATGAGTCACAGGACGGCCTGCCCGCCTCCGGCCTGCCGTGGGCCTGGAGGAGCACTGACAGCAGCTGAGGGCAGCCCCAGCACTTCCTCTGCCACAGCCTGGGAGGGCGGGACCGCCGAGAGCTGTTGCCACGGGAGCTGGGAGCCCTGGGCTCTGGCAAGTGAGGAAGACCAGCAGCCTCAGCCCAGTCCCGTGTGGTTCGCGCTGGAGCTGGCCCTGCTGGCTCAGTGTGTGTTGCTAACGGACATGCAGACGCTCCCTCCCGCTTCAGCCGCCTCTCCCAGAGCCTGGGCACTTGCAGCCGCCTCCTCACCGGCCTCTCTTTCCCCACCGGCCTCTTGTCTTTCCCCACCGGCCTCCGTCTTTCCCCACCGGCCTCCGTCTTTCCCCACCGGCCTCTGTCTTTCCCTATCGGCCTCTGTCTTTCCCCGCGCAGTCAGGGTGCACCGACTCCCTTCTCGTGCTCAGATTCAGACCCAGTTCCAATGTAGCTGTCCCGCTGACCCCACAGGGCCCCGGCCCTAGGCACCTGAAGCGCCACACTCAGCCTGCGTGCCTCCTGCCCTCCCCGACGCTGTTTCAGTCTCTTCCCCTCCTCCCCCCAAAACCTCCCACTTTATGTTTCCAGTTCTGTTTGTAGTCACATACATGGGACAGTCCCTCCAGGTCCCTCAGTGCTCAGCAGCCCTGTCCCCATCACGGCAGTGCTGATGTTGGAACACACACACACACACACACACACACACACACACACCCTGCCTGGTCACTGCCCAGCGAGGCCCACCAGCCAACAAACTCACAACACACTGGGTTACGTAAGTGGCTTCCTCGTCTTCGCAGTCACCACCGCCGTGCTCATTAGCGTGGTTTGCAGGTTTGGGTGGAGTGACACTTGACCGCTGCGTGTCCTGAGCCACAGCTGTGAGTTGTCTACTTGGCGCATGTATTCCGCTCACGGCTTCCTGCTGAAGGGTAATCATATTAAGTTGTGCGTTTTTGGCTTTTAAACTAGTTTGGGGAGACGAACAGAAGGCAGATTCTCCTGATTATTTGGAGGCAGCTCGGGAAAGGGCAGAGAAAGGGGACAGCGTGAGTCCCCAAGGGCCTTCCAGCTCCTTGAGCGCGTTACCGGTTCTGACGCACAGTGGCCTCGTCTCGTCCCACCATAGGCCACGGAGGGCGGCGTGGAAAGCGTGAGCTCTGGGCCCACGGCCCGGGTTCAAGTCCCGCTCCCCCCTCCGCTTCTGTGGCTGGGAGCGTCTTGGTGCCTGCTCTGTCAGAGGGGGGGCGTGCTGGGTCTCCGGGGCGTCGGGAGGTCTCAGAAGATGGCTGGTCCCGTAGCTGTCATCACGTCAGTTCTCCAGGAACCACGTGCCTGGTTTCCCCCAAGGGGGGCCTCCGACTCCTCAGAGTTAAGCCGCTGCCCCGCGCCGGGGTGTCAGGCCCAGGAGGGTCCGGGCACTGCCCCGTCCTCTCTCTGTGCCAGCCTGTCTCAGCAGCAGGCGCTGGCCGCCGCGTTCTGGAGAACTCGGGTGTCTTTATGGCGAGGGCCTGTGAGGAAGTGGCTGATCTCGCAGGAGCAGTTCTTGGATAGAAACCTCCGAAGTCACTAACTTGATTGTGAGGCCTGCGTCCTGAGCGTTTGTGTAAGTCACAGGGAGCGTCTCTGTGGCCTGGCTCCCGGGCTGACCCACAGCCATCCACTCCCGGGCGTGGTTATGGGTGGGGCTGCCTCTAAGTGAACTGCTAGAGCAGGGGTGGGCAAACTTTTTGACTCGAGGGCCACAATGGGTTCTTAAACTGGACCGGAGGGCCGGAACAAAAGCAGCCTGACCATGCTGGCACTCTCCTCTTGGGCTGCTGGTGAAGGAGCGGAGGGGAGAGCAAGAGAACTCTTTCGGCTCCGCGGGCCGGATAGAACAGCCGGATCCGGCCCTTGGGCCGTAGTGTGCTAGAGCAAAGTCAGCTCTGCAGACCCCAGGGCCGTGGCGTGGCCTCTGGTCGTGGCGGAGGCGGCGTGGCGATGCACTTGGGTGTCTGCAGACTGAGCCGTGGCGCCTTCACCCCACAGCAGGGCCTCCTCCTCTGCCACCGAGGGCTCCGCACGGGGGTCAGGGCTATGCCAACCAGTCACTCTTTTATAAAAGAAGCAGAAACGGAACTTGTGTGAATTTGTTAATATTTTCCCCACCCTGAGCCCCCTCCCTCCCGGCAGTGCGGTATCTAAATTTCATTAGGCTCCGTGCCTATTTACTCGTGACCTTGGCCTGCCTGGAGCCTCTGTTTTCACGTCTTAGATGGGATAATAGTTCTTCTCTTGTTGGTGGTGGTGATGATGGGTGAGCTGGTGCTGGTAGGGAACTTACTGAGTCAGATCAGCGAGCCTGGCACTGATGTGCTGACACTGACGGATCCTCAGGGCGATGCCAGGCGAGGCGGGTGGGGGAGGAGGTGTGCGCGCAGCACTCACGTGGCGGACAGATCTGAGCCGAGTCTCGGGCAAAGCATATTAATGTCCGCCTCCCCTCGGCCTGCGCTTTCCGAGGATTTATCTGCCGCCGTGACGCGTCAGTGGCCGTGGTGTTCAGGCTGTAATGGATCTTGTGCTTAAGGTTTCCATTGTCACGGCTGGCTCAGCAGGGCGCGCCTCCGCCTCGGCTCAGCGCGTGGCTGCGTCCCGGCGCTGTCACTGGCTCCGGCCGGGAGCCGTGACCGCCCCGGAGCCTGGCAGCTGGTCTTGGACCGGGCACTGGAGCTTGCCAGCAGTTCCTGCTCTGATTAATTTATTTAATCTCACTGTCTTGTATCGCTGAGAGGATAATGGTGCACAAATTACTGTTGAAACTTCAAGCTTGTCTCCCTGTAACCGAGCCCATGCCCCCTTCCTCCTCCTCCTGCTGCCCCCGCCTCTGCCCAGGTGAATGCTGGCGTCCAGAAGGCGCTTTTCAGTAAGGAGAGCACTGTTGGCATTCCCACCCGCAGCTCACAGCTCACAGCTTCCCTTTGTCTCTGCCTGTGAGTTAAAGTCCTTTTCTCTAACGCGGCGAGGGTACACAGCCCGCTGCCGCCGCTTCCTTTCACATGAAGTGGAGGTTCTTGGCTCTCTGCGGGGTCGGGAAGGAGGGGTGGACGGTGGGGGGCACGGTCACCAGTCCCTCTGTGGTCGTGACTGTCAGATGCCATTGGTGTAGGTGCATTGCTGTTTCATGTACCCCTGAGACAGACAGCCCACCGAGGTGACAACCCCAGACGGCGTGATGGAAGCGCAGCGTGGTTTCCTCGGGGTTTAGGACAAGCGAAGTAGATAGGTCGGTAATGGAGGTGCTTATAGAATGCTTAGCTTTGGCACTCTTTCACCGAGGTTGTGGCGGTGTGGATTTGGAGGGCACAGGCGTTTTTGTCACACAGTGTCCTTCGCATGACCTTCCACTTGCTGAGAATGTAACGGACCTGGCCTGTCTGTGCAGCAGGTGAGGGGCCCAGAACCCCCTGCTATACATGTTACATCATGCTGCTTCCGTGTGACTTTCAAAGGTCACATGTCCTGTTTTTCACTCAGCCCAACATAGAGATTTTACTTTTAAAATTGGGGGCCAAGCCCTGGCCAGTGTGGCTTGGCTGGTTGGAGCGTCATGCCGTACACGGAAAGGTCACAGGTTCAAGTCCCAGTTAGGGCATAGACTTGGGTTGTGGGTTCGATATTCAGTCTGTGTGCGTACGGAAGGCAACTGAGTGATGTTTCTCTCTCACATCAGAGTTTCTCTTTCTCCCTCTCTGAAATCAATCAAAACATATCCTCGGGTGAGGATTAAATACATAGCCAGATAAAGAGGTGGCCCAGTGTTACATAATTCTTAGAAATGCATTGTCACCTTTGATGGCTTTCCCCTTGAATTTGCTGCACTCCCAGGGGAGCGAGGGGGTGTCACAGACGTGGCATCATCATTGCCAACAGGAAGGGCTGAGGCCGTGGAGGGACACGATGGAAGAAAGATGAGCTCAGGCTTCCGCTCCCGGGCTTACGCGCACTGGATCAGGGAGCCTCACTTCAGCCAGTAATGCTGGACCACCTCTGGGAAACCCAGGATAGGCAGGGTCTCCTGGTGGCCGGCTGGCTTGTGTTTGGAAACTGAAATTCTGGTCGCCCACCTGCCTTGATATGTGCTTCTACTTATCCTCGGGTATTGACGCTCCTGTGCGCCTCCTGAGTCACTCCCCATCATTTCAGGCAGTGTTCAAACTGGCCACAGACGCAGGGCAGTGTCAAACTGGCCACAGACGCAGGGCAGTGTTCAAACTGGCCACAGACACAGGGCAGTGTTCAAACTGGCCACAGACGCAGGGCAGTGTTCAAACTGGCCACAGACGCAGGGCAGTGTTCAAACTGGCCACAGACGCAGGGCAGTGTTCAAACTGGCCACAGACGCGGGGCAGTGTCAAACTGGCCACAGACGCAGGGCAGTGTTCAAACTGGCCACAGACGCGGGGCAGTGTCAAACTGGCCACAGACGCAGGGCAGTGTCAAACTGGCCACAGACGCAGGGCAGCGTTCAAACGCTGAGTGCGACCTGCGCTGGGCTCTTTCCACGGCCCCATCTCTTCCCTTAGAGGTGGAGGAGCCGGACAGAGGCCACTAGTGATCTTGCTCAGGGAGTGCTGAGGGCCACCTCGGGGGATGCAGGCAGTGTCTGGGCTCCAGTTTGCAAGGAAAAGATTCGCTTGAGTTAATAGGAGCAAAAAGGGGGCCTTTATTGGGTGTTTTCTGGGCCCAGTGGTCAGGAAATCGCGCCGGAAAGATGCCGGAGCCGTCCCTCCGCCAGGCTTGGCACTCAGGACCCGTGGCCCTTGTCCTGCTTCTTCGTGCGTCTCCCGCAGGCGCCCTGTGGAACAGGCGTTACAGCGCCCCCTGACGTGAGAAACCCACCTGCAGCTCCACTGTCCGCCAGGGGAGCCGGCGTCCCGTCTGTCTGCCCAGGGGTGTCCGTGGAGTCGGCAGTTCTCAGAGAAGAGGGCCATGCCGCCCCACCCGGGCTTCCCTGCACGGCCGTGAGTCTGATCCCCCTCTTTCTGCTCAGAAAGCCGGGAGTGGCTTTTCAGAATGGCTCAGACCACCTGGAAGTGGGGGTATCGTCACCCCGCACTTCTCCGCATTGCTGGGGGGAGCTGGTGACACTGACCGCTCGCCCGCCTGGTGAATTGCGGTCTGCTCCTCTGCCCTGTCGTGCTGGGACGTGAGGAACCTCCGATGGAGAAGGCAGATCAGTCTGGGCCCCTCAGAGGACTGGTGAGCCATGAGGACGGCCGTGTTTGCCCTGGTAATGGAGTCACCGGGAGGAAGGCAGGAAGTGATCGGTACGTGACTGTCACCCCGTTACATTTGAGGGTCAGCCTGCAGAGTCAGGGCCACCGTGTGACCTGGTGATGGAGCCCTGGGCTCTGGCGCCGGGTTCAAGCTCTGCCTCCGCCACTCCCTTCCCAGTCTCCCCCCCGTGCTTCCCCACCTGCAGGCCCGGAACCCATGCCCCGGCCTGGGAACGGTGCCGGCTCAGGGAGCAGCGCTTTCTGCGCATTGCTCAGTGCAACGGCTGCACTGTGGGGGGGGGGGGCAGGCTTGCCTGAGATGAGGGTCTGCATCCTGCGAGGGCTGGTGGTCCCCTCTGTTCTGTGGACTCCGTGCAGGATGGTGATGGGGTCCTTTCTGTGAGGTGCTCACCCAGGCCCTGGCTTCCGAACGGGCAGCCGGGCGGGCGTGTGAGGCATCCAGCGGCAGGCCGCGTCTGTGGTTTGGCGCACCAGCCGACCCCGCCTGAGTCCTCCTTGATTTAATCGTCTTTGCTCTCCTGTTTGATCTTGTAAATATTAATTTCGCCTGGTTGTGCGTGAGGTTTTCAGTGGTCCCAGGGTTAATTACTGGGTTTTGTGTATAAAGTTCTCCTGGAGAGAGGGCTGGCCCATCACGGAGGCGGAGGGCCTGTCCAGTGCAGCCTGCAGACCTGCGCTAGCGCTTGGGGAGCAGCAGGCGGAGGATTCGCGCTCCTTCTGGATCTGGCTTGGCTGGCACACTGCTGCTGGAGCCCTCGTTTCCAGAACTATCTGGGGCGTGACCGTTCTCTGCCTTTTCCGGTGGGTTGGCAGCTGTGAGGAATCCCGATCTCATCTCCTGAGAAGGATGGGGGAGTGCCAACAGGCCATGTAGATAGCGCTTCTTGAGGGCCTACTGTGTGCACAGCTGTGTGCTCGCTGGGGGAGGGGCCTCACAGTGCCTATTGTGTGCACAGCGGGACGCCCCACCACGAGCTTCCCAGGTGCAGATTCCCGTTCTTCTGGAATTTGTTTTTTTGGGACCGTAATTCCCATATCACTTTTACTTTGGTTACTTGATAACTTTTAGATAGATTAACTATTTTTCTTAATACGTTTGCTTTAACAGTGAAACTTTATGACATTTAGTTACTAATTATGTGTGTGTTTTGGTCTTGTTAATTCTCACTTGAGTATATTCTTTCCATTGATTATCAGAGAGAGTGGGAGGGAGGAAGGAGGGAATGAGAGGGGGGAGGAGAGTGAGAGAGAGAGAGAGAGAGAGAGACCTTAAGAAACATTGATATGAGAAAGACATATGCATTGGTTGCCTTCCACATGTGCCCAGCGGGGCCGGGAATCAAACTCTCAACCCCTTGGTGCACGGGCCGATGCTCTAACCACTGAGCGACACCAGCCAGGGCTATCTGTGTTCTTTAACAGAGGTTATAATGCACAGCTGCTAAAGTGAAAACAGTGCTCGCCTGAGAAGTACCCAGCGGTCACCTGACAGACACCAGCCGTCCATCTCACACGCTGGTGAGCTCTGTCTTCGGAGACGTGAGGCGTGTGAGGAGAAAGCAGGAGGAGCAGAGCTGGGTGTGGGTGTGGCACAGGAGTTACACACCCTTCCTAGCTGTGCGGCTTCAGGCGTGCTT
Organism: Vespertilio murinus; assembly: GCA_963924515.1. Taxonomy (NCBI): domain Eukaryota; kingdom Metazoa; phylum Chordata; class Mammalia; order Chiroptera; family Vespertilionidae; genus Vespertilio; species Vespertilio murinus. The sequence continues at coordinate 183,308,836 of OZ004708.1, read as the reverse complement.
AAAGATCTGTGCCTCAGTTTTCACCTGTAAAATGGGGTTACTAACAGTGTTTGCCTTATTGGGCTATTGTGGGAATGGAGGTGATATCGGTGAATTACACCTGTAGGGTCTGACACATAGCAGCTCTCACTAGTGGCCTTGTTTCTGTTTTTAAGCGGCTTCCCCTAATCCATCCCTTCTTCCCTCCCTCCTTCCCTCCCTCCCTCCCTCCCTCCTTTTCTCTTCCCTCCTCCCTCCTTCCTTCCCTCCCTCCTCACTCCCTCCCTCCTTCCCTCTCTCCCTTCCTCCTTCCCTCTCTCCCTCCCTCCTCCCCTCTTTCTTTCCCTCCTCGATCCTCCCTCCCTCCCTCCTCCCTTCCTCTCTCCCTCCCCCTTCCCTCCTCCCTCCTATCGTATTCCCATCTCCGGTGCTCACCTAAGGAAATGAGCGCCCCCCGCCTCCCGCCGCATGGCTTTCTCCCCCATTACGCGCTTTTCTCGCTTTTTCTCGGTAGCCGAGCCAACCACCGGGCCTCAGAGCGCTGTGCCCCGAGGAGCACAGGGAGCGGGCCGCCAGCTGACCTGTGCGTCTGGGAGCCGCACTGCGCCCGAGTCTGGCTGGCTTTGTTGGAGGCTTGCTTCTCTGGTGTGTATTTAAGTCCTCCTTTGAAATGTTCCTTCGACAAAGGGTTATTAGGCTTCATCCCGGAGCCATTATGTACTTCAAACCCGCGCCGAGTGCCGGCCACCAGATAGCCGCTCTGAATTAATCCTTTGTTATTAAGCCTCAGCGCGGGGACTGTTTGCCGAGGAAGTGTCAGCTCTTCCCCAGGTCGCTTTGTTTTCTTTTGCTCGTGAAGCAGGAGTTTGTAGACAAGTAGCTGGCCCTTTCAAAGGAAATGTAAGAGGATAAAGTTGTCTTCAGGTGCCGGCCTCTCGGGGCCAAGACACCGGCTGCTTGCTGCTGCTTCTCTTTCACTGCCAGCCCCTCACTGAGCGCCACCACCGCCGTGAGCGGGGCTGGCGGAGGGGAGTCCGGGCGGTGCCTGCTGTTCTCTCCGCTGCCCTTTCCCAGAGCTCAGGATGCTTTGCTTTGTTTTAATATGTTTCTATTGACTTCAGAGCGAGAGGGAGAGAGATGGAAACATCAGTGAGAGAGAGAGAGGTGGATCAGCTGCCTCCTGCACGCCCCACACCTGGGATCGAGCTCACAACCCGGGCCTGTGCCAGACCGGGAATCGAACCGTGACCTCCTGGTTCCTAGGTCGACGCTCAACCACTGAGCCCGCCGGCCGGGCAATTTAATTTGTCCTGTTTTGTTGTTCGTCTTTTGTACAGTTGACCCTAAGCTGAACGCCCCTTTATAGTTAAAGGGCCAAGGCCCCACCCTGGAGTTCTCTGTCCCACTGTGGCGTGAGACCTGCTCATGTTCTGGATGCAGAACTCTGGATGACAGCGATGCTCTCAGCTGATGTTGGCTATGATGGCCATCAGTCACGCGTCACTAGTGAGCACTTGCAACGTAGTTAGTGTGACTGCGTGATTACATTTTATTTCATTTTAATTAGATTTAAATTAAATAGCCACATGTGCCAGTAGTCAGTAGGAGGGATGACATCGGTCTAGAGCTGGAAGGAGCCCTGGCCACATAGACCGGTACTCACTCCCTTTTCCTTCAGCTGAGGGCGTCTCCTGCCTTCCAGCTCGGGGGTGGCAGGCGGCACAGGTCTTTGAAGAGCACTGGCTGTTGTGACGTGATGGCAGGAGGAGGACGAGGCAGACCTCAGCGAGAGGGAGTCAGTCTGGGGACTTGGGCTGATCCTTCCCGAGGCCCATGTCGCAGCGGCTGTGGCTCCGCTCCTCCCGCTCCACTCAGGGCCGCGGGCCGCACCGCAACGAGTGCGGTCACGTTACGGGGGGCCGAGTCCGCGCCCAGTGCTGACTGACAGCCCCGGTGCTTTGTTACTGTCAGCCCTTGTTCGGGTGCACCTCCCAGCTGATTAGGAAGACTGCTGTCTGACACCTCTGCTGAAAAGAGGGATTGATCAGAGCATGTGCAGCAGCGTGCGGGCAGGTGTATGTGTTTGTACACGTGTGTTTGTGTGTATTGAGCCAAGGGTCTCCTGGGTGAATTATGAGTGAGAAACACTGGTTGAGCCGTGCCGGAGTCTTCAGGCCTCCATCCAGGATTTAGCGAGGCTCACCGTGTGCCAGGTGTTAGCAAGACGAGACGGCCTCAGTCCTCGCCCTTGTGGCGCTTCCGTTCTGGTGGTGACACACCCCAATATAGATGGCCTCACGTAGTGGTACGTGCCTTAGAGACAGAGTGAGGCAGGAAGGGCTGGAGGAGACCGGAGTGTGTGTGTGTGTGTGTGAGTGTGTGTGTATGTGAATGTGTGTGTATGTGTGTGTGAGTGTGTGTGTGTAGCGGAGGGCCTTCGTGCCGCTGTGCTGTTAGTGCCTTATGTCAGGAGATGCCTCTGCCCACAGTCCACATTGACGCCCCACCTCCTGCCCCTGGGAGTGCGGGAGGGCGGCCCCTCTGACAGACTTCCCTTGGTGCACACCTGCAGCCCCAGTCAGGTGGCCGGTGGCCGCCACCTGCGGCCGCCCTCCGCTGGCCTGCCCACGCCCTCAGTGGTGACCCCTCGCAGCCCTCCCGGCCTGGCGCTGCAGCCACCCTGCTGGCTCTCCTCGCCCGCCCAGGCCCGGCACGCACCCTCCTTTACCAAACTGTCCGCCCCTCTGCTCCGGCCATAGCTGTGCTCCCCACATTTCCCTTTGCTGGCATGGTACCTCTTCCCAATGCCCTCCTCTCCTCACCCCTTCCAGCTCCCCCACCCCAGCGCCTGCCTGCCTCCCCTCTTCTGGGCACTGTCCCTGTCACCTGAGTGTGATTGGAACCTGATTCCTAGTTACGTCCTGTTGGTATGACATCACAAGTAACGCCCCCATATTTGTTGAGTTGGTAATTAAATATGTAAGAATCCTGTTTTCCAATTTCTTGGGCTTGAACTCAAAGACTGTGTTTGTTACATATATATATATATATATATATATATATATATATATGCATTATGTATACCCATACCTATAAGTGTGTGTGTATGTATACACATACACACACATCTCCCAATTCTGGATTCCTTTGAAGCAGTTTTACCTTTTCCCTCCTGATGTCCTCCACTTCTTCCTGGCAGTGTGTTCGGTTCCCACTTGTCCTGAGAACTGAGCGTGGTGTGGTTAGGCTAATGGGGGCTCTGGGGCCACCCTTGTCGATGCGACTGCTCCCGTTGTGTCTTCTTCCTCTCCCTTTCCAACTGTGAGCTGTGTGTTTTCCTCGTTGGGCCGACCGGGCACTGTGCTGACATTCAGCCGGATCTCACCGGCTGGTCACAGAATGGCCAGGACCCGTGATGCATCCGTGCCTGGCACGGGGCTCCCCCACTGCTGTTCCTCCGGCGCCCAGTGAGCCTGGCGCAGATCTCCTCTCAGAGCGCTGGCGCCTCGCCCTGCCTTTCCCACAGTCCACCGAGCTGACGAGGGCCGCATCAGGATTAAGTGAGATTACCAGCAGCTTCTCCCCGTCTCTCTAGTGTCTCTTGTATGATGTGTCCTAATAACTATTGACGTCAAGTTCATCCCTCACGAAGCCCAGCCCGACCTTTAGTGTCCTGCTGAGGTTGCAGTTTTATGATGTGTTTTTCTTGCAAGTAAAATCGATGGAGATAAATCGCGCTAACTTTTCCTGCACGACGAGGCGGGCGGGCGGGCCGGCTGCCCCCGGGGCCCTCCTCGCAGGGCGCACTCGGTGTCACCCGCAAGGTTGTTCGCCACAATTGATCGGTGGGGCCACTCCTCTTAAAGGTCACGCTCAGTGACATTTGGGAAGATTGAGGAAGGTGCCCTGGTCGGCCCCGTGCTCTCCTTCGCGGCTGTTTGCTTTGAGCCGCCTCCTCTCGTGTGTGTACCAGGCGGTTACACCAGTGCTTAAAGGGCAGCGCCCGCTGGGCATTTTTATCCTGAAATTGAGCCAGTTCGTCCGCTGCAGTTCACAAACGGCCCCTTTGGCTCACAGGAACCCTAATAAATGGATGACGCCCCAGGAGGCTGCGAAGGCCTCTCCGCCCCGTGGCCAGGGCGTGGGCTGTGGACGGACCGTGGCCACAGAGTGGCCGGCTCCTCCGTGCGGTGCCCGGCCAGGCTGGCAGGCCGCCTTTCCTGTGGAGCCTGTGCTGGGGAACAGATGGAGGGGAAGGGGCCTCCCTGACAGTCTGGGGGGGTGGAGACCTCTAAGTTAGAGGAATCAAAAGAACAGTTTAGTCATTAGTGGCATGTGTGTGACAGCTTGACATTTGGTAATTGTCCGCCGAGACCTCGCGGCTTTGGAGCGGGTTCTTGCACATGGGCCACGTGACGTGTTTTTCCTAATAAGGGGGACTGGTCTGATTTGGAGAGTTGTGAATAATTTCACATTATTTATTAGCCGTCGGCAGGAGGGACATTTTTCCCTGCCATCGCGGTAGACCAGAGGATTAGAAACAAGAGTAATTGAGATCCCTGCAGTCAAGAAGCATGATTTTCATTCTTGAGAGAAAAGTGTTGGTTGGAAAATGTCTGTAATATGATTTCGTATCCTGAGAGATGGCGTTGTGAATGTTCACAAGATAGGAAACTTTTTGGGGGGCAGGAAGTAGTTAATTACCATATTCAGAGTAATAAGTGCTCATATCCCACTGGAGAACAGGGAAGCACCGAAGAAAAGATGGCTTCTCTGATTCCCCACTTAGTGCAGCGCGTCAGCAGCTTAATATTGTCTTTCTAGTCTTTTTTTCTACATAAATGTTTGTGTTTAGATGTGTTGTAGCCATTCTTCATATGCAGTGAAAACCGCTCCCACTCTGTTTCCAGTTATATCCTAAGAATTGCTGTGCTGTTAAGTGGTGATACTATATAGTACTCGGGAAATTTCACGTTGAAAAATTGTGTGACAGTCCCACAGCTTCCTGCACTGTTTCCCGGGAGGCCGGGCATTCGTGTAGGGGACCAGCGTTGCCAGGGTGGATGGGATAACTGTCTCCGTGCCCAGCTTTGCTTTGTCCAGGAGCACCTCCCAAGGGCAGAGGCCCAGGAGGGGAGTCACTGTGTCACAGGTCGGGGCTGTTTTATTTTTCAGGACGTGGATCAGCTTTATTATGTATAAAGCCACAGCTCACCAGCTGAGCCGCTGCAGAGGCGCCAGGTGGACGTGTGTGTGTGTGTGTGTGTGTGTGTGTGTCCCCTTCTAAAAATGCCATTCGTCTCCTCTTTGTGTCTTCTGTTTCCTTTCTGAAATTTTTTCTATTCATTTCAAGAATGCCCTTTACTCTTTGGATTTCTATAGTGACCATTTGATGTCTCTGTCAGAAAGTTCCAGAGTCTCTGACCTCTGTAGTGACATGGTTACCTGTGTGAATGGAGGTTTTCCTTGTCCTTGATAGCCAGTGACGTTGGCTTGTATCCTAGACGTTGTTGCTGTTACGTTAGGAGATGTCGGAGTTCTAGAGAGAGCAGGGATGCTCTTGGGTCAGCAGGGTGCAGGCTGCAAGTCCAGGTCAGCCTGGTATGGGTTCAGGTTTCAGTGTCAGCTTTGTTTTCAAAGACTTGGCATGTTTTTTCCAGCCCACCTCACATGTATGCCGCTCAGTGCCTGTGGCCCGGAGGTCCTCTGTCCTGTGTGTAGTCGCTAGTCTTTCTTCTCTGGAAGGCCCAATCGATGCTGGTGTAGCGTGGACGGAGCCAGAGTTCATAAACGACCTCACGAGGGCACTTCTCCGGCGCTTCGTTCCTGGTCTCTCCTGCGCCTGCTGCTGTCGGGCCTCTCCTCTTCGGTGCCCGGCCAGCATCGGGCCTTGGTTCGTGCCGCTCTGTGTGCAGGTCTCTCTGTGGCGCTGGGGACAGGGCAGCGGGCGGCAGAGAGAATAAAAGGGGCAGGGAGTGTCCCTTCTCTCCGGGGACTTCTGCTCTCGATGGGAAGGGCCATTTCCTGCCTCAGAACCGGACGTGCTGGGCTCCCATCACGGCTGCTAACGCCGAGGCCGGCAGGATGCTCCGTGCTGAGGGCGGGGCGCGGGGACCAGAGAGAAGAAAGAACCAACGGAGGAATGGCCGCTCCGTCTGACCTGGGGCCTTTCCACTCCCGGAGCCGGAGCGGGGCCGTCCGGACTCCAGTCGTCCGCCCGGTGGCCTGGGGTTTGTCTGCACGCCGGGCCGGCCAGCGTCGAGTGAGGCTGGGGATACTGGGATACTGGCGGGCAGAGGGATGCTAACGCACCTCCGGTTCGGGGTACTTCGGAGAGGGGCTTCTTTCTTCATTCCCCTGCTGCCGCTTGCTTCTCAGAGCCCTCAGCTGCTCCGCGGTTCTGCCCAGTTTGTGGCTGCATCCATCCGGGGGAGCGGCGAGGAGGACGCCAGTCCGGCTCACCTGGCCTGGCTGAGGATGGCTTTTAGTCTCTCGGCACATCTTGCCAGGTGCTTTCTCTGGTGGCTACACCAGCTCACAGTTCCTGCCCCGTGAGCTGGCCTGTCTCAGTGCACGCCATGAGCGTTGGGAAAGACAGTCAGACAAAGCACATACTCCATCTCTGCTTCCCGAAGGTGAGCCACAGCAGCCACGGGGCCAGCCTCCGTAATTAGTGATTAGGATCAAACTTCCGCCTTTGTATTTATTACCGAGTTGTGTCTCTTCTTCTTTTCACTTGTTACTTCAGGTCCGCTGCCCGTTACTTAGCTACAGTGAGACAGATACATTTATGTCAGGGTCAGGTTGGGGTGTCAGTAACGTACACCTTCCAAGATACCCCAGGGCTGCTGGGGGGCTCCGTATTTCCAGGAACCCACCGTTCAGCTTACCTACCGTATTTGCCGGCGTATAAGATGATTTTTTTGGCCCCGAAAATACCGTATTTGCTGGCGTATAAGATGACTGGGCGTTTAAGACAACCCCCTAAAATTTCCACTAAAAATACAGAGTTTGTTATATACTCGCCGTATAAGACTACCCCCCACTTGGAGGCATTTTTTTCAGGGCCAAAAAGTTGTCTTATACGCCGGCAAATACGGTAATTGCTTTGCCAAGCACAGCTCTGTTCCCCTCTCCACAGCGGCTGCTGGAGCTCCAGCCATCGCGTCCTCATTCCTAGCACAACGGGAAGAAGGCACGAAGGAGCAGTAACTGTTAAGGTGGCTTCCCAGAACCTGCCCAGAACATTTTACTTGCATCTGGTTGGTCAGAACTTACACAGACACCGGACTGTCCCGGGCTATAAAGGTTGCTGAGAAAGAGAGTCTTCGGCTAGACAGTAGAGTGTGTTTAAAAACTTGGGGTCTGTTATTAAGAAATGGAGATTGGATATTGATGGGCAGTTGAAAGTGGCTACCACAGTATCTCCCCCCCTCCCCAAACTAGAAGAGAATATCTATTTCTAATAAAACAAGCAAACATAGAGGTCTGAAAAGGAAAAAGTGAGTGGCTGGAGGGGAGGTTGCCTCTCTAGACCCCTTCCCCATTACACCACTGTTAGCAGCTTGATGAAAAGCTCTTCCGGACCTGTGTGTGTGTGTGTGTGTGTGTGTGTGTGCGCGCGCGGAAGTGCACGAATCTGCGATAAAAAACAAACAAATGTGGGATCTTACTAAACATATCCTCCTATATGATAAAAGGCTAATATGCAAATTGTCCCCTTGGGAGTTCAGTCGCTCACTATGACATGCGCTGCCACCAGGGGGTGGCGTGGACATGGCGGGCTGCCCGCAGTGGCTGTGGCGGGGCTCCGAGGGAACAAGGGAAGGAGGAGGTGGGGAGGCGGGGAACCTGATCGGCCCCCATCGCCAGCCAGGCCCAGGGACCCTACCCGTGCATGAATTTTGTGCACCTTGCCTCTCGTTCTCTTACAGTTTTCTTTCATTCACTAGCATCACATGCAAGCACACCATCCATGTGCTATTCTGTTACATGGCTGCGCTGTGATGTACTTAACTCTCCTATTGATAGATGGGTTGCCTAGTTATTTCACTTGGAAATGTGTTGCAGGGGATATTCTTGCAAACATAGCTTGGCACACTCTGTACAAATATTTTTCATTGTTTTTCTAACACTATTCACATGGAGCTTTTTCATTTTTTGCAGATATCTTCCCAATTTGTTGTTTGCCTTAGACCTCATTGTATTCTTCTTCTTCTAACTTTTACTGAATTTTAGAAAGAGGAAGTGGGGGAGACAGATAGACAGACATTGATGTGAAGGGGAAACATTGATCAGTTGCCCCCCATACATGCCCCAGCCAACGACCAAACCCGCAACCAGTTGGTGCATGGGATGATGATGCTCTAGCCAATGAGCCACCTGGCCAGGGTGTTGTATTCTCTTTAACATCAAATGTTTGAAGTGTTTATTTATTTACTTATTTACTTATTTATTTATTTAGAGTTAGGGTTCTGAAGTGTTTATCAGATCTGTTGTCCTTTTCTTTGTGTCTTCTGTCTCTTTTGAACTAACAAAGTGACATGCTCACATCGTTTTCTCCCATGTTTTCCTGTGATTTGATTTCATACTTTTAACTCTAGTCCCGTGGTTCCCAGCGTGGGGCCCACTCCCCATGGGGGAAATTCCAGAAGGAGTTATTAACAGGGACTTTTTTTGCATTTTTTATGGTTGTAGGGGCCTCCTATACAGTATGTAAATATATATTGTGACATACTTACGCATTTCAGTTCTTTACTATATGTTTTAAAACTATTTGCTGCTTTTCATATCTATAATAATAAAAGCAGAATATGCTAAATAGACCTTTGTCCTTCCGGACGACCTTCCGGATGAAGCCGGGCTGCGAGGGAAGCCGGTGCCGGCAGCCGGGGTGAAGGAAGGCCTGCTCTTGCATGAATTTCGTACATCAGGCCTCTAGTCACTTCATATTATTATTATTTTTTAAACAATTTCCTAGTGATTTCTTCCTCAGTACTTAAACTGTCCTTTCGTTCTTTTATTTTTCTCCTTCACAGATGCCATGTTCTTTGGAAGCTTGTTTAGACCAAGTTAAAGGCCTTTTAGGATTCTCCCATGTGAATAGGAGTTCACTCTTTGAATAATAAGAATTCTATGTCACGGGGGTGGGAGGGACCAGGATTTTAGCGATGTGTAGGGGGGCATGGCCAAAAAAGGCTGGGAGCCCTGGGCTAATCAGTCTAACGTTACTTTTGGTGCACGGCATGAGGTGACGCTCAGTTAACACTTCTCCCGTTTGTAATGCATTTCCACTGAGGTAAATGAGTTCCATTTTTGCCTTGTTAAGAGCATGTCTTCATTAACTGGAAACTGACCAGCAATGAAAACAATTGAGTTGGTTCTCCAGGTAATTTTCCAGCCGTGGCATTTGTGGGTGAAATGTGCATTGTTTTTATCATTTAAGCAGATACAGGATTGTCCTTCAGATGGGAGGTCAGCAGATCCAACTGCAAAGCAGATAATTAGAAACAGTTTGCAGACTGAAATGTGGTGCAGCGGGCAGACCGGCTGCCAACGGCGCGCCCGCCGCCCGGGGCGAGGGGGCCTGGCCGGCCGCCCTCCCTCTCAGGACAGCCTCCTGGGCACCGTCTTCCTCCCTCGCCTCTGCGGGGAGGCCCTGAGGGTGGAGTGGCCGTTCGAAGCAAGAATCATAAGGAAAGAGCACTGGCTGAGCATTCGGGAGCTGTCAGGTGGTGGCGAGGGGTGTCACACTGTACCAGACCCCGGAGCAGCTCTGGTGTGTGCCCCCCGGTCCCTGCTCCGGAGGAGAACCCTGAGCCCGGAGGGTCGGGGCCTGCTCCAGGGCAACAGCCCCCAAGTGCAGGTGCCGGGGGCTGCCCCGTCCCGACCCCACGCTCCCCTCCTGCCTCTCCCTCCACCCTGCTCTCTCTCCCTTTCCTCCTCTTTTAAAAAAAATATATATTTTATTGATTTTTTTACAGAGAGGGAGGGAGAGGGATAGAGAGCTAGAAACATTGATGAGAGAGAAACATCGACCAGCTGCCTCCTGCACACTCCCCACCGGGGACGTGCCCGCAACCAAGGTACATGCCCTTGATGGGAATCGAACCTGAGACCTTTCAAGTCCGCAGGCCGACGTTCTATCCATTGAGCCAAACCTGTTTTGGCTCCCTTTTTCCTTTTTTCTTTGCTACCCTATGAGTCACTTTAAAAATTACATTTTAAGTTTAGAAAGTAGGTTTAGTACAGGAATTTGGAGATATTGCAAATATGAGGAAGAAAATAACTCTCTGTTTGCACCCTTGACCAGTGTGTGAAGGCCGTTCCTCTCGCTCACGTCACTGCTGGAAATTGCCAGAAGTCTCTCCCGCTGCCTGGGTGGGTGGTTTGTGGCTTTTCTTATTGAGGTCCACGGTGGTCCACCGCACTGTCCACTGTTGGCGCTCTCCCCGCAAGGATCTTTGTTCTGAATCATGAATTGTGTTCCCATTAGAATTCCTTTTCAAATCTGTTCACTTACATTTTAATGAGCCATTTCTTTCAGCTTTTTCTTTTTTTTTTTTTTTCGTTAATCCTCACCCGAGGATAGTTTTCTATTGATCTTTTAGAGAGAGAGGGAGAGAGCGGGAAAGACAAAGAGAAATATCCATGTGAGAGAAATACATCGATTGGTGGCATCCTGCAAGCCCCCGCTCAGGGCCCAGGCTGGGGAGGAGCCTGCAACCAAAGTACGTGCCCTTGACCGGAATCGAACCCGAGACCCTTCAGTCCACAGGCCGAAGCTCTGTCCACTGAGCAACACCGGCCAGGGCTTAGCTTACTCTTTCCTGATGGCATGTATTTTCATTTGCTCCCCGCAGTAGGGGAATCAGAAGAGTTTTTCCTTTTTTAAACAGGAAAGACTTGCTATGGAAAACATGAGTCTGCTCATGTGTGAAAGGTGGCATAGCAGCCAGGGAGCGGGGAGCCACTCCTGGCTTCGGAACGAGCAGGAGGCAGCTCCGGCCCAGGTGTGTGGGAGCCCGCCTCGGGACACCCCCTGGGGACACCCCCCCTGGGGAAACCCCCTTGAGAATCCCCCCCAGCTCCCCAAGGACACTGTTGCCCCAGGCAGTGTTCTGGGCTTTGAGTTTTGAGTTATTTCCTTGCTTTTTTTCAGATGAAAATTAAGTTTTAAAAGGTTCAGTGAGTTTCCCAGGGCCTGGCAGTAGAAATAGAGGCTGGGGTGTTTGGTTCTCTCTCTCTCTCACTCTCTCTCTCTCTCTCTCTCTCTCTCTCTCTCTCCCCATGACTGCCCCCTCACTGGCTAGGAGCATGGCATTTCTGAAGAGTGAAGTCAGGTTGTTTGTTGGAAGTGGTGCTTTCATTCATGTTTACACCTGAGGCGTACACTTGCTGACTTCAGGTGTTACGGGAAATTGGTGTGTGGGCTCACGTGTGTCCTGCTTGGTCCCCTGCTTGGTCTGGAGTTGGTGGAGGTGACGCCGACACCATCGCTCCCCTTACACCGCAGGCGCCATGGATCCAGTGAGTGGACGTGTTTGGAAGAGACTTAAGTGGCCTTAAAAAAACTCAGCCCTGGGATTTTCCACTCGATCAGCTCGCTTTTGTTAATGTTCACAGCGCCATCAGCATTCGGCCCAGAGGAGGGGGAGGAATAGCCTGGCAGTACCAGGCAGCGGAGTGGCCCCAGTCCCGGGGCCAGCGTCAGAGGTGGTGGCAGGGCCCGGCTGCTGCACCCTAGACGCGCGGGGACAGGAATGGGGGCCTGTCTCCCCGAGGCCTGGGCAGCACAGTGCGTGGTCACAGGGCGGCGTCTGGAGTCACACATACCCTGGCTTCCCCACTCCCCGCTGTGTGACCTCAGGCACGTGCCTTTGCCTCTCTGAGTCTGTTTTCTCAGCTGTGAAACGGGCCCATGAGTACACACACTCCGGCATAGGGAGTTTAAACAAGGCACGAAGAGGGCAAACGGGACAGTGGTGTCAGCTGCACTGCGTGCTGTAGTGATGGAAGCTGCGTTGTCGCCGCCATCTCAGCCAGCCCCCCATTTTGTGGAGGGAGAGGCTGAGCCCAGATCTCACAGCCACTCAGACTGAGCTAGACAAGGATCCGGGTGTCCGGCCGGCCCTCTGCGCCCCCCCCCCCCCCCCCCAATCACAGTCATTACCTGTCACCTTCCTGCCTCTCAGCGGCTGCTGCTCGCCTCCACTCTTGAGCTGGCAGATCCTGACAACAGATGGTGCTGTTTTGAATTAAAACAATTTAACTCAGGATCCATCAACTGCCAACATCAAACATCCTTAAAAGAAGGAAAGAACCTCATTATCAAGAGTGTTTAAGCAAAGTAGGTATTTGATCTAGCCTCCTCATTTGCATTCCTGAGAAGAAGCAAGGCGGTGGCAGCTGCCGCCACCGGCCCGGCAGGCCTGCCCGCACCTAATTGCCTCGGGATGGATGGCCCCTTCGCTCTGCCGCACGGCGCTCATTTGGACGCGGGTCCTCGGTGTAAGCCACACCGAATATGAACAAAGTGTTCTAACCTGAGCTTGTTGTGGTCCACAGACCCGCGGCTGTCCGTTTTTCAGCGGCGGGGTAACGCTCAGCGCCTGCTTTGTCCAAATGCACGTGGACGCGCGGGCCGACGGACCGCGTGGGGCTGTGCCTGCAGCCCTGGGGCGGGCGGAGCTGCGGGCACTGAGCCAGTCCCGGACAGTGCAGTGCCCAGAGGTGAAATGTATCGTCAGTGCACCCCCCCTGCCCGCCATACTGTCCTCTCCATCTTTCCAAAGGCCGTTGTCCATGGGGTCACTCCTTGCACCCCAAGCTGATGGCGCAGGGGAGTGGAGGTGATGCAGGGAAAATACTCAGACTCCAGGCCAGGCGCCTGGGAGCTGTGGCTTAGCTCGGCCTAGTGTCCGCAGGGGATAGGAGGACTGAGGTGAGCACCCCTGTGTGGGCAGCCAAACAAGGGGTGTGACTGCAGGGGGGCCTCGCCGGAGTCCCAGGGTCTGCGGTGTGCGAGTGGAGGAGGCGCCCGCAGAGGGGCCAGCACCGGCCGAGGAGGTGGGGTACTGTCTCCTTTAGGCATTCCTTTGGGCATTTGTGTCCTTGACCCAGAGTTCAGGCCTAACGGGCTGGGGGTCTGGTGCTCCCCGCGCGATTCTGCTGAGAGCACACGTGCTGTCTTAGTGTTTGTTTGCCCGGCGTCCAGGTTTGAACCCTAGTTATAGTCTCTCGTGACATTGGCACGGACAGCCCGTCAGGTGATGCCCTCTGCGGAGCCCCTTGCATCCTGGCCCCGCCCCCAGCCGCTGCGATGTGTGAGATGTGTGACCTCTGCACTGCTCCTCCCAGCCGGCCCTGCGGCTCTGCTGAGCTCAGGGTAAGCGATCCTCCCACGGGAGGGAGCGGAAGGTGCAGCCGGCCGGCAGCGTTCTAGCCCGGGGCCTGCCGCCGGAAGGGAGAGGCCAGTGGCCGGGAAGGCCCATGTGTTTAGGGTCCCTGGGCCCTAGGAGGCCACAGACACGATGGATCTCATAAGTAATCAATCTGTGTCTACGGCGCTGTGAAAGGTGATGTGTGCAGAGTGGGTGCCGGTGTGGTGTATGAGTGATTTATCATATCAGAGTCTGAGGGCGAATGAATATCACACACTTTATCAAAAGTGGTCTCAGAGCCGTAGGGAGGCCTTAGAGCCAATACCTTCTATGAGGGGGGACCATGATCACAGGGGTGAAGGGTCCCGGTGAAAGCCCCGAGGGGGACCCCGGCCCCAGGGACATGGCTGTGCCCGGCTCCTGGCGTCCTGGGGCCGGTGAATGCGGCCTCCTGGTGCCTGCCTCATCCTTGGGTGCGGGGTCTTCACTCGCTCTCCGTGTGGCCTCTGGAAGCCCGGCTCCCCCTGCCAGGGGACATCAGACAGCGGGGTGAGCTCATTCCCGTGTCCCTCCTCAGGGCGTCCCTCGCGCAGGCAGAGGGGAGGGTGCACGGTGGGAGCTGACTGCGACAGGGCTGAAGCTTAATGCGCACTGGGCTCTGGGCTCTGGGCTCTGGGCTGGGCACTATGCACGAACGAACACCCTTCCTGCCCACAGCAGCCTACACGGGCACAGCTGTGACATGACTCATTTAAGAGGCGAGGCGCTGGGTGGGTGCAGCGAGCTTAGTCCTTGGCTGGCGGCGGTGAAGTTGGACCCAGAACCACGCCCCTCACCAGCCGAGCCTCCTGCCTCTCAGCCAAGCTCCTGGCACATCGCCCACTCGGAAAGGGACAGGTTGGACAGAAAGTCAAAGCACCGAACACCACAGCTCCGAGGGGTTCTGGGCTCTCACTTTGCTTCCACCTGGCAGCGGTCTCCATCCAGAAATCGGCCCCACTGCATGGGGGTTACTCTGGCCTGGCAGCCCGGAGGTTGGAAGTCCAATGGGAAGCAAAGGGACTGCAGTCACGCCCCTGGGAGCGGTGGCCAAGCCAGTGGGCATTCACCTTCCTGTTGGGGCCCTGCCTGCACTGGTTGGCTCTCTGCTCCTCAGCCTGCGCTCGCCCGGCAGCCAGAGTGCCCAGGCTGGAAAGTCACGTGGTGCCGCTCCCCTGCCCAGGACCCGCCAGGCACCCGGACCCAGGGCGCCCGCCTCCCCCCACAGAAAGCCATGTGCTTGCGGTGGGCTTCCACACCCACGGGGTCTGCCCGCCACCCCCCTCCTTGCTGCTCTCTCCTTCACTTTCTGCCAGCCAGTAGCCGCCCTGCCGATTCCAAAACATTCACGCTGAGCTCCACCTCCCGGGCCGCGGGGCTCACTGTCTGCCTCCAAATAGTCCAGGATCTTTGCTCAGAATCCGCCCTCCTTAACCCGCCGCGTTCCCCGCTCACACTCCCCTTCCCTGCGCATCTCAAAACCCGGCCGCACTTTGGTTTCTAAAACAGCGCATTTTTACTTTTCAAATATAAAGCTTATTGTCTGTCTTCCTCTACTGGGGCTGTTCTTTGTCTGTCTCATTGATGTTTCCCAAATGCTTAGAAGATACCTGGCCCATATTTTTTGAATGAATGAATGAATGAATGAATGAGTGAAAGAAATGGATGAGTGTATCGTGGCCTGCATGGCTCAGTGGTTGAGTGTCAACCTATGAACCAGGGGGTCAGGGTTTGATTCCCAGTCAGGGCACAGGCCCCGGTTTCGGGCTTGATCCCCAGGTGGGATGTGCAGCAGGCAGCTGATCAATGGTTCTCTCTCATCATTGATGATTCTTTCCCTCTCTCTCTCTCTCTCTCTCTCTCTCTCTCTCTCTCTCTCCCCCTTTCCCTTCCTCTCTGAAATCAATAAAAATATATTTAAAAAAATGGATGAGTGTTGCCTGGTGAAGCCACTTCCTCGTTGGGCCATTTAAAAGTCAAATAGCTGCTTGTACCAGAGAAATGTCACATCCTCCCCCCCGGTATGCTCTGTGGGTTCTCTGCACTTTGTCACGTGGATGTGTCACCCGTCCGCGCTCACCCGCAGGATGTGGCATTTGTGGGGCAGGCAGCACTGAGCTGGTGTTGAGGAGGCAGGTGACATAGCATGCTGGAAGCAGGCCCGCGTTCTCATCTCGCTCTGATGGGACGAGCTCTGTGTCAGCCAGAGCTGTGCGATGAGGCACGCCCGCACCCACACCGCAGTCGCTGGGGGAGGCGGGGCCCTACCTGTTTTGCCAGTTTTCGTTCCTTGATGTTCCACGGAGACTCGCAGCCCCCCTGCTGTCATCCCCCCTCCCCCCCAGCGTGACAGCCCCAGCCCGGCCCGGCCCGAGGTCGCTGCGGGATTGTCTGCGTGTTGCCCGCCGCCTGCGCTCTGGCTTTAGTTTGAGGGGTGAATTACTGACCGCTCCCGGCTCTCAGCCGCTCGCTGCTGGTTGTGTGAGCCGGCACCTCGTCCCAGCGGTCAGAACCCCCGAAGCGCGGTTGGAAGGCCTTGCCTTGCCTGGCTGTGTGGACACCTGGGCAGTCCTGGGGGCTGACCGAGCAGCCAGGCCTCTGCTGGAAGCGTGGCTTGCACCTTCTCCCGCAGCGGTTCCGTCAGGCCGCGTGCCACGGGTGGCACTGAAGGGGAAAGCGCTCCGGAGCGTTGTGGCACGGGGCGGCCCCGCACACAGGACCGTGCGGTGAGGGCGCTGCGCTTCCTTCCTCCGGGACAAGGTGAGGCCGCGCTGTTCCCGCTGCCCCCGCGCTGCCATGCAGCGTCTCACGCGCTGTCTTCTTGTTCGTTCTTTAACGTGCTGAGCCCCTCGTGCTTCGGCTTCTCACGTGCCGTTCCCTCCGCTGGGATGTATTCTGGTCCGGCTTCCAGCACCTGTCCCTCCAATGGCAAGACATTTGTCACAAAGGGCACTAAGTTCTGGTTTGGGGGAATGTCTCTAGACGTGCAGGCTGTCGGCTACAGGGCACAGAGCTGTGTCCCGAGCACCAGGCACCATGCGGAACAGAATCGTGTGCCTGGAACAGAATCATCGCTGTCTGTGGGGAGGGCTGTGCTCCGGGTTGCGAAGCTGGCCCACTAGGTGCGTGCGTGTCATCGTTCCTGACTTAGTGCCCGGACACTGGGCAGGGAGGTCACCAGGTAGTGGTGGCAGAGCCAGGACTCAGACCTACACCTTTTCCTCCTGCTCTTGTGTAACAAGCAGGTGACGCTGGCCCTTGGCAAACTCATCACAATCAAGCTCTGATGCATCAGAACGACAGTGCAGAACCGAAAGAGCCGTGTTCTAACTCATCTGAACATGTGGGAAAACGAGGTGTTCTTGTTTATTAAATGTCAGCTAGAGCCCCAGCTGGTGTGGCTCAGTGGATAGAGTATCAACCTGTGGTCTGAAGGGCCTCGGGTTCGATTCCGGTCGAGGGCATATGTCTGGGTTGCAGGCTCGATCCCCAGTAGGGGGTATGCAGGAGGCAGCCAATCGATGATTCTATCTCATCATTGATGCTTCTATCTCTCTCTCTCCCTCTCTGAAATCAATAAAATATACATATATATTTTAAATGTACGCTAGAAAATATTTTTGTCTTACAGCTTTTTCAGGTGTTTCCAACATCTTTCTGCTTTCACCCAGCACGAATGTAATCTGCCGTTGTTGTTGTTTTTTAATTTTAATTTATTGTTGAGGAATCGGCAGTTTTTCGGAGCCATCACCCAAAATGCAGCTCACCCTGGCTGGCTGGCTGGGTGGGCGGGCCACGCAGCCTCCAGGGGGCCAGGACCGTGGCTGGCTGGCCCTGGCTGCCGAGCTCCGGCCGCGCTCCTGCCCGGCGAGAGGGTGAGCGGCGGTGTGGCGCCTCCTCCGTGAGGACTGGCCGCCACCCACACTCTCTGAAGCTGTGGCAAGTTTTCCAGCGTTTAGGGAAGTGACAAGAGTAGCACCTTGAGCTCAGTGTGGGTACGATTGTACAGGCTCCTCTCGGAGGTGCAGGCCGGCTCCGGACCACCACAGAGAGCGTCAGGCGCCGCGGTAAGGCAGGCACACTGGTCCCTGGGCGTCCCGCTGCTTCTAGAAGTGCATCTGTAACGTACATTCGATAATGCCTGTTGCTAAAAAGTGCTTGGCGTTTCCTGCTGGGAAAATGGCACCAGTGGACTTACTCGCTCTGTAGCCCTGTGGTTTGTCATGGTAACCTGGCCCTTCGCTCCCAAGAACAAGGGCCCCCTCCCCCCCTGCACCGTGCAGTTGTCAGGATGCACCAGCTGAAAGGGCGAGGCTAGAACCCTGCCTCCTTGTGGGGCAGGGCGGAGCTATCCATTTTGTGGCCGGACCCTAGCCCTCACCCAACCAATCAGGGTCACATCACTCTGTATAAAACCCATTGAGATGTTACATTCGCTCTCTTGTCCGCCATGCGGTCGGCATGAGTGGGACGGAGCCCATGCCAGCATGGGAGAGACTCTCTTGCTAATTGTATCGGATTGGGTTCCCTGATGGTCCTTGGGGATCACGGAATCTCGGCATAACAGCCACTGTCAGGTGGCTCTGAGAGCAGAGCTGAGCCTGGCACACAGTCCCCGCTTGTCTGGCATGACAATTGGATGTTTGTGGTGAAGGCCCGTATCTGTGTAGCATTCTCCTGCCTCGAGTCTCTCTGACCTGTGCTCACAGCCAGGCAGGAGGGTGACGGCCTCAGTGCAGGCCGGCCGGCTGCCCGAACCCGCCCGGGGCGAATGGCGCCCGAGCTCACAGCGGGAGCCGCTGAGGAGACGGGAGCACGTCCAGACCCACGCTGTCCACGCGAGGCCCGCTCTCCATCACACGCTCCTCTCAGCCTGTCAGACCGGGGGAGGGGGGGCTCCACTCTTCTGCAGCCATCACAGAGCGCTTTGCCCGGACTCGGCGATGCCACCGCGAAGGGCAGGCTTTGGCGGGGATCTGGCTCTCAGAGACTCTGTGTCACCATCGTAGCGGGGACGTTAGCATCGTCAGGCCGAGTCTGATGCGCTCCTGCATGTGTAACCTTCATTTGTCCCGGACACTCTTACACTCGCCTTCCCTTTCTCTTTGAATCCAACAAAGGTGATCACTTGTTTTCCGCTTCAGATCTGTGGCGTTTATGAGAGCTAACGATGTGTTTTGCCTTCGGGGCAGAAAGGAAAAGTCCCTGATTCTCTCTGTTCCGAGTATTTCATAAAGATTGTGCCGCGCTCCTGGCCCCTCCTCTGTTCGCGCGGCGGTGCGGTGTGTGTGTGTGTCGCTGCCTCTGAGATTGGACTGTTATATTATTAATGTGCTGCTCACACATGCCTGGCATTTAATGTCCAACATAAGAGGCTCACCTAGCGTGAGTGAGACATCTCAAATTGAAAGTGTAGATGCTATAAAAATTTTAAAGGAGAGAATGTGTTGTGGGTGAACTTCTGAAATAAAATTAGTGTATTTTTAATCACCGAGTTAGAATGTCCTTGGATTCTTGAGAGGGGAGGGGCCGTGGGGAGGGAAGGAAGAGTGTTCGCTTGCTTTTCCGCCAGGCGGGGGGGTCCAGAGGCCCAGAGGGGACGCAGGAAGGGGGACGTGGACGCGTGAGGAGGGCAGGGGCGTGGGAAGGCAGCTCCGTTCCTGACTCCCCCGGGAGGTGCACACACGAGTGCATGAGCTGAAATGCCACGCTCGGTGGCATGCGGGGGCGGGTACCCTTTGATGATAAATTTTCTTGCCCTTTTTAGGGGAGTGGAAGGGGAGGCGGTGGTACTTCGCAAGATTAAATTTACCCAAGTTTTTCGAAGTTAAATTTGCTTAGGAAAAATGCCAGATGATTGTGGATCCCCAAGCGCCTGTGTTGGCGTTTTAATGGGGCTTTGTTGAGCCCAGGGAGGTGCGCAGGTGGAAGCTAAGCGGTGACGTTTCCTGGTTTTGTGGTACCGAGTCGGCACCAGACGGCGTCCCAGCAGCCGTCATGATTTATCTATTGTGTGTGATCTTTCCTCAAACCTTGTTAACCTGTGCCCTTTGCAGACAATGCCGGGCAGAGAATGTCAGGGAGCGTCCCATTGCTCTCATGGGGTGCGAAGAAAATGAGTGTCCCCAGCCCAGAGGCTGTGCCGGCCATTCGGAGGCCGGGTGCGGAGAGACACCGCGGCTGCGGCCTGCCGGGTGCGGCGCTGGTCTGGCCGCGAGAGGAAGAAAGCTGCTCCCGCCCCTGCCGGGCCGGAGGCGGCTGAGCGGCTCTCCACGCGGGAGGCCTTTGCGTGCTATTCACACGCCGGCAGTTTATCGCCGGCTGGACGGGAGGCTTGGGCACTGCTGGGGGAGGACGGCTTCCCTGCAGGCGTGGGGGGCGGGCAGCAGAGGCCTGTGGGAGGCTGGGTGAGGGGGGGCCCTTCATTGGAGCCAGTGGGACCCGCCTGATCCCCTGCCTCCTAGGCCTGTCACCCCACCCCCCCCCCACCCCCCCGGAGATCGCAGCGGACGGTGCTCTGCTGCTGCACTCACAGGGAAAGGAAGCTGTCATTTGTTCACCCTCCCACCCAGGCCATCCCTTGGGCGCCCAGTGAAGACGAGGCCAAGGGCAGAGCAGACGCCACTTGACTATTTTCAAGCTCTGCTTTGAGATAACATTGGCTACTCGGGCTCAGCTCTCTGGGAAAAAAGAAGAAAAACCAAACGTGTGGGCTTAAGAGGGGGTTTTGCCAAATTACAGACTGAGGTTGAATTCGGATCATTGCATCCCCAAAAGTTTTACTCTCTGGTAAGCACCGAATGAGAACCTATAAAAAGGAGCCCCAGAGCCACGAGCATAGCTGTCTCCCTCGCACGTCCCCTCCGTGTCCCCGTTGCTTCCAGGTTCCCGTGGCGGGTGCTGGTCGAAGCCGGTGGGCTTGGGCCGGTGGGCCAGGGCGGCGGGACCCCCCGGCCGGGGAGACCGGCTGCCAGCAGCTCCCGCAGCGCCTCGCCCACCACCCTCCCGGCCGCACCTCATTATGCCCGCCACCTGAGCGAGGGCCGCGCAGTAATTGGTGTGTGGGAGGGAAGGCATCTGCCGTAGTAAAACCTTTAACTGTGCAGCGAGAGGAAATAAAATGAAGCCGCTGGAGTAAACCCGCAGGCCCGGGGGCAGGGCTCGTGTTTCAGGCCTCGCTTTCCCCACAAAACCTCATGGCCGTCAGCGCGGAGAAGGCAGCGAGGCGCCCGGGGCGTGGGCAGCGGCCTCGCCCGTTCCACACGCCGCCCCGGGGGCGCGCCCCAGCCCTGACAGCTCTTTATTGGGTACTTGCCTATGTTTTTCTAAACACCTCCCTTCACCTGCTGTTTTAGGTGTTAGCTGGGACCCCGCTCTGGAAGATGAAGACTGAGCATTGTTCCCCGCCTTCCATTGATGTGCTGGCTGACACCCAGGGTGTGTCTGAGCGGGCTCTGGGCGCTGCTCACCGCCGGGCCTCCTGGTGAGGGCAGGGGCGGGGCACCGCCCACAGTGCAGGCCGTCTTGCCCCCGGAGCCCCTGCGTCGCCCCTCTCCTGCTCCTTATCCTGGCCACAGCCCTGGGTGTCGCTTTCCGCCGCCTTAGTGGGTGCGGAGTGTACGGGACTTGCTCACTCATCCCAGCCGTGCACCCGGAGAGCTCACGGGTTTCTCCTTTAACTGTTCTATTCCCACACAGTTGACATCATCCCGTAACCCACTGAATCAAATTTTGAATTTTATTTCTGGCCAATTTAGCTCAGCGATTCCAAGAGACAATAAGGTTTGTGTATTTGTTCGCTTGCTGTTTGTTAAATATATTTTTATTGATTTCAGAGAGGAAGGAGAGAGATGGAAACATCAATGATGAGAGAAAAATCATTGAGTGGCTGCCTCCTGCATGCCTCCCACTGAGGATCAAGCCTGCAACCCAGGCACATGCCCTTGACCGGAATCAAACCCAGGACCCTTCAGTCTGCAGGCGGACGCTCTATCCACTGAGCCACACCAGCGGGGGCAGAGCTCCCGTTTTGAAGACACGTTGCTTTCGTTTATACACAGACTTGCAGCATCTTAACTTTGTTTCTTACAAAGCTGAATTTTTCAAAGAAGCAGCAGCGCCATTAGAATGAGAGCCACCTCCCTTGTGCTGGGTGGGGAGAGCCAGGCAGTGCTGGGGGGGGGGGGGTGGCGAGGGGAGGCCTGAGAGGAGGATGTCCTGAGACCAAGCCAGGCTCTGGAGCCAGGAGTGGCACCCATGGCTGGGCACTCACCAGGCTGTGCCGCCTGGAACAGACGCCCAGTATTACTGACTGGAGGTTGTGTCCGCCCCAGTGCACATGTGACTGATGAGGAGCTGGCCTTTGAGAGGGAGTGAGATGAGGTCAGGAGGGGAGGTCCTGTCCTTACAGGAAGCGACACAGGGACCTGGCGGCGCGTGCAGGCCAGGAGGAGGACCTGCGCCCAGGACGGGCCTGCTGGCCCCTGCGCTCCCGTCGGCCGAGTGAGAAGCAGGCGCTGTTGGCTGCCCACCCCGTCTGGGGTCTTCGGTCGGAGCGGCCTGAGCCTCTCCACACCCTCCCCGTCCCTGGAAGCCAGACCTCACCCCAGCTGCCCACACTGGCCCTCGGGCAGCTCTGCTCGCTGCACCTGCTTCACTGGCATGTTGATGAGATGCCATCGGAACTCACTCTTGTTGATATTAATTATTCTCTAGGAAATTGACTTTCTTTAGGCGTCCTGCTCAAGTCACAGAACCCACTGGTGGTGAGTGAGGACTCGCTGTGTTTCCTGTGGGTCCTTGCACTTCTGTGGGAAACGCAGCCCTCAAACCCCCCTCCGGACCTCTGTGCCACCTGAGGAGCCGTCTGCCTGACCTCAGCTTCGGGGCCCTGCCTTTCCTTTCGGCTCTTCCCCCCAAAGGCAAGGCAGATGCGGCTCCGAAAGCCCGTTTCATGCTTTCCTGAAACCGCACCCCCTGTTCCCAGCTCCGGTGCTGACTCAGAGGCAGCTTGTTCGGATACGCATTATTCTGGCGTGAAAAGCTGCTGGCTTGTCTCCCTCCACCCCTCCCACTCTGTACCCCCGCTTCGCGGAGGCTGTTCTTACGAAATACCATCATTTGCTCATTGGAGGGTTATTTGTAAACTTAATTAACTCCCTGACAGAGTCGGAGGGTTCGGGCGGCCTCTCTGGCCGCGGTCTCCGCACCCTGGCCCGTGTGTGCCGGAGACGGGGAAGGGGTTTGGAAATGCCAGGTGGTGATGCATGGCTCTCTTTAACATTTCTTTGATTTATGGGCAGTGCTGTGGAAAAAGGCAAAGAAAGCAAATTATATGGCGAAAAATGTTGCCAATCTTCACTTTTTTACTCTTGGTTTTAAAAAGTACACTTATCAATCAAACCTGATGGATTTTGTTTTTTTTTGTCAAGATTGAAAATTTAACTATTGGGAGACCGTTGCAACGCATGGTCTGTGTCTGCTTAATCAGGAGTGGCTGTGGCTAGCACCGACTGGCTCTCGTTCTGAGAGCTCTCCCGTCTCTCTGTTTGGCCCAGCCTGCTCTCCGCGCCGCTCCACACTGCGTGCCCGGGGCGAGGCTTTTCACGGGATTTGGGGCGAGGCAAGCCCAGGCTGCCGGAAGCATATAGCATCCATGTTTTTTGTTGTTGTTTGTTTTTTTAATTAATTAATTAATTTTATTTTTAAAATATTTTTATTAAATTATTAACTGTGTACATATATTACCTTTGCCCTCCCCTCCCGTACATGCCCTCCCTCCCCAGAGTTTTGTGTCCATTGGTTGTACTTATATCCATGCACACATGTCCTTCGGTTGATCTCTTATCTCTCCCAGATCTCCCAACCCTCCCCGCTGAAATTTGACAGTCTGCTTGTTGCTTTACTGTCTCTATATCTATCGCATCCATGTTTGAAAGCCTGAGTCCAGCTGCGGGGCCAGCGAGCTGATTGCGCCTTGGGTGAGGGTGCCCTCTGGTGTGTTCATGTGGGTTCCAGGTAAAGGCCGGCTTCTGTCGTCAGTCAGGGAGTCAACAAGTATCTCAAGGCATTCCTCGCTGGCTGCTGCCGGTCCCCGTTGTGGTGGTTTGCTTGTTCATCGCAACTCAGTTTGGGAACTTTGAGTAGGGCTGCAAAGCATCATGGGAGTGAGTCACTTGTCCATGGAGCAGAGGCCCAGCTCCCTGCCAGGCCAGCCGTCATTACTCTCCCTCCCTCAGGCCCACCCCACACAGGCCTGTTCCTCACCGGGCACTCCTCTGAGGCGCCGGTTGGTTTGGCCAGAAGCAAGGCCTCCCAGTTACTGGCTCAGTCCCCTGAGCTCAGTCTAGTTGTTCGCGGCTCAGCAACCTCGGCCCGTTCCCAATCACAGCTAACGCGTACGGAGTGTGTGCTGGTGCCAGCCTCGCTGCTCAGCGCCGTCATGTGCGTCACCTCACCGGCTGGAAGAACTTGAGTGGGTTTTGCTCGGTGAAATCCCAGACACTTCTAGAGTAAGGAGGTCATGTCGCCAGCCGTGTCCCCCCAGTCAGAGGAGAGAACGGAGGCTCTCAAACACGGTAGAGTAACGCACCCAAGGTCACACCGTCGGCTCAGTGAGGGCCCTGTGACTTCTACCCGGACAGCTGACTCCATCCCTGCACTCCACTTAGAGGGCGGGAGTGGAGGCCACCTCGGTCATGCAGATCCGTAGAAAATTCCCTCCCATCTGTGGTCCATCTCACACCAAGAACATGCCACTGTCAGACATGTGAGCGCTGCTGCTTTTCCTTACACAGGAAAGGAGTCACAGCCCCCTGCTGTCAGAGGGAAATCCTCCCACGGAGGCCGGCGCCTGCTCTGCCTTTCCTCACACTCCTGTGCACACAGTCAGACTTCAGTCGCACTGAGTCCCTGTAAGGAGACAAGCGCTCAGGCTGGAGGCAGACTTTGATCTTCCGGTGCTGAGCGCGCTTAGCTGTGTAAGCACGGCTTCCTAACTCGATTGCTTAAAGCACCAAGGCTGAGCCAACGTCCGGGCACCTAGGGGGGTGGATCAGAACCAGCTCCCCACCCCCGCTGGTTCTCTGGCCCAGAGCTCGGACCTCAGAGGCGGAGCCTCAGCTGTGCTGAGTCCACGGGCTTCCTTCTCAGCAGCCGCTCCTTCAGGAAGCCTCGTGGTCCTTTCCCTCACACTTAGCAGTTTCTTGCCTGACACGCTGAGGGTGACAGTGTTTGATGAAAAGATGATCATCTAATCAGCTTTGTGAGCGTTCAGTCCTCGCTGGCGTGGCTGGAGGGGGCGAATTCCTGGGACAGTGGCTGCGAACGCAAGCACGGCCGTCTGGTGTGTGCCGGGCACTGTCCTCAAGGCGTTTGCGCGGATCCTGCAACTTAATTCCTGCAACTGCGCTGCTGCTTCGTCTGTGGGAGAAGCCCACAGCACCTCCTTCCGGCCGCCGGCAGGTCGGGGAAGGCGCTGGCAAAGGCCGCCTCGGCGTGCGCGGCCACAGAAACAGCGTGTGCTCTGAGGTCACATGCCTTCCTGTCGGGCTGAAGAAGCCGGCGGAGGGAGAGGGACACCCAGCCTGGGCTGAGCTGGGGGCCTCGGCTGTCCGGTGGCAGAGCTGCGCCTCCATTGGCCCTGCTGCCTCGGGCCCCGACCTCTGCGCCGCGGACCCCGCTAATACTTCTCAGTCACCAGGCTTTATTCCTCCTGTTCTTGAAGTGAAAGGCAGCTGTTAAAAATGATCAATAAAAAAATGTGTCTTTCCCCCGGCCAGTGTGGCTCAGGGGTTGAACACTGACCCATGAACTGAGAGGTCATTGGTTCGATTCCCGGTCAGGGCACAGGCCCACGTTGTGGGCTCCATCCCCAGTGTGGGGCGTGCAGGAGGCAGCCGATCCATGGTTCTCTCTCTCCGTGGATATTTCTCTCTCTCCCCCTCTCCCTCTCTGGAATCAATGAAAATATTTTGAAAAAACATGTTTTCCCAAAGGCTTCCTCCCGCTTCCTGACTCCTGTCCTCCCAGGCCTCCGAGCAGAGAGCTGGCCCCTGGCTCCCACTCCTGTTGGTTTCCGTGTCTGCTGTCACAGTTCTGAGGCTGTCAAAGTTAGGGACACGTGGCCACGTGGCCCCGCTGCTGAGGTTGAGGGAAGGAAGAGGGAGCTGAGGGCTGCATCCGGAGGTGATAGTAAAATGGTGCCAACGCCGAAAAGGTCACTTCCTGACCCGGAAGAAAGACTTCTCTCCACCCAACCCTACATGCTGCGGGGGCACATGGGAGCACTTTCATGCCGCATAAGAGAAGCTGCTACCATGTTTCCCCGAAAATAAGACATCCTCCGAAAATAAGACCTACTTACAGGTTTCCTTCTGAGTAAAATATAAGGCACCCCCCGAAAATAAGGCCCCCAGGATTCACAGTTCGTCTGGCTTGTGTTGACAACTACCGTACTACCGTACTGTATACAGGTAATAAATTTCCTTTATTTTCATTTAACAATAAATGTGTACCGTATTCTTCTTCATGGAAAAATATGACATCCCCTGAAAATAAGACCTAGTGCATCTTTGGGAGCAAAAATTAATATAAGACACTGTCTTATTTTCGGGGAAACAGGGTAGAATCTAATTAGGTTACAGTTGTCTGAATGGTGGCTTTTAAATAATCATGTTTGCTGGCTTCTTTTAAGGAATATTTTAAAATATATATTTGTATTGATTTCAGAGAGGAAGAGAGATAGGAATATCAATGATGAGAGGGAATCATTGATTGGCTGCCTCCTGCACACCCCCTACTGGGGACCGAGCCCGCAACCCAGGCCTGTGCCCTTGACCGGAATTGAACCCGGAACCCTTGAGTTCACAGGCCGACACTCTATTCACTGAGCCAAACCAGCTAGGGCAAGAATATTTTTTAAGTATATGTTTTTATTGATTTCAGAGAGGAAGGGAGAGGGAGAGATAGAAACATCAGTGAAGAGAGAATCACTGATCAGCTGCCTCCTGCACGCCCCACACTGGGGTCGAGCCTGCAGCCCGGGTGTGTGTCCTGACCGGGAATAGAACCGTGACCTCCTGGGTCATAGGCGATGTTCGACCACTGAGCCCCGCCGGCCGGCTCGTCTTCCTCGCTTCCCAGAGTCCCGTGAAGGTCGTTCCCTCCGTTTGCAGCCACACGCACAGTTGGCTTCGCTCGTGGATCTGTTCAGAGATGAGTGATACCTCCCCCGGCTGATTGGCATCTTTGACATCTGGTGACACGCGTGCAGCTGTCGTGTAAGCGGGCCAGTTGTGTGGCAGCCTATTAATAAAGGTGTGAGTCCCGGCTGCTCCAGGAGAACCGTCTACACGCCCCCCTCCTAAACTACCCCCCTTACACTCCCCCCCCCCCACCCCCAAGATACCGAGGGAAAACGCCGCTCCCCGGCCCTCTGGACTTGGACAGCTTGTGAAGTTTGGACATTTGCGGATTTGTATGTGGGAAGGAAGACGCCCACATGGCACTAGCATGTCCATGTCCATGTCCGTGACGCCACGCTGAGCGGGGCTCGGCCCGGTCCGTGTCTTGCCTTCTTGGTAATTGAAAGGCCTGGAATCCAGCTTCCCCGCGAGAACAAATAGGCAAATAAATTGGACGCTGCCTTCTGACGGCTTATTGATGGTGTTTTGACCAAATAAAAAGATCATTTAGCCAGGAAGGCTCAAATCTAGGGTTGTTTTTCTTTTTAAAAAAAGTTGGCTATTTGAAAGAAGCCTTAGGAGATAAAAGGAGGGAAGAAGCTAATACCATTAGCTGATATTTAGAGCGGAATCTAAGCCACGCAATTAGACAGATGGGCTTCTGTGGCTGTTTTCCGCGGCACAGATAACACCAGGCCGGCTGCCGGCTCTCCTCAGAGCCGCGTTCAAAGGCAGAGGCAGCGCGCTAGCATCACACGCTCGCTCATTAGCTGCAAACAACGCAGGCTCGGTAATGAGGGCAAAGGTCTGCCACGCAGAGTGGCGATGGGTGTTTAATGGTTTGGGGGAAATGGGACTGTGAGAATCACATCAGCACCCCCCCTCCCCCCCGACCTGCCACCGGCCCGCGCCCAGCCACACGCGGTGTCATTGTCCTTGGCTGGGGCCGGGGCAGGTTCCTTTGCCGGCAGCCCTGGCTGTCCGGGTCCGGGTTAGAGGGCGGGTGACCGGTACGGATGGCATCCTTTCTCGTCGCTCTCCTGGGCTGTCACACAAACTTCCAGAGAGGACCCTGCTGGCCTGGGTGGACACCGGTTGCACACGTGGCCCTCAGGACAGTGAAGGGACTTGTAAAACCTACTGGGCACTACATGATGGCCCCGTCATACAGCAGACCAAGGTGGTGTGTTACTGCTGAGGCTAGAACTTAGGTTTTCTGACAATATTGACATTTCTTTCTTTTTTTTTAAATATATTTTATTGATATTTTACAGAGAGGAAGGGAGAGAGATAGAGAGCTAGAAACGTCGATGAGAGAGAAACATCGACCAGCTGCCTCTTGCACACCCCCTACCGGGGATGTGCCCGCAACCAAGGTACATGCCCTTGACTGGAATCGAACCTGGGACCTTTCAGTCCGCAGACCAACGCTCTACCACCGAGCCAAACCGGTTTCGGCAATATTGACATTTCTGATTTCCTTTCTCCAAGGTGTGATTTTTTTTTTTTACCTTGAATGATGTTAAAACCTTAAAATGAAAAGCTATAGAACTGCCCCAAACTCCCCACTTTGGTGGTGCTGGAGTTGGCGCTTAGAGGTCAGAGTGAGGAACCACAGGAGCCAGCGGTGTGGTGATGCGGACCCGCAGCTCCCGGGCACGCGGGGTCCCTGTGTGTCAGGCTCCCTGTGTGTCGGGCTCCCTGGGCGGGAAGAGCCGCTGTGTCGCTGCTGGAGCAGAGGACACACACCAGCCGTTCCTCCACGTAGAAAGGCGCGGTGACTGCCCAGGGCCCGCCTTCCTAAGGTGGTGTGGCCCGGCCAGGCACCTCCCAGGCTGGCGTCTCCTCAAGGGGGGGGAGTGGTGGTGGTGGGGGGGGTCCTCTAGGGCCTTTCTCTGACCTTAGGACCCTGTTTTCTTCCCAAACTGCTGTCCGTCGCAAAGTACGTCCTCTGTCCATTTGGAGCAGGAGAAGCCTTAGGACAAAGGTGAAACCAAACGCCCACGTGACTCCTTTAGGGATCCAGAGGAGCCAGACCTCAGAGCTGGGGGTCCGGGGAGGGGTGCCCGTGCCCGTAGGGTGCGTGTGAGATGTGGACACAGCGGAGCCCGGGTCTCGGTCTGGCCGTAGGTTTACCAGGACCCCTGGCAGCACTTGGCGGCTTTGCAGGTTAAACAGCCGAAGTCAAAACCCGCTCTGCAAATGGAGGCTCTCCTAATTCTCCGCGGTGCTGCCCAGATCACTGTGACTAAAAATTTGCCCAGGCCCAGGGGTCGCTAGCAGACACGTGGATCAGGAAGGGCTTTGGGTTGAGACCTGACGGAACAGCCCAGGTCGGTCACAGGAAAAAGAGGGCGGCGGCATTCATAGACAGCAACGTTGGAACCGAGAGAATTGCTCTCCAAACCCGGGAACGCCGAAGTACCGAGCGATCACTTACCCTCAGGAAAGCCGCCCCCCCCCCCCCCCCCCCCCCCCCGCACAGCACACGTCCTCCCCACCGAGGTGCGGGAGCTGAAAAAAGGCGTTTCGTGTCCTCCTCTTCCACTGTCTCCTTGCCGGTGGCGGAGGACTGACCTTGGGCAAAACAATCACATGAGAACTTTGATAAGTTGCTTTTTGAAACAGTTGTTTCCATGCCACAGACACTGGGAGCAAAGGATGCTCAGGGAAAGGCATTTTTGTGGAAAATACTACAGCCCTGTCATTGGGAACTCACGCAGGACTTCCGGAGAGGGATGTGTTCTTACTGTTTACTGTGGATTAGCCGCGCTTCCTTCTGCTGCTTAAAACCTTTGGCCGAGGCACGTGTTCCAGGAGCTTTTCAGATCTCAACTGTTTCGTGGAATGGAGTATTTAGTGCTTAAATAATGCATAAATCCAGTTGGACAGGAGCTGCCTGTCAGTTTTATTAACTTTGACCTTTTCTCCCATTATAAAGATGCTTCGGTAAATATTTAATGGGGCCCGTATAGATCTTGACATTGGAGCCGTGTTCCTGGAAACTGGGCTGAGTGTAGTGATTAACAGATGTCGCCTAATCACCGTGAGTCAGCCTTCCGGGGAGCCGGGTCCTTCCACCCTTCGGGGTGCCGGGTCCACCGAGGCCGGCCACGATGCGGAGGCCTCCCAGGAACCTTCCAGACAGCCAGCAGCCAGCATGCCTTTCTGCTGTTGTGTTTTTTCTTTTGTTTGTTTGTTTGCACAAGTGATCGAAATGATGCCAGGTGGGCAAAACCACCCGGCCACTCTGCCTCGTTAGCAGGCCTCTGCCCCTCGGAGTCAGCAGGCCGGAACGGCTGAGCTTGCACGGCCCCTGACAAGATCCAGAGCGGAGGAGCGCCAAGGAGAGAGAGCCGCCGCCCCGCGCCCGGAGCGGCCCCCTGCCAAGCTGTCTCTCCCTTTAAGCCCATAAAGCCCCGCGCATATTGCACTCATTGCAGATTCTGGTGGGAAAGATCGAAACCCAAGTAGCTGACATTTTGAAACATTGTCTTTCAAACTTGTACTGTCCCTCGCCGCCATTGATTTCCCATTTAAGAACTCTGGAGGAGAAAAACAAATTTGAGCAAAATTCATCGGCCTAAGATGAGTTGTTAAAGCCAAATTATGCCCCCCCCCCCTTTTCCACATGAGGGGAGCTCCATTTTTATTAGGAATGCGATACATCTTTGTCTTGTATTGTGCGGCCATAAGGCTCCCGAGCAAATGGACCACGTAAATCAAGAGGCTGTGGGAAAGCGATGTGGATGCGCCCGGCACAGGCGTCTCGGGCTCTGGGTGCCGGGGCGCCGTCATTGCTAGAGCCTCCTGCAAGGAGCTGATCGCTCCGTGCGGGTTTGTTTTCTCTCATTCTGTGTGTGTGTGTGTGTGTGTGTGTGTGTGTGTGCGTGCGGCCAGGGGCTGTCGGTGAGGCCATTGTTCAGAACATCATCACCTTTTGCTTCCAGGCCCTGCCTGCCCCGGTCAGCCCGCTCACCAGTTCATCACCGGGACCGTCTGCCGCGGTGCCCGGGACCGTCTGCCGCGGTGCCGACCCGCAGAGGAAATCTATCCTTAGAAGAGCATTTTGGAAAGAAATTGATTCAGTGACTCGGAACGAGTTACTATTTGTATGTTCCGTTAACTCCAAATACGTGTTTGAAAGGCCTCGCTTAGTTTGAGGAAGGAGGAGGAAACATCGTAGCTGTTATAAATAGTCTCCGTCCAAATTCTCAGCCTGGCACTTTCTCATTTGAATGTGTTGTTTACATCTGTTCAAAATTAGGATACCTCTCAAGGATAATTTTATTATAGACAGATCGATGACAGCTCTTAGGATCTAGAATACCAAAGTATGGGATTTTAAGAGGAAGGTAGGAGTCAATATCACATGTCAAATGGAATGTAAGCTTCATTTGTCAGCGAGTGAGAATTAGTGGTATTTAAGTCAGAATGTCCTGGTGGTGGGAGCTGGGGGTGGGAGATTGCTCTGAGCACAAGGGCAGTGTGTGCAGCGATGGCAACTCCCGTGCCTTGGTGCGGTGGCAGCTGTGCAGATGTCTACGTATCAGAACTCACCAAGCTGCACACTTAACTGTGCTTTTCATTTTATGTAACTTATAACTCAGCAGAGTTTTTTTTTTTTTTTAAGCCCTGTTTGGTTTAGAATTAGGCAGCCTTACTTCTCATTTCCACCAGAGAAATGAAGGTCTGGAGAAGTAAGATGATCTCCTAAGTAAACTCACAGCTCAGCAGTTTGTCCAGAACAAAGCACAGGCGGCTGGCCCTGAGCCCGTTAAAGTGTGTGCTTCCTTACCCACTGAATGCATTTATGCATTGTGGTCCAAGGATGAGAGTAGCTTCTCCACCCCCTCTCTCCAGTGAGCCTGTATCCATCGGTGTCCACATCTTCCTGAGCTTGTATCTTAACCCTGAAAACAGTGCCCACCGCTTCTGAACCTGGATTCCACATACGTTTGAATCCGTTCACCTGACTTTCTATAGTAGACCGTGAGTTATGTGGCTTTTAGTCTAAGCAAGACCTGACAGTAGCAAGAGTTCCCAGAACTAATTTATCTTTAAGAACGAATGGTTTTTCTTATTAAAAAAATGACATTGGTTTTAAAACTATTTACATAAGCATATATGAATAGCAGTAAAAATTACTCTAATCCTACCACTTAGAAACACACCATTAATATTTAGAGAGCATCATTTTGAGTGTCTCTCTGTTTATAATGTGACCTACTGGTTTGTTTTTCAATACAACAAAATGATATAAAGTTCTTTTTAATATTCTAGCCAATTCCCCCGGTGTTGTTGGGTATTTAGATTGTTTTCAGTTCTTCATCATTATATAATGCTGTGCTGAGCAGCCTAATTCGTGTTTCTTTTCCTGTTTTTGAATTATCTCGCTCTCGATGCATTCCTTGAAGCAAACCGGTGGCCGCTGGACTTGCAGTGATTGGAAACGTTCTGAGGGGGGCGACGTAACGTGTTGCTAGTTCAGTGCCACCTTGCCTTTCCCGGGGTCATTCTCCCTGTTGTTCTGT
Organism: Vespertilio murinus; assembly: GCA_963924515.1. NCBI lineage: Eukaryota > Metazoa > Chordata > Mammalia > Chiroptera > Vespertilionidae > Vespertilio > Vespertilio murinus. The sequence goes on along the minus strand of OZ004708.1, from coordinate 183,276,718 downwards.
TCCCGGGCAGTTGCAGTACCACGCAGGCCTGGCATCCGGCCTTCTGAATCAACAGTCACTGAAACGCTCTGCCAACCAGATGGGAGTGTCTGCGAAACGCCGGCCCAAGGCGCAGCCCACCACGCTCGTCCTGCCGCCCCAGTGAGTACCCGGCGCACGGGCTCCGTCCTGGCAGCGCCGCTGTGCGCGAGGTGCTGGCTGATTGGAAGTTACTTTTGTGAGATTGTTTTTTTCTCCTAAAAAGCATCTGTTAAAATTAGAAACCCACCATACAAGTAACATATTTTGCATAGATCCATGAAGCAGTTATAATACAGCTCATAGTGTATGTATTTTGTGTGTGACTTTTCCACGTGGGATTTTAAGATTCCTCATAGCTGATTCTTTGTTTCCTTGTGCCATTGCCATGGTGGGCAGAGGGTAAGTGGCCAGCCCGCCAGGCTACAGGTTTCCAGACAACCTACTGGGCTGGTGTTAGAACCGGCACTAGGCTCACCTGTTTTCTATTCCTTCTTTCCTTTTGTTTCAAACTAGAGGCCCGGTGCGTGAAATTTCATGCACTGGAGGCGGTCCCTCAGCCCGGCCTGCCCCTCTCACAGTCCGGGAGGCCTCAGGGGTGGGAGGCGACCTGGCGATCGGGGAAGACAATGCCCAATCACACCATCTGCCAGGCACTGTCCTAGGCTCTGGGAATGAAACCAGGGGCAAGACAGACATGGTCCCACCTTCCTGGAGCTTTTCGTTTGCGGGGTGGGAGTGGAGGCCAAAAAAAGGCACCCTTAAACAAATGAGTAAATCAGTGATACCGTAATTTCTGTTATGATTGGTGCTTAGGAAGGGAACGTGGAGGGAGGTGGGAGTGGACGTGGGGAAACTTGGAAAGTGAGGAGGAGAAAGGCCAGCGGGGAGGTGGGGGGATGACAGGGATACCGAGGACCACCATCTCGGCGATCTTCGGGTTTTCTTCACAATTAACATGTGCTTCCAGGATACAGTGAACCGACCCGGCTGGCCTCGGCAGGTCAGTCTGTGCCTGCTGCAGGCACACGTGCCATGCTTCCTGCTACAGGGGCCACTCCCTTGAGTGACACGAGACAGTGTTAGCTGGGGGGCAGCCAGCTCCTTAGGAATGGGACTCTCGTTCCTCAGGTGACGAGGTGGTGATGCTGGAAATCTCAACGTCCAGCCTTGGCTGGAGGCGCGATCCCGGCCCTGGTCGGGGGTGTGTCTCTCACATCGATGTTTCTCTCTCTGTCTCTCACCTTCCCTTCCACTCTCTCTAAAAACCAACGGAAAAATATCTCTGGGTGAAGATTAACAACCACAACAAATAACAAATAAACAGATCTCAGCTGCCAGCTCTCGGAAGTCTAATGGGCCTTGTAACTTGTCATTTTCTCCGCGCGGATTGTCTGCTGAGGCAAGACGCCGGCGAGAGGGACCGGCTTTCTAATGTCCCATAAGACTGGAGCCGAGAAGCTAACTCTCTCTCCACCAAAGTCCGCGCTCGTCCATCTGTTCCGCACTCGCTCATTTGCATTGGCTGGAAACCTGCTTCCAGGTGACATGCTATTATGAGGCCACTCAGCAACTATTTTAAGCACCGAGGCAATCAACAGACTCTGTTCTCGTGCCAAAAAAGAGAGGCGCTCACAACTGTCATTATACATTTATAACGAATCACTCAAAACAGCCCGTTTCAAAGGGAAAAGTGGTTGCTGTGTCCTAAGAATACGACTTTGAAATGATTTCCTATACTGAGGAGCCTGTTTCCTGTGGAAATTGGCTGTCACCTTCTCACATCATTGAGCTTTTTGAGCTCACGTTATCCTGGGAAGCCGTCAGAGCTGCCGCCCGTGGGCCGGATCCACAGCAAACGGCCGTTCAGGGCGCTTTATTGGGCACCTGCTATGTGCCCCTCAGCGGCTTCATTGGGTTATACTTTTTTTTTAATTAAAAATAGGACACTAGTTAATATATGCATTATCGTAGGTTTTTGGGAAAATAATGAGAACAAAAAATAAAAAAAGACTTTCACCCTGAGAGAATTATTAAGGTTTTGATGGGTATTGTTCTAGACTATTTTCTCTGCACATGTAAGTATAAATTTTTTTTAATTTTTTAAATTTATTTATTTTATTTTTTAATTTATTAAGGTATTATATGTGTACATAGCTTACCATTGCCCTCCCCCTCACCTCCCATTCATGCCCTCCCTCCCCAGAGTTCTGTGTTCATTGGTTGTACTTATATGCACGCATACCAGTCCTTCGGTTCTCTTATCTCCCCTCAGGTCTCCTTCCCCTCCCCGCTGTCATTTGGCAATCTGCTTGTTTTATGGTGACTATCTCAGAACCACATGAATAGAATCCCCCCCTCCTCTGGTTCACACCGCCCCTCCCCCCGGGTCCCACTGCTTCCCCGGGGCACATGTCTCCCCCGGGGCACATGGCTACCCTGGGACACCCGGCCCCCTGGGGCCCACGGCTCTCCCTGGACACCCAGCCCCCTTGGGGCACACGGCTCACCCGGGGCACACGGCCCCCTGGAACACCCGGCTCACCTGGGGCACACAGCCCCCTGGGACACACGGCTCTCCCGGGGCACACGGCGTTTTCCAGCGCCATCTCGGGCCGTCTTCACGTGTTGGCTCTGCGCTGTGCTGGCGTTTGGAGAGGAATAAGATATAATTTGGCTTTTAGGAAGTGCAGAGTGGGAACAGGCACCAACAAGCAGGAGGGAATCAGCAAAGTGCCATGTCTGACCATGGTCCTGGCACACCTGGGGCGGCCATGCCGGCCCTGAGACCCACTCCGGGAGGCCCAGCTTCCTCCCCCGCTCTGTCTGCCGGGAGGCGGAGGCCGCAGTGAAGTCCTGGCTGGGCCCTCCCTCCCTCTGCTCAGCGCTCAGTGCCAGGCCCTGGGCTTGGGCAGGGGCAGAGGCTCCTGCCAGCAGCCAGAGGGCGGTCAGGCTGCAGTGCCAGAATCGGCTCTGGTGCCCAGGCCGAGACCACAGGCCGGCAGGGGCGCAGGCCACGTGTGCGGTGTGTTTGTGTTTAATGCAGCGCCCACATTCCCGTGTTCCCGGAGGATTGGTGGGATCGGTGATCCAGAGCCGCTCCCCCTCGAAGAAGCTTGTGGGAGACCCCGATGTTCGTGTTGAGAGATCCTTTGCCACTTAGATCTCCGAGGGCACTGACACGCAGCTCCTCTCCTGGCTCCCGAGTGTGGAGGCGCTTTTTTGTCTTTTTTTATTAATCCTCCCCCAAGGATGTTTTCCCCATTGATTTGTAGAGAGAATGGAAGGGCGGGGAGAGACAGAGAGAAACATCACTGTGAGAGTGAGACATCAATTGGCTGCTTCCTGCATGCGCCTGAGTGGGGCCGAGGACCAAGCCTGCAGCCAAGGTGCATGCCCTTGACCGGCCTCAAACCCGTGACCCTTCAGTCCGTAGGCCGAGCTCTGAGCCAGAGCAGGCCCCCGGGGTCTGTGAAGCAGGAGCGGTGTGCCCGGGCGCGGTGAACGGGGTTCGGGCGGTAGCGGGCTGAGGGCTCCTCTCTGACTCACTCCGCACACACAGCTCCCTCCTGTCGGGGAACAAAGGGAAACGGCCTCACAGAAAGGTTAGCGTGAAATATACTGCCTCCTCCCTGGACGTGGGGGAGACAGGCTGTTCTCTGTCACGTTCTCTTTCTGGAAAAGGTCCCGCTGCTAAATCAAGGGCACCTCCCTCCATGGCGCCTCTGCCAGTCCAGAGGTGCCGCGAAGCCTCGGCCCCGCACCGCACAGCCTCCACCGGCCCAGCACCGCATCGGTCTCCTCTCCCCCCCTCAGAGCGCCCCTTCGTCCGGGGTCACCCCAGAAGAGTCCAAACCCGCCAACCCGCCCCCTCCATGGAGACCTCCGCTCAGCACCCCTTCCCTGGAGGGACCCCCCGGAAGAGGCGACTGGCTGCGCTCCTCGCCCAGCAGCCTGGCTGTTTCGGCCCCGACGCCACAGAAATGGCCTCAGCAGAGCAGATTCTTCGGCTGCGCCTGGGGGTGGAGGCTCCCTTGTGCTGTGTGTGTCCGAGGGCCGTGGGCCGTCGCCTTCTTGCTGGCTGGCACTCCGGGTGCTGGCGGGGCCTCGGGGGCCTTTCCCGAGCCTGCCCTCCGCTGTGGGGCTGTCTAACCCCCGCTCTCCCAGCCCGCCTTGGAGCGGCACCCACAGGCCCAGCGGGCGGCGAGGTGACGGGGAAGTGCAGTGCGCACACCAGGGGCTCCTCTGAGCCTTCAGTGCGGCCACTAGCGCGGCTCCAGCGGTTTAACTGAGAGGGACTCGTGCCCCGCCACCGCCTTGCTCAGTTTCCCCAGATCACCGACTGGAGGGCACACGCGTGCTCCACGGCGGTCCGGGCTGCCCTGCCCAGCGGCACCCTGCGCAGAGCCCGGCCTGGGTCTGGTCATGGGCACTGACGCTAAACCGAGGCGGGCATGTGGCCATTAGGCCACCCTCTCCCCGGGGCTGAGGGGGCCCAGGCCTCTCGCTGCTGGGCTGTCCCGGACCTGACGCGGTGCCACTTGAGGGTGACGCTTCCGTCAGGGCCCTGCCTCCTTCCTGGCGCCTCGGTCCCCGGAGGACCCTGGTGTCCGTCGAGGGCGAGTTAGTGTTTGCTGATAGCTGATGGGTAAATTTTCCCACACGGACGGCGGTGCGAACGTGGACAGAACATTCGGCCTCACTTTTCCTCGGGGTGTTGCCTTGGCGCAAAGGCCGGTGGGTAACGCGTGAGTGGGGAGCCTGCTGGTCCGTTGCCATGAGCTTCTGAAACCAGGGCCTCATTCCCTGGTCCCCGGTCCAAGGATGGCGCGACCCAGGCCCACTCCCCTAGGCTCGGGCTGGGTGTGGCTGGGCTGAGTGTCCCCGAAAGGCACAGAGAACTTCCAGCTGCAAGTTCCCTGAGTTTTAGAAAAAGTCATCAAAACTTGAGCAGAAGTTCGCTAACTCCTTCTCTCCCCATTGGCACGTATTAAGTAACAATATTCAGGAAATGCCGCCGAGAGGCCGAGTAATAAAGAAATAAGCCCTGGCCTCGCTGAGAGGGAGGATGTAATTAAAGATGGAAACAGTGTTTGCCTCTGAACGCCAGGCACCTCTCCGCCGGGGCCGCATTAATAAGGAGAGATCAGTGCCCAATAACACCCCGAGCTCATTTATTAGCCCTGGTTTCAGCGTGGGCTCAGTGCTTCGCTGCTGCTTTCCTGCAGGAACGGCCAGGGAAGGGGTACCAGTCTTAGCCCCCCAAAAGGCGCCTGGGCCGGGCTGGGGTGGCTCAGTGGTTGAGCATTGATCTGTGAACCAGGAGGTCACAGTTTGATTCCTGGCGTGGGGCGTGCAGGAGGCAGCCAATCAGTGATTCCCTCTCATCATTGATGTTTCTATCTCCAGCTCCCTCTCCCTTCCTCTCTGAAGTTAAAAACAAATGAATAAAAATAGGTGTCTGAGTCTGTCCAGGGTCCTGGGTGCGAGAGGGGCTCACTGCGAGGTCACCTGACTGGACCACCCGTCCTGTAACTCGTCATCTCTGCTTGTCCACAGCAAAGGGTCTGTCTGTCGGTCTGTCGGTTCTGTGCAGGGTTGTGGGTTTAGGGACAGGTGAGCCCAGCTGTTTTAAGGTTTTATAACTGGCGGGAAAGGGGTGAGGCACTATAAAATGTCGTCACGCCATCTTGAAGCGGTGACAGAAAGAAAGCCATGCGGCCGAAACCGGTTTGGCTCAGTGGTAGAGCGTCGGTCTGAGGACTAAAAGGTCCCGGGTTCAATTCCAGTCAAGGGCATGTACATTGGTTGCGGGCACATCCCCGGTAGGGAGTGTGCAAGAGGCAGCTGGTCGATGCTTCTCTCTCATCGATGTTTCTAGCTCTCTCTCTCTCTCCCTTTCTCTCTGTAAAATATCAATAAAATATATTTTAAAAAGAAAGAAATAAAGAAAGCCATGTGTCAGATGCCCGGTGCTCAGGGCTGTGAGCAGCGGCCACCCTGTCCGCCTGGGCTGCCCGATGGGCAGTGACCAGTACTGACAGGTGTCACTTCCTCCCGCTGCTGTTGGTTGCCGCCCGCTTGAGGCTGGTGCCGAGGCGCAGGTGCTGTGGGGCCAGCTCGGAATAGTCCTCCCTGCTCGCCTCACTGCGGCCTTGTGAGAAGTTCTTGCTTTTTCAGAGTTTCTCCTGCAGGGCCCGGAGCAGGCCTCAGAAAAGCCTCTGAAATGCCCTTTCTTTTCTTTTTAAAAAATATTTTTATTGATTGCAGAGAGGAAGGGAGAGGGAGAGAAAGATAGAAACATCAATGATGAGAGAATCATTGATAGGCTGCCTCCTGCACACCCCTACTGGGGATCGAGCCCGAAACCTGGGCATGAGCCCCCGACTGGAATCGAACCCGGGTCCCTTCAGTCTTGCAGGCCAACACCACTGAACCACACAGGCCAGGACTGAAATGCTCTTTCTTCTGTGTGTCCGTGCTCACGCTTCTGGCTGGTAGAGAAAAGACGTGTCTCGCAGACTGCGTCACTGACTGGGAAAGAAAGTGTGGGTCAGTGGCTCAGACCTCCCGTGAGGCTTTCTCTGCAGCTCTCCACGGCCACTGCCCACTGCCCGCCCTGGGCTTTCGTTAGACGGCACCTCCTAGGGGCCAGGGCTCTGTGACTCCTTTGCTACCAGCCTTGGCTCAGGTGCTGATGGCTGAGCAAATGGGCCCTACAAGCTAGCCCCCTTTATGCTGTGGCACAAACACACACACAGACACACATGCACGCGCACACCCCTGAGTTGGTGGGGTGACCGTGTTTTTCCAGGAGGTTCTGGCCCTGTGTTAGCACTGCTCACGTCTTGGTAGAGTGGGAGAGTGAGCGCTGGGTGTTTCGGGGCCGGAGCAGGTGCACCTGCCCGACAGAAGTGCCTGCAGAGAGGCTGGCCTTCCGGTCAGACCGCCCGCCCGCCGAGAGAGGAGGCCGAGAGAGGAGGCCGGGGCGGGAGGCTCCGGCCTCGGGGGGGGGGGGGGGGGCGCGGGCAGCGCCCCGGCTGGGGGGGGGGGGCGTGTGGCGGCGGGATCAGGAAGATGAGGCCGCGGCGGGTGCGGGTGCGGAGGGGCCTCTGTAGCTGAGGGAGGGCTCATTGCTCACGGTACTTACCACTCCGCCGAACCTGGGAGATGAAGGCGGCGTCCTCATGAATATTAATGCCGTGATCTGTCTGTGGCGAGTAAAGAGAGGGACATTTTGTTTTAAATGCTCCGAGCCTTATGCCTCATTAGCATGGATGGTGTAAAGGATCCCGGCTCCCCTTGAGAGCCATGTTGGTGCAGCCAGTAGCCGCCCTGGGACCAGTCTGGGCGGGACTGTCATACCAGGGGGGCTGGGGGCACCTCTGCTCCCCGCTTCACCCCCACCGGTGCGGGCCCAGTGCGGCCGGGTCAGGAAGCCAGCGGGGAGGGAGTCCTGGCTTCTTTTCTAGACCTTCCACCTGGGCCTGTGTCCCTGTGTGTTTATGCCTTCACTCCGCAAGCGTCTGATGGGCACTCTGTGCAGTGTGCCCTCCACCAGCCAGGCCTGGGTGTGCCCTCTGCCAGCCAGGCCTGGGTGTGCCCTCCGTCAGCCAGGCCTGGGTGTGCCCTCCGTCAGTCAAGCCTAGGTGAGCCCTCCTCCATCAGCCAGGCCTAGGTGTGCCCTCCTCCGCCAGCCAGGCCTGGGTGTGCCCTCCTCCCTCAGCCAGGCCTAGGTGTGCCCTCCTCCGCCAGCCAGGCCTGGGTGTGCCCTCCGCCAGCCAGGGCTGGGTGTGCCCTCCTCCATCAGCCAGGCCTGGGTGTGCCCTCCACCAGCCAGGCCTGGGTGTGCCCTCCTCCCTCAGCCAGGCCTGGGTGTGCCCTCCTCCCTCAGCCAGGCCTGGGTGTGCCCTCCGCCAGCCAGGCCTAGGTGTGCCCTCCGCCAGCCAGGCCTAGGTGTGCGCTCCGTCAGCCAGGCCTAGGTGTGCCCTCCTCCCTCAGCCAGGCCTGGGTGTGCCCTCCCTCAGCCAGGGCTAGGTGTGCCCTCCTCCGTCAGCCAGGCCTGGGTGTGCCCTCCGCCAGCCAGGCCTAGGTGTGCGCTGCGCCGGCGCAGTCTCCGTGCAGAGCCCTGCCCGTCAGCAGGTGAGGAAGGCGGAGTCCCGGGCCAGGCAAGCGCCAGGTGAACTAGGGTGGCCTCGCTTGGCTTTAAACCTCCGCCTCCCCTTCCCCGATGTGTGGGGGGTGGGGTGGGGGGAGGGTGTGTGATAAAAACAGTTGCTAATTGTTGGAACTGTCCGGCAAGAACATAATGCTGCTGATGAGCTCATTATACTGTTTTATCTACTTTTGGGTAAATTTGAAAATGTTCACAGTAGAATGTTTTTAGAAATGTAGGTCTGGAGCTCGGATTGTTATTGAAGAAACAGGGTTCTGGTAATCAATGTGGGGTGAGGGGAGAATTCTCGGGGTGGGGAGAATCTGCAGGGGCTGTGGAGGGAGACCAGGGGGGGGGCTGGGGGGGACAGGGGTAGGCAAGGGGCCCGCCCGCCGCCACGTGGACGCCACGTGGACGGCAGCCCTTACCGCCCGGCCCTGGGCCTGGCCCGCCTTCAGCTGCTCTGAGCTGTGGGCTCAGAACTGCTGTAACAGAGACTAAATGCACGATCACTATCGTCTGCAGATACTGAATCAAAGAGCAAGCGCAAAACAGAGCAGCAAGATAAAGAGCCCGGCCATTAAGCGCGACATCCAGTGTGGCCGCCCGGGACGGCGGAGAATTACGTTCATCGCCCGCTAATTGCATTTCTCACCGCGAGGTGATGTGCAGGAAGGCAGCTCTGTGTGGTTATGACATCACTCGGGCCATTACTGGGCTGAGGAAGGAACCGGGTGGGTGGGTGGTGTGGCTCAGACCGGAGCTGGCTTTCTCAGGCCCCTTTCGCATAACAAAGCGCTGCGAGATTGTTCACATTTCACCCTGCGCCCTCCCAGCCAGCGCTGTGTAAGCGGAACACTCTCTCTGCAAACCTTTCTGTTCTTCCCTGGAATGGAAAGGAACTTGCTTGGTCTTTTGATGTCTCACTCTCTTTCTCTCTGCCACCTAGGCTCTTAGCAACCCACAGATTTTGGCCCAGAAAGTCCGTTTAAGGTGATGCGTGACCAAGAGGCAGGGAGCCAGCTGGTGTTCAGTGCGCAGCGCTGTCCCTACGCCCGCCGCGGAGCGCCTGGCGGTGTGAGAGCAGCGGGCGCGGCGGTGGCTGTGCAGATCCGAAGGGCGGCGCCGAGAGGCGTTGGGAGAGGAAGGTGGGGCACAGAGCTGGCGGCTCAGCTCTGCGCCTTGTGGGGGGGACCGTCAGGGCTTCCCTGGCCCCCGACGGGAAGGCAGACCCCAGGCCGCTGGGTTCTGCGCAGCTGACGCGGTTCTCGGGTTCCTGGCTGAGCTGCAGGAAGCTAGAAGCCACAGCTCTGCTTTCCTGTGGGCCCGAATGGTGGTGTCGAGGGGTGTCTCCCGCGGGGGCAGGCGCAGGTCCCCGTGGCACCTGCCGCGTGGGGTGCAGCTGTACTTGAACGCGGCAAGCGTCTGTTGTTGTGCAAGGCTGCCTTCAAGATATTTGGGAACAAGCAGCAGCTCCGAAAACTGTCAGAAGTTGCCTCGGGAGGGAAGATAGGTTCTTCCTGTAGCGCCTCCGGGTTGTGATTTCAGAGACAGGGCTCCCCGCTCCCCCGGAATGACCCGGCTAACGGCGGACCGCGGTGTGGACGGTGTCCACTCCACATCCGTCAGCGCACAGCGGCCCGGCCCTCGCCTCGCAGGAGCTCCGTCCGACCGAGGGGGGCGGTGTTCAGAGGCGGGTGAGAGCTGGTTCCGGGGGGCTGGCCAGCAGCCTCCCTGAGCCTGGGAGCTGACGTCCCCCAGGAGCCACCCCAGGGCCCGGGGCAGCACTGGCTTTCAGGCTGCAGAGCCTGGAGTTCAGGGGGAAGCAGAGATCACGTCCTCTTAGGGTGACACTGAGATGACGTTCTAGGTGACAGGACGTGAATCCCAAGGCCGGCGGTGGGATTCACCTCATTGGAGTTGCAGACACACCCGCCTGTGGGAAATGGGCGGGAGGGGGTGGGGGATCCTGTTGCAGGGACTGGGGGTCTGGGATGAGCCCCGGTCTCATGGAGGGCGGGGGGGGGGGGGTGCGAAGATAACGTCCTGACGGTGGGGATTATGTCCTCTGACAGCGGGGGGAGCGAGCCTGCTGGGGCCTGGCCTGGGCTCCTCCCTGTGGACAGAGGGCAGAGGGAGGTGCAGGGTGCGCTGGAGAAGGACAGCGTGAGGGGACAGGTGAGCGGGCCCGTGGGAGCTGGGAGGATAGGGAACCGCCCCGTGGGCGTCCACAGCGGGAGGGTGCGCTGAGCTTGGACTAATGAGGCGGCCAGGGGCGGGTGTCCGCCAGGTGCGGCCATTTCACTCACGTTCAAGGTGAGAATATTGCGATCACGCGGGTGTTAAAATAGAAGCAGGGCCCGCCGAGGTCGATTAGAGGCGAGTTGATAGCGATGCCTGGGCTACGTGTCCTGTTTCAGGCTTGGTGTTTCTTAAGCGCATCCACGTTGGGGGTAAATGAAACGGATGACACAGTAGAAATAACTGCAGAGCTGGCTGACACGAGTTTATTATCCGGCTCTCTGCTTTTGGATGTGTTCCAGCATTTCCATAACAGAAAGTGGAACTGAAAATAGAATAGCTGCGTGTACACCTGTGAGTGCACCCAGGCTGCGCACTGAAGTGGTTAGACGGAGCGTTTTATGTCATGTGTTTTTTACCACAATTTAAGAAAATGGTTAAGATGGCAAATTTTTGTGCGTATATTTCACCACATTAAAACACGTCTTACCACAAAGAGGTGACATCGGATGGTGACTGGTGGCCACAGAAGCTACTGCGGAGGCCTCTTCAGACCTGCTTTCACCCTGCACACCAAGTTGGGGTTCCGTCCCCAGCCGGGGCACAGACAGGAATCACAATGAATATATACATAACTGGAACAACACCTTGGTATCTGTCTCTGTCTTTGTCTCTCTCTCTGAAATCAATAAAAATGCCACGTTTTCCTGGGACAAAAGGTGAAGGGACGTCACTCCTGCCGCTGTCCGGGGGGAGTCTCAGGGAGGCGCTGGAACCAGCGGCTCCTTGCTCCATGGTTTTGCTGCCGGAAGCGCAGACCGGAATTAGCACCATCTGAGTAATGAGCGTTTGCAGTGCTGTGAGCGTGTTCTTTCTCATACACACCAGCTATTTACACTGTAACCTCCAACTTAATTCGTTCTGGAAGGCTGTTCCAAAAGCCAAAGCGTTTTTCCCATTAGAAATCATGTCAGCTGAGTTAATCTATTCCAGGACTCCAAGTGATTCCGTTTTAACCTTTCTTATATATGGTACTGTTTACAGATAAACACTTAGAACCATGAAATGAAACGTTAACAAAAAGGGAATGAGCTGGACAATAAAAAAATGAAAATTTAATAAGAAGCAGCAATAAACATCAGCGCAGAGATGTTCATGTGAGGGTTAGCAGGAGACCGACTCATACCCACGTGTCCTGTCCTTTGCCGCCTGTGAGCCGCGTGGCCGGCCCGTCAGGGATCCGCACAAAGGGCTGCCGGGCTGAGAAGCCAGTGGTTGGAGACGGAGCCATTCGAGACCCGGGGTGGCTGCGTGTAACTGCCCTAGCCTTGGTTTCTGCCCCACAGGATGGAGCTCCGTTATTTGCACCTGTAGCTGTGTGGACGTTTGGGTGAGGTAGTCAGTGTAAGCCACCCGAGTGCTGTTTCTGTCTCCCTGCACACTGAACCCCCGCTGAGGAACAGGCTGCAGGGTGGTCCTCCAACAGCTCACCCGCAGCTGATACGCTCACAGCTGTTCCTGTGCACGTGGCTGACAAAGGAGAGTGTCTCTATATTTACTCCGCCATTTAAAAATATGTATCTATTGATTTCAGAGAGGAAGGGAGAGGGAGAGAGATAGAAATATCAATGATGAGAGCATCATCGGCCGGCTGCCTCCTGCACACCCGCACTGGGGATCGAGCCTGCAACCCAGGCCTGTGCCCTGGCTGGGAATCAAACCTTGACCTCCTGGTTCATAGATCGATGCTCAACCACTGAGCCACCCCAGCTGGGCGCTTGGTCATTTTCTTTTTTAATTAAAAAGTGTGATTCATCACAATGCTACAGAAAATATTGTAAAGGGGGGGGGGAGCTCACAGTTTTACTTTTTTAATATCATGATTTTATTTTATTTCATTGTACTTTATAGAATGATTTTCTCAGCTTTTTAAAATTGTAAACGTAAAAGTCAACTAATGCAGTCCCTGTCTTAATAGACACAAACCCTGACCATTGCCAGCAGTTTTGGCCGCCCAGGCCCTGGGCACGCACGCTCCTGCGCGCTCCTGCGCGAGTGGAGCGCTGAGGCCCGGCCGACGGTCCCGCACGCGGCAGGACACAGGCCAGGTTGCTCAGCCCAGCGGGTGCCTCCACTGCCAGGCTGAGGAGGCTTGCTGGCACTTGCTCTAGCGGGGAGAGGGCCCATCTCGCACATAATTCTCCATGACGGCCCATAGCATTTTAATTGCCTGCTATTGTGTCAAAATATTGTCCTTCTGACAGTCGGGATAATGGAAACAGAAAGCAAGAGGAGACGGGAGATGGGGAGGATTTGTAAGAAACTAGGAAAGCCTGGGAATACCTGAACGGCTGGCTGACTGTCATCAGGAGCACCGGGAGCGCGGCGTCAGGTGCGCTGTGGGGAGGAGCTGTGGGGAGGAGCTGGGATTTCTTCTTTGGGACGGAGCCTGTGGCCTCTGGGTTAACGCAGGTGGGAGGAGCCGGGGTCCTCCTGCCCGCCCTCCCGCTCCCCCTGAGGAGATGACTGCGGGACCAGTGGAGGCACCTGCGGAGGCACCTGCCGGCTGCTCATCCCCACACCTTTCGCTGCTTCTCCCCTCGGTGCCTTAGCTTGTTCCCTGTTTCAACCCCCTGGCCTGCGGCCGGGGCCCCTGTGCGCACTACAGGGAGCTCCGGAGCTTCGAACAGGACAGACGCCGCTGGAGGCTGTGGTGTGGGATGGAGGCTGTGGTGTGGGATGGCGGCTTCCCAGACCTCGGCGCCTCCCGCTGCGCTTGATGAAAGGACCAAGAAGCCGGCCAGATGGGGGCGCTGTCAGTCAGGCAAGGGCAGGGCCTCCCCTCCCGGAAGCAGCTGGCTCCGAGTCCTTCCCCAGCACCCTTCAGGGCCCGGGGCCAGGAGCGGGGCGCCACAAGCCTTGGGCCGAGGGTTTGACCCGGGCATCTTACAGTCATGTAAGTTTTGTTATCTAGGCAGACAGCAGTGCTCTTTAACCATGGACCAACTGCCCAGCCGGCGGGGCTCAGGGGCTGAGCATCGACCTATGAACCAGGAGGTCACGGATTGATTCCTGGTCAGGGCACATACCCAGGTTGCAGGCTGGATCCTCAGTGTGGGGCGTGCAGGAGGCAGCTAATCGATTCTTTCTCATCATTGATGTTTCTCTCTCCCTCTCTCTTCCTCTCTGAAATCAATTAAAACAAAATGAATCAACAAACCACAGACTCGAGGAAAAGCCCATAAGCATATCCTTAAAACCTACCCGGAGACACAGGCCAGTGAGTCGGGTAAACTAAGTCCATCTGTTCCTCAGCAGATAGTACTGAGCCCTACTGTGTGCAGAGCCCCGGCCTTGGCCTGGGGACGCAGTGCCATTAGTTTCCCTCCACTAACGACAGCAAAGCGAGCGGTCTTTCTGAAAATACAGCCGCAGGGGAGCGGGAGGGGGTTAGCCGTTAGGTCTGGGGAGTCCCAGGCGGAGCAGGAGAGTGGGAACAGTACGGAAGGTCATGAGGACCAGCCGGGCCTTGAACACTACATGAGGTGCCCGGACCCGTTCTGGAGACCAGAGCTCCACACTGGCCCAGATCCAGTGGAGGCAGAGGGAGCAGCCCGAGGCATGGAAACTGATGGTGACCTTGGCCAGCGGGCCGCTGGCAGTTCCGCCCTGTGCACTATAAACAACAGGCCTGGTTTTATAAATTGTTGTGAGGGTACAGTGTGTGCTAATCTCAATTATTAAATTGTCCATTTAGAAAATGTATTAGTGCAAATGAATTCAATTATTTCAAACAGAAGCAAAATACTGCGTGGAATGCAAACAGACGCTATAATTAGCCTTAATGGGAGCGCTCGCAGCCATTCCCCGCGTGATGGAGAGGGAAAGCCGCCGCCTCGGCCCCGGGCCGGGCCGCTATTCACGCGTCTGTCCAAGACGCGCACTTCGGGCGTCAAAATGGATGCCGTTCCTGATGGGAAGGAAGGGAAGTCCAGGCTCAGCGCAGTAGCAAACTCCCTTATTTATCTCACAGCCAAGCACAGCCCGTCTGTCAGCGCTGCCGGCGGCCTTCGGAGGAGCTGCCGCGGAATAAAGGACCTGCCCGGCGGCGGGCGGGCTGCACCGGAGCGGGAAGGAGCGTGGCGGGGGTTCCTGGTCTGGTCGGCATGCTCGGCCTGCAGGGCCTGAGACCGCAGCCGGCGCTGAGTGAGGGACGTCCGGGGCAGCCACACTGATAAGTCACAAGATCACCCTGGACCGAGGGGAAGTGTTCCCCTGGGGCTGTCATGTAGCCGACACCACGTGTAAGAACCTATGATGTGTATGTTACATGCTGTCTGTGCATGTTACATGCTGTCTGCTACTAGCAGGTACATACATGGGGCGTCTAAGTTAGTAAGCTCCTTTCCCCAGACGCTCTCCCCCATAGGAATCCCTTTCCCCACCTCCCCGTCCACTTCAGAGTAGCGTGGGAGGAAGGGGCCAGGGGTCCCTTGGTTTGTTAGGAAGCATGCTCGTTCCTCCTGCAGTGCGCCTGCCTGGAGCTCCCGCTCCTGTGGGGGAGGTTCTGGGCGCAGTGGCTTTGCCCTGTGGTTGTGTCCCTGTCCTCAGCCGCCGGTGGCTGTGGATTCTCTGAGCTCATACCAGGCCGCCTTGGGCGGGCGGAGAAGGCGGGGTGGAGAGGCTGAAGGGAGAGCTTGCAGCTTGCTCAGTTAGGGTGGTTCTCACAGATGCCACGGGTTAAGATAAACACACGGGGGGAGGGGAGAAGCGTGCATCATCTGCGTGGCGCTTTGGTTCCGTCTCGGCACGTGGCGCGGTCTCCGTGGAGCTGGCGTGGCACAAGCCAGTCCTGAGCCGTCACCCGGGCAGAAATCCGAGGCTGGCTTTGTTGTGGTTCAGCCAAACAAATCTCGGTTTTCCTGACCACTCGCCACCATCGCTGAGAGCGGGCACATGCGCACACAGGGTGTGAAGTGGGCTCCCGGCAGCGCGGAGCC
Source organism: Vespertilio murinus (assembly GCA_963924515.1). Lineage (NCBI taxonomy): Eukaryota > Metazoa > Chordata > Mammalia > Chiroptera > Vespertilionidae > Vespertilio > Vespertilio murinus. The sequence continues at coordinate 183,261,304 of OZ004708.1, read as the reverse complement.
GGGTTTGGGTTCCGGGGACGGTGTCAGCGCCGTGGGTTGTTGCAATTAGGAGCCCGCTGCCGCGCAAATGATCCCCTCATCCGACTTAGCTCCGAGGAAAGAGAGCTGCGCCGGCGCCTGTGAAAACCGAGCTCAGTTCCTGCTTCTGAAATGTGCAAATTCTGTCAAAAACTTGGGGTGGCTGAAACTCTTCCCCCAGGGTTTTCTGTCCTGATCGGCCCCGCTGAACGATTCCTCCCCGACCAGGAGGGAAACTGTCTTCGCCGCCTGCCGTCCTCGGAGCTGTCAGCGCGTCCCGCCCGGAGGGAAGTGGTTAGCGCTCCACGTTCCCTCTGCCTTTTTAAAATGGGACAAGGCGGGCGGGTGCCTCTCTGCAGCTTTCTACCAAACAGCCAAACCCGTTTAGAGAGGGTTTCCAAGAGGAGCAGGATTCACAGGACGCGAGCACATGCGCTCGGGTTTTTCAGGATTAATTGGGAAGCTCGCCCGTCTGCTGTCACAGCTGCGAAGCGGATGGAGACGTGTTACTTTGCGCCCCTTCCCTCCTGGTCCCGGGGCCCAGGGCCCACTGCTCTGGAAGGCGGCGCGGACAGCAAGCGGCCGGCTGCCCTGGGCGGCCCGCAGCTCCCGGTGTGTCTGCGGGAGGAGTCTCTCCGCCCGGCCCGGAGTTTGGTGCCTAATGAGCCGGCTGGCTCGTTTCTAAGGCCGCTCAGTGCCCCCAGCTCCGCTCCTGTTCCGTGGAAGCTCCCTTACCCCCGATCCCCTCCACACACACCTCCCTTTCGAAAGGCTGTCTTCACATTGTGAACTTGTGTGATGTATGTATGTATGTATGTATGTATGCAATATATTCTACACACACACACACACACACACACACAAAGAAAGAGCAGTTTTCTTAGCAGTGACATTTGTACTTCTGGCGGACCAAAGGCCATTTAAAGAGACAATTACATTTTGAGCTGAGTTTCCAAACTGGAGGTATATACAGTTTTATTATGTTTTAAATAAAAAGTTTAAATGTCAATTTGGGCAGACTACGTAGCCCAAGGTTTTGAGAAGGAGATCCTGCAGAGTCCCGTGGGTGCATTTTACTGTTGGTCCGTTCATCCGACCATCCGTCCTTCCTGGGGCCAGGTGGTAGCAGGCAATGGCCCTGCCACTGAGCAGATGTGTGCCCATGGGGGTGTCGCATGTCTCCCCATTCCCTCCTTCACTCACCGGGGCCTCCTCAGGCCCCTGCTCTGTCCCAGGCACTGGCAGGGGGAGCAGAGGCGGGAGCAGTCCCGGTGGATTCCCGGCGCCATCTTGTTTCAGTGCTACATTCCAGGTGTGTGTGTTTGTTTTAATATGTAGTGGTCAATAATGCAATTTAGTTGGGAAAAACAAATATTTGCTCATATTTATCATACGCTTCTAATACTGAAAGGAAGATGCTCAAGTATTGGTTAAATTTCCTAATCTGTTTAAATCGAGAGATGGCAACGGTACCATGGCCTTAGCTGTTTTCATTCATTGCTTGGCCCGACTTCCTTTGAGTTGAGGAGACAGAAAGGAAGGGGCGAGGCCCCGTGTTTGACTCGCTGGGGTGTCCACAGCCTCCAGCCCCTGCCCCTGCAGAGCCACAGTACCCGGGCGAGCGCCTGAGGTCCGAGGGATCCGGATGTAGCTGGAGAGTCCAGTGCATGTGAAGTTCAGGGCCACTCAGTTCCGTGTGTACTGCATAGCGTTTTGTGTATAAATGAAGAGCAAGGATGGTGGGGAAAAGGATGGAGATGATCTAGTTGTATTAGGAGTAACATTCTCTGCTGGAAGTTCTGTATGTGTGAAATTAAAAACAGAATCAAACCCGCTTGGAGATGGTTTATCCAAGTCTGTAACCGACCTGAGAGCAGTGTGTCTCCCGTCTGGCCTCCAGGGGAGGAGTGGAACCAGGCCCGGGACAGTCCTTTTCCTGTTATTTTTCACCTAATAAACTGTTTTGAACAGCAGTTCTCGGTTCACAATAAAGCTGAGCGGAAGTGCGGTTTCCATGTGCTCCCTGCCCCTGCTGAGCCCCACCTCCCACGGGCACCGCCAGTGGCCCCGCCAGAGGGTCCACGGTACAGCCGAGGAGCCCACTCGGACAGCCGTCACCCACGGCCACGGTTTGCATGGAGGTCGCTCTCGGTAGTGTCTACTCTGTGGGTTTGACACGTGCCCACTGTTACACTGCCACATAGAATAGTCTCAAAGCCTCTGAGCTCTGCCCACTCTTCCCCAATGTTTTTTTAACATTTTAGTGGAAAATCTTGAACATACACAAACATAGGTAAAATACTGTCATGAACTCATGTGTGCCCCAACAGCCAGCAACCTCTTACATGATTTTGAAGCAAATCTAAGACACACCATTTTAGCCACAGCAATTCAGTATGTATCTCAAAGGTTCGAGAGATATGTAAAGAGATAAGGACTTCTAAAATACATGCCCATTTCGCTTAGCGAAATACTCTCTGTGCTGTCTCAAAGGGTAAGAGATCCTTCTTTTTTACTGCTGCATAGTATTCCATGGCGTAGATGTACCACAGCTTTTTAATTCATCTACTGATGGACACGTGGGCTGTTTCCAGATCTTAGCTGTTGTAAATAATTCTGCTATGAACATAGGGGTGCATACATGCTTTCTAACTGGTGTTTCGGGCTTCTGTGATCTTACTAACAAAACTAACAACGGCTCCGTAGCATCAAGTTTCCAGTCTTCACACTTGCAGGTGCTCATGGGTGTCACAGGTTCTTCACTCTTTCACAGTTGGTTTGACCCGGGATCCCAACAACGGCCATCTCCTGTGATTGGCCGCTGTGTGTCTGTGTCTCTTTAACTGAGAGCTTTCCCTCCACGGCTCCCCCTCTGCTTCGTCTCCCCGCTCTCCCACTTGATGCTGAGGACCGGGATGGTCCCGGGCAGCTTCCACGTGTGGGTTTTGCCGGTGGTGAGCCTGCTCTCCGGCCTCCGTGTGAGTCTGCAGGGGCCAGACGCTCGGCTGGAGTCGCGGTTATGGTGTGTGTGTCCCGGCCAGGCTGCCTCATTGCGGGCTTCTCCCCTCTCAGAGGCACCGAAGGTCTGGGGTCCGTCTTCCTGATGACGTTCCAGCCGGTTCTGCTCAGCGTCCGGACTCGTTAGCGTGCGGAGGCTGACATATTAGTGCTCTCCCCCGCTCATCCTTTCGCTGGAATGCTTCCAGAAAGACAACTTCCCCATCGACTATTTGATTACCCAGATTTCACAGTAGAGCAGCTTCCCTCCCAGCCTGCAATTAAGACTGGCTTTTCCCTAAGTGTTTTAAAAGAGAGCTTGCTGTTTTTTTTGGTTAGGAACCCTCACTTGTGAGATGGCGAGGGTGATTCTTCCCAGGCTTTTGGGGAGCTGATGGGTGCACTGGGTCCAGACACCCCTCAAGAGTGACAGTGCACTGCTCCCCGGGGCCACCAGCAGAGCGGAAGGCCCGCCCCACGCAGCCTGCGGGCCCGGGGCTGGTTGGATCATCCGAGTGCCCTGAGCTGGGTTGTCAGGGAGTGGAGCACTCCTCGGCAGCCATCTAGACCAGTTTACTTCCACAGACAGGACGGGGGCCCAGAATGCTGGTGAGCACAGCGGTGGTGACAGAATGGAAGCCACAGCCACACTCTGACTTTCAGCGCAGCACTGTGCCCACACACCGGCTGCAGCCTGCCACCTCCATCCGTGGCTCATTGTTGGCACTGGACTGCTCTGTGGTGGCACAGCAGAGGCCCCTCCGAGGATGTGTCACGTGGGTGTTCCCCAGGAGGCAGCTTGGAACGAGGTGCCTCAACCCCGGCTGGCATAGGGGCGGCCTAAGGGTTAACCTCCCGGACTCGGGCTTGGCGGGGCCATCAGGATTCCGCTCAAGTTCATCCTTGTAGCCGACATCAAAGCGAGCAGCTGCGACCCGAGTCCCAATTAGTGCTTTTCCCGGTGAGATGGCGCCTACGCATTGACTCTGAGACAGCGCGCTGTGATCTGGTTTGGGGCGCAGAGAGGGGCAGGCCCCTCGGATAATTGCCGTGTCTCCAGCCTAATGGCCCGTGTCTCCATCTCCCCTGATTAGATGGCGGCGCGGGGATCAGACGCGGCCGCTCCGCTGCTCGCTGGCTCATTTGCCGTGTGGTCGGATGTCTTTGGTAGCTGATTCCATAATCACTGTAAACAGTTTATATTTACAGATTTATTTATTTTTTAAAAGCAAGCGATGAAGCAAATTGGTCAGAGTTCAGCCTGTCAGGCAAGGAAAAAGATCCATAGCACATTTCTTCGCTCACTTCCCAGACTGCCTCATCCCAGCGGGCCGGGCTGAGTTCATTGGCAAGGCCTGTCAGTTCTGGAGGCGCGGACTAGTGATAGCACTGTTCACATCCGGTACAGGCCAGCACCTCCCCACACACACACCGGGAACAGCGCCTCACTCCTTTCAGCAATAAAGACCCCGTGCACCCGCACTGCCCGGGTCTGTGGTCCTCAGACATAACTCATTGTGACCTGCTCGGGGGATGGATCGCTAATGAACCGGCATCAGCGTTGTAGACCATGTGGCCAGCTCCTGGGCGAGTGGGAGGCCAGGGCGGGCCGTGGTGGGTGATCAGCTAGCCGGGAGACCTGGGACTCACTCACTGTAGTTCACCCGCTCCCTCACTGAACTCTGAGGAGCTGGACTAGTGTAGCTCTGAGTTAACGCCTCTGCACTGTCGCTCGGGTCCTTACAGAACCGTCTCCCCTGGACAAGGGAATTGTTGCTTCCACCATTGTTGTCTCAGATAGAGACAGACCATCAGAGAGAGGCTGCCTCGGTCCCCCACAGCCCCTCTGTCCCTGATGGCTACAGCTTCCTGTCGTGGCGTCTGTGAGAGCGTCTGGGTGTCCCACCCGAGATCTTCCCTCTTCCCTCAACTCCTCATGGATCCTGTTCCTGTCTCAGCGGCTCCCACGGACATCGCCGCCTCGTACAGCCCATACAGCCCACGTGGCTCTGGCTGTCCTCTCGCCCAGGCGGGCACTGACGTTTCTCTGCCTCTGGGCGTGAGCTGAGGGCGGGCTGGCCTTGCTCATCTGCGCTGAGGAGGCACAGGATGTGGTACATGCTGGTAAAGAAGGAAGGACCGCTCCTTTTTTCAAATTAAAAATGGGAGATATTTTCTCGGACTTCACGCAGCTTGCTCACAGAGAGGTGAAAACTGGATCAGAACTCGGGACTTTTACCAACCGCGCTTCCCTGCAGCCATGGATGCTAGCGTCCTTTCTTGTCTGTCAGCTCTCTCCCTGTGTCTTTGCCAGAGGCCTCGGCAAGCGGTGGGTTGGCCCACAGAATTAAAGCAGAGCGACGTGGTCTGCTGGCCCCCGGCCACGTTCCCGCTCTCTCTACAGCCGAGGGTGGCTCTGCGTCTTGTCCATGAGGTGAACTTCTGTAATAGAGGTGGGATGCTAAGCTGCCGTTTCTTTGGTAGAAAAAAAATTAGAGATTCACCTTTTAAAAAATACCGGCTTCAAGATAGTATAAAAGCTTACTTGCGTATTCAGCAAACCTCCTCCAACTCACACACTGAAAGGATAAGAAATAAATAACAAGTAGCCAAAACAGGTTTTACAAATGACTGCAAGGTAATTAAGTTTTTTTTTTACGACCTTTTGCATCGGCTTAAAGGTCAGTGTGAAATAGATGAGTTAAACTTAGAACCAGGTGCACCAGACAGGAAACCACTCTGGTGCCGTTGAACACCCAGGCCCACCCAGGCTTTCTGCCCCCGAAGCACGGCTCTCCCTGGCACCTTGGCGTTTGCTGGTCTTGGAAAATGAAGGTGCCCTCCTGAGCTGATGGTATGGAGGCGGCCGAGGTGCCAGCACGGTGACTAGTGAGGGACGGTGACGCCGCTCACGGGACACGGTGAGGGACTCGGAGGGACGTGGGGGGAGTGTCTCCCTCTGCTAGCCCACCTTCTCTCTTGGCTGTGCCTTTGGGGGGGGTGCATAAGAGGCCCCCGAGGGTGCACTGGTGGCCAGATCACACTCCCCGTCTGTCCCGAGCTCCGTCGCCTCCGGCTTTGTGTCTTTGGGCAGCTCACTGCTCTGGGCTGCGGCTTCTCTGCTTGTGGTGAGAGCATTAGGCTGTCCGCTGCCGAGTCCCCTTCTCTCTACGGAAGCCCCACCTGCGCGGGAGACACGCACCCAGAGGGGCAGCCCTTATGGTCCAGGGGGTGAGCATGGAGGTCGGGGTGCTGGTCCTGTTTGGTTCCTGTATCCGTGCAGACTGGTACCTTCCCCCAGGCGTCTCAAAGCCCCCGATCATTAACATAAACTTCTAAGAAGTTCCAAGGTGGGCCACTCGGAGAGGGGTAGTGTGCCACGTGCATCAAACCAATGACGTCACCGGTTCTAAGCCGCGCTTATTTTCCATCCTCTGAGAAAGGGGGCTGTCCGTTCAACTATGACAGCTGTTGATGGTGGACGCATCTGATTGATTTCAGACACGATTGGGTGAAATCCGGTGACACTGGCCTCCCTGGTGAAAGGCCATGTCACACTCGCTCCCAAGGACCAGGCCTCCCTGCCCCAATGGAGCGGACCGAGCTGTTCGGGGTCCATTCCCCCCCAGGCTCCAGACCTCCCCCGAGGGGCCTTTGGCTCGGTGACGGAGTCCCGCTGGAGGTGCCTGCAGTGGAGCTGCGGGCCGGGCGTTCAGGGTGAGCATGTAGCCAGCCTGGCGGTGAACTGCCGGTGCCCGCGGCCCGTGTGGGCGGCTTTGCGGTCTGGCAGGGGGTGGCCTGTGCCCGGGCCCAGGTGAGGCAGAGATCTCATGGTGACTTAGAGCTGGCAGTTCCTTTCAGAGAGGCCGCTGCGGGGCACGGAGCACCTGCTGGCGGTCAGCCGTGGACACCTGCAAAGCTTTCTTCTCCTCTCCCTGGGGGAAAGGTTCCGATCAGACAGATGACATGACAAGACCAAAGCCAAGGGTGCATGTCCCTTCTCCATTTCTCCCTCCCCCCACCCCGGGTCTAGTCCATTGGCAACATGCCAGGTCCTTCCCTCTGTCACCACTAGTGCGGCCCGGGTCCACGCCGCCCCGCACGCCCGGAGCCTGCAGAACAGTAACTGGCATCCAGGACGCGTGACTCCAGCCCCACAGGTAGTCTCCACCTGGGAGCCCCGTGCAGTGGGAAGGAAGATGGGCTTAGAGCCAGAAGCAGAGCAAGACGCTTGCCATCTGTGCCCTTGGCCATGACCTGACCGTGACCCCTTCCTGCCATTAGGGTTTCTTCTGTCGGTGAGGACGGGCTGGGGCGTTTGCCTGTGCGGACTGGGATTCCTGGAGATCTGGTGGCTTCCCCCCGATTCTGACTCCAAGTGCCCGAGTCGGGAGTCTCATGTGGTTGAGACTGCCGGAGCGACCTGATGATGGGGGCGGGGCACTGCCGCAGCGAGCACGCGCTTCCTCTCAGCTTGCACTTCCCATTTGCAAGGAGCCGCTGCGCATTTTTGTGGATTCGCAGCGCGTGTCACGGGGGACACATTTACGGGAGTTTCCTTGGCGGAGTGCAGTTCTGAAAATAGTACCGTGCCTTTCTGGAATTTTTGAATTAACACCCACAAATTGGAATGGCCCCGGGTTTGTGTTTTGAGTAAGCTGTGGCACACTGTTTGTTCAAGCACGAGATTCTTGCCAGCCTAGAAGGCAGCGGGAGGAAGTAGTCGGTTACTGAAGGACGGTGCTGGCACCCATATTGAACACCTACTGTGGACCACCCGTATTGAACACCTACTACGGACCAGCCCTGGCCACGCACAGGAATCCGCTGCTGTTCGGCCACGCTGCGGATGAGGAAGATTCCGTTCTTCTAAGTTTAATCTCGTGGGGGTGGCACTACTGTGTTTCCCTCACAAGTGAGGAAACTGGGGCACAGAGGTGAGGTGACTTGCCAAGGTCGCGTCGCTAGTTAGTGTCAGAGCGAGGGTTTGACTTGGCGTCGCCGTCCGGAGCCCATGGTCTTAGCTGCGTATCAGGTTCCCAGGCCGGCGGACCGGCACCACGGCCCTGCCGTCAGCCAGGCCACTAGCAGTGACACCAGAAGAGCAAGCGGCTCCTGAGTGAGACCTTGAACTCACCACATGAGGGACATGGAGGGCTACCCTATCGCCTGTGGCCTGAAATTCAGCAAAAGCAAGCCGACCCCTTGCCTGGCCCCCGAGGCCTGGAGCCTGGGCACCGTGGGCAGGAGCGCACCCTTCTCTCCGGGTCTGAGCCTTTTGCGAAGGGACGTCCCCCCGATGCCCTCGGCGGCCACAGCACTGCGGACTGGCTGTCCCCTGGCCGCTGGGCCCGTCGCTCTGCTCTGGAGCTTCAACACGGAAGCTGCTCGTTTACAGGAGGGTCCCTGGTTTAGGCCACGCTGAAATTCCTGGGCTCGGACCCCGAAGCGTGTGTTCTGCACTGGCAGCCGCCCTCCAGCAGCTGCTTAAACCTGACCTTCAGGAACAAGGGCGAGGGTTCCATGAATAATTTATTTCCAAAGAGAAGATGAAGGGACCTGAACTTTCCCCTTCCCAGATCTTTTCGACTCGAGTGAAAATAACCTGCGAATGCTCGCCATCAGGCAAACGGAGGTCGTGGTCACGCACACTAGACGTGCGTTCGCGCTGGAAACCTCGGCGAGAAGGGGCGGCGAGTTTGCAGAGACCGGCCCGGGCTTGCTGGGAGGTGGGGTTGGTGCTGAGCGTGCATGAGCGTAGCGCACGGGAGAGCTGCCGGTGGCCCGTGTCCTTGGATCGCAGAGGACGCATCAGCGGCCAGTGCGTCCTTCCCAAGCAGGCCGCCTCTACGGTGACACGTCCTTGGTTCAGGCTCAGGCGGGAGCGTCTGGGGCAGGGGTCGGGTACAATTTCACCATACAACCCCCTCCCACCCCCTTCTTTCTCCTGTTCTTCTGTCATAACCCCTTCCCCTCACCGCTTTGTGCTGTGGCCAGTGTGATGTGTGGCCGGAGGGATCTTCCCTGGGTGCCGTCTCCATTGACGGCCGTGACATTGAAGGGGGTGAGCAAGGGCACCGTGTGCCTGCATACTGCCTCCCAATGGTCACCCCCCACACACACACCCCACCCCCTCCGCCACAGGCAGTCGTCCTCATCGAGTGATCGCTGGGGTCAGGCCCTGTTCTAACTCCTTATGTAACTCCCACCCCCGACCCCCGACGGAAGGCGGCCTTCCCAGCAGTGGGCCATTTGCACCCCATGGTGGTGGGCCTCGGCGAGGAGGTCTGACTCCCTGCCCAGGGCGCCAGGGCCTGTCTCCATGCCCTGTGCCCCCTCTTCCAGTGCTCAGTTAGACTGAGGCCCTCGTTCTAGGGGCCAGTGTCCAATGGGGCACTCTCATCCACCGTCCATTTCTGACCCCATAACGACTGGGAACACCGGCAAGAACCGAGTAGGAGGAGGGCAGGCGGAGCCGCGTCCTCCGCTGCCAGGGCAGCTCATTGGGAAGCCACAGCGGACACCGCCAGGGACCCGGCTGGCGCCCGGGGAGAGGAAAGCCAGTACAAAGCAAGGACGTTCTTAGCATACAGTGCTTTCCTGTGAGGAGCAGACACACCCTTGTTTCAAGAAGATTCTCAGGAAAATGGGTAAAAGGAAGGTTAGGCATCTGGCCGGATAGATATGTGTGAGGGCGCGAACCGTTTGCTGTCCGGAAGGCGCAGGCTCCCGGGCCGGGCGGTGAGGACGCGGCGCCCTTTGGAGCAGTTACACTTGGAAAGTTCCCTCTTGGAACGACCTGAACCTGACTTGTGGCCATGTTGTCTTGGAAGCACTAACCTCAGGGGTCCTTGTTCTGCACCTGTTCGGGAAAGTTCCACTGTTCTGTGGAACGGACCGGGGATGGCTCCCGTGGGTGATCCAGGTTGTTACCCCGGAACAGCCAGAGAGGGGTTTGGAACAGCCAGAGAGGGGTTCGGAACAGCCAGAGAGGGGTTTGGAACAGCCAGAGGGGTTCGGAACAGCCAGAGAGGGGTTCGGAACAGCCAGAGAGGGGTTCGGAACAGCCAGAGAGGGGTTTGGAACAGCCAGAGAGGGGTTTGGAACAGCCAGAGGGGTTCGGAACAGCCAGAGGGGTTCGGAACAGCCAGAGAGGGGTTTGGAACAGCCAGAGGGGTTCGGAACAGCCATAGAGGGGTTTGGAACAGCCAGAGAGGGGTTCGGAACAGCCAGAGAGGGGTTTGGAACAGCCAGAGGGGTTCGGAACAGCCAGAGAGGGGTTCGGAACAGCCAGAGAGGGGTTCGGAACAGCCAGAGAGGGGTTTGGAACAGCCAGAGGGATTCGGAACAGCCAGAGAGGGGTTCGGAACAGCCAGAGAGGGGTTCGGAACAGCCAGAGAGGGGTTTGGAACAGCCAGAGAGGGGTTCGGAACAGCCAGAGGGGTTCGGAACAGCCAGAGAGGGGTTCGGAACAGCCAGAGAGGGGTTCGGAACAGCCAGAGAGGGGTTTGGAGTAGCCAGAGAGGGCTTTGGAACAGCCAGAGAGGGGTTCGGAACAGCCGGTGGCGCAGGCTGGAAGGGAGGCCTGGCTGGCAGCGGCCTAGCGGGCACGAAGCTCCGGCGTTCGCCTGGTCATCGCACGCAGCGTTTTAGAAATGCATGCTCGGTCCTTTAAGGTTTTATTTCTGGAAACTCTCACACCAAAATAGATGAATCAAGAGCTTTCCGATCAATGCTGGAATGGCATCCCGTCTGCAGAGTGGAAATCAGTAGCCAGCTACCGAAATCCACAGACTGAACCCGCTCACCGCATCAGCCCCTGCCCGGCGGCGAGGCGTGCGGGTCTCTGCGGGGCCGGGGCGGGGCCGGGCCGGTCGGTCGGCTCTTTATTCCAGAGGCGTCTCAGAAACACCGGGCAGAGTATCGAGCGGCCGCTCCGGCCGCATTGATTGCAGGGCGTGCGCGCATACATTTAACCACGGACTCATCATTTCTCCGGAGGCTGTGCCTGCAAACAGATCGAGACGATTTCTCACAGCCTGTGGCGTAATTCCAATTGCATTCACGCGATGACCAGAATTTATTGTTGGAAAAGCGAGAGTGGGTAAGAATGTTGGAAAGGCTACAATGGAACTAGACAGTGAAAACTTCGTTACATGCGGCTATAAAGGCTCCTAACCCTGCCCTTTGGAGTTTTTTGGGGGGTTTTTTTGTGCTTATTTTTTGGGGGTTGGGGGGTTACTATGCGGCACACGTTAAAGGTCTGTAAGAAGGACCAGAGCAGGTTCCGAGTCCAAGTTCTAACCCGGCTCTGCCCGCAGCGCTGGGAGGCTCAGGGAGGCAGCCGTTCCCCTCTCCGGAGGGGGAAGGACGGAGAACCCCGCCTTCAGCTTGGGGGTGACAGGCCTCCTGGGGCTGTTGTCCAGCTCTTACCGCTGTCAGCTCCCATGTGTTTCCGACATGAGGGGTTCACGAGTGCCCGCCTCGTGGAGAAGACCGTGCTGGCAGGCGCTGCTCCCGGGGCCTCTTCCGAGGCGCGAGCAGCCGTTAGCCTGGGATGTGGGGCCCCTCGGACACGGTGGGCGGTGCCGTCTTTGGGGTGAAGGGGTCCCAGAAAGCGCCCCTCCGGCTCGGGATCCCCTTGTGCGCGCTCCGCCGGCCTTGGAGCTGCGGAGCCGGAGGCCGGAGCAGGCGCGGCTCGGGAGCCTGGAGCGTCGGTGCCAGAGCCCCCCTCGCAGCCGCTCGGGACCCACATGAACCGCGAGAAGCTTCTGAGCCACCTCATGGGGCTCAAGTGCTTCACGTTGCTTAACAAGTAATGTGCTGTTTGAGCTCACCTTTGGACTAAGGAGGGAAGACAGGCCGTTCTCAGGCTGCCATGCGCTCCACAGCAGTTAAAGCAGCGGGTCGCCTACGACCACCGGAAACACAGATACTTCATTACGGTTCATAACAGCAGCAAAGTTACAGTGAGAGAGTAGCAACCAAGATAATGCTATGACTGGGGTCACCACCGCATGAGGAGCTGTATGAGAGGGGGGTGGCGTTATAAAGGCTGAGAACCACGGCTCTAGGGGATGTTTTGATGTGTCACTGCTTTTCTGCTTGTGCTGGGCTCCTGAGACAAGGCTCTCCATGACTTGAGCACCAGAAGATGATCGTCTTTGGGATGAAGTCCCCTTCCAAGCGTCTCTCCTCTTGTGAACCAGCTGGTGGCTTTCTTCTTTATGAACGATGGGCTTGTTCCCTGGAGCTTCCCCCTCCCTGGCAGCGGGACGTTTCCTTGGTGGGTACCCGGTGGGGGGGGGGAGCCAGCAGGCGGGTTCAGAAGAGGTGGGGGTGGGGGGGTGAGCAGAGGGTCAGCTCAGTTCACTTTATGTCTCCTCTGACTTGAGTGTAAGAGGTTTGCAAGGGATTATTGAACTTCTCTGCTCAGGGAGACGGGTCAGTGGTGGTGGCGGCCTGCAGAGGGCGCCCTCTGAGAGTTCCTCCAGGGCTCTGCAAACCACCCCTCCCTGTCTCCGGGGAGTCCTGGACTTGCTGCCCTGGGAGGAGCGTTCTGGCACCATTTAATGCCTTTGAACGTGGCGAGAGGGTTTGGGGCTGTGGCCACGCGGCCGCCTGTGAAAGCCTGTTCCGTGTGGAGAGCTCCTCGCCTGCCCAGCTGCCCTTTCCGACTCCCGTGGAGCCAGCCCCGGGGCGGCTTACCTGCCGCCGGCCTCGGCACTGCGGACTGGCACCGCCCTCCCGGCCGCCTCCCGCTGCTCCCGCCAGCTCCAGGTGTTGGCACGAAACCTTTTTTTTTTCAAGGCAGAAAAGTGAAGATTTATTTAGAGTGGGGGAAAAATCACCAGTTTTCAAAGCCAAGCAAAACCTTTTTGAAACCAAGCTGTTATTGCCTGCCTTTTTTAAAAATCCTCTCCTGAGAATATGTTTTATTATTTTGAGAGAGAAAGGGAGAAACATGGATGTGAGAGAAAAACATCGATAGGTTGCCTCCCGTTCGCAGCCCAACTAGGCATGGAGCCTGCAGCCTTTCGTGTGTGGGGTGACACTCCGACCCACCGAGCCACCAGCCAGGCTGAGCCTGCCTTCCAGGGGTTTCTACACGCAGTCGCTTACCACCACCTGTAGGAGTTTCGCCATAATCTCTGACCAGCTGTTCTATTATCTGCATGATGTTTTCCTTTAAATAAACTCGGGTTTTAAACAGCGCCATTCTAGGAGGTGATGCCTATGAACTCCTAGGTTTCGGTTGCTAGTCACGTGTTTTTCTCTGTATGCATGTACTTAAATTAAACATGCCCACCCATAGGTGTTCATCGCCCCCACACCGCTTTGTGAGGGTGCCTGTCACGCTCTGGAAATGGTTAGGCTGAGACATGTGCATGTGACTGAGCTCAGGGGGGAAAGCAGACTGGCACCTGGCCGTGCCCGAGGAGGAATGCCCGGGGCTGAGCGGAGGGGCTGGACCGGAGGGGGAAGGGGGAGGTGAGAGGAGCAGAGGCCTCTGGGTGACTTTCTCAGGGCAGACCTCTCCGTTCGCCCCCGTGTTCAGAGTGAATGCCTTCCCTGTGCATGCTGGCCACCTCCGCAGCTCAGCGCGCCAGGGACTGTGTGTTTCACAAACTGAGTGTGTGCAAAGTTTTATTTTGTTACCAACTTAGAATGTTCATATCACCGTTGCCCTCATTAACATAAACGTTTTTCAGTTTCCCAGCCATTTCCAACGGCGCAGGCCGGTGAGCCAGCGTCCTCAGCTGTCCCCCTGGGCGAGGCGGCCTGTCCTCTGTCCGGGTCCCTTTCTCCCCGTGTGGTGTGACCTGCTCCCACATTCCTCGCCAGGCCCGACAGAACGAACGCCTGTCAGCACTCGGGATGGTGTTTTTCCTCCAGATCATGTGAGAGCTGGCAGCGGACGGCGTGTTTAATGAAAGTGTAATTCTCTCCCAGGCTTAACACGTTGCTTACATGTTTTAGGAGGAACGGGACCCACAGATACTTGAATAAGTTTCTAGTGCCAGAATAGAGGTTTTTGGGGTTTTTTTGTTTGTTTGTTTGTTTTTAATATATATTTTATTGATTTTTTACAGAGGAAGGGAGAGAGATAGAGAGCTAGAAACATCAATGAGAGAGAAACATCGACCAGCTGCCTCTTGCACACCCCCTAATGGGGATGTGCCCGAAACCAATGTACATGCCCTTGACCGGAATCGAACCGGGGACCTTTCAGTCCGCAAACTGACGCTCTACCACTGAGCCACACCGGTTTCGGCCAGAACAGAGGTTTATAAAATGTCCGCCTGCCAGTTAGTAGTAACAATAAAATGCAAAGCAGGTGTTTACTATTTGCCCCTTCCTGTTACTTAGCAACTTTGCGCCTGAATTGTGAGTCATAGAGTAAAAACCCAACAGGAGGAGGGCAGGAATCTTAGTTGTGTTTTTCTGGAAATGAGCCTGTGGCCTTTACGGAAAAGAGTGTGCAGATGCAGCGGGAGCCCCGAGGGCCGACCCCCAGCACCTGTGTCCCGGGCCCCTGAGTCCTGCAGGCCGATCCCCAGCACCTGTGTCCCCCAACCCCCTGAGTCCTGCAGGCCGACCCCCAGAACCTATGTCCTGGGCCCCTGAGTCCTGCAGGCCGACCCCCAGCACCTGTGTCCGGGCCCCTGAGTCCTGCAGGCCGACCCCCAGCACCTGTGTCCTGGGCCCGCTGAGTCTGATGCATCTAGTCTGGTTTGTGATGTGCAGTTTAGAACCTGCTTCTCTCTAAGAGAACAAGAAATCTTGAGCGGACATGACAAGGTATCTTACAAGTGGAGAAGTTTGGCCTCAGTCTGCAGGCGCTCTCCCTCACACTGAGAGCCATAGTTGTGGTTTGGGCGGTCGCAACCTCGTGGAGGGGTTAACCCAGCCCCCCCTGTCTCCACCCGGGGAGGGCCTCTGTGCCATCGCCCTGGACGGGTGTCAGGGAGGCCTTCACTCTCTCAGATCGCACAGGGCTGTCGCCAGCACCACCTCGCCCCCAGATGCGGTGACTAGCCCAGGCCCGCTGGGCTTGGAGCTCGCGGGGGCAATGGACCGTGGGCGCCCGCACGGCGTGGGCTAAGGGCGGCTCAGCATCTCCCTCGCACGGGCTGGCTGGCCGGAGTCCAGATTGTTGGTGTGTTCTTTCTTTTGAGGAAAGGTCAGACTTTAGAGAACGGAGCCATCTGTCCAACAGATTACTTTGAGGCTTAAACAACAAGTAGTTTGCAATATATTTTAATGTGCGGAGTAGACGGTTTGTGTTGGGAAGACGGGTCTCTAGAAATGCCTTCCACAGCCTGTGTAGCTGTCGCTTTGGTGTGTGACCCCGTGGGGCGGTGCGCATCTCTGTACTGATGTTCTCGGAGAATTAATTAGTTGGTTAGAAATGGCGTTAGGGCTGGCACGCTCCTGCTTCCCGCAGCCCAGTGCTGCCAGGCCAGAGGCGGCAGCAGCGTTGGGGTTCTCTAGTTGCTGCTGTCACTGGCTTTTGGTGACTCATGTAATGGACTCTCCCGACACCCCACATCTGCGAGAACCTGCCTCTGAGCTGTTCGTGACCCCCGTCCTGTCTGCTCTGCCCAGCTCAGCGGGAGTTGAAGGAGAGTGTGGAGGGCACCAGGCCGTGCCAAGGAGCGGGACGCAGCATCGAGGGCGGCATCCTGGGGCCCCGGAGAGTCCTGTTGGGAAGAGAGACATTACTCAGTCCCCGGGAACACTGCTTCTCACACGGGAAGCAGATCCAGAAGAGAATTATAAGTGCTGTGGGGTCAGATGAGATGCTCCGGCTGATGGGGGAAGGGGGTGTCATTGAAGTGGGACCCCAAAGACATGGGGTGGGAGCAGAACTGACCTGACGTGGGGGGCGTTGTGAACAGCATCCTCCGGGCAGAGGGTGCAGGGTGTACGGGGTGCAGGCGGTGCGAGGGGCGCAAGCTGCCCAGGTCGCCCTGGGAGGCGGGATGGATGTGGAGGCTGGGCCCGGGAACAGAGACGGAGGTGGAGGCCAGGCCAGGGGGAGCAGAAGGTCATGGAACAGGTCCTAGCCCAGGGGTGGGCAAACTTTTTGACTCGAGGGCCACCATGGGTTCTTAGACTGGACCGGAGGGCCGGAACAAAAGCAACCTGACCACGCTGGCACTCTCCTCTTGGGCTGCTGGTGAAGGAGCGGAGGGGAGAGCAAGAGAACCCTCTACCCTTTCTGCTCCTCGGGCCGGATAGAACAGCCAGACGGCCCTTGGGCCGTAGTTTGCCCACGGCTGTCCTAGACCTTGTTGGGAAGGTTAACGGGAGACGGCTGTTTATGAACAAACACTGCCTTGGGCTCCATCATGGAAGCATGACGCTAAGATTATTGACTCTTAGACGCCTTGCCCCCTTTGTATTTCTGCAACTTTGTTTCTAAAATTAAAATAGCTTTATTGAAAAAGACAAGTTTCCCATTCAGAGGGGAAAGGAGGAGAGAGCAGGTGCCTCAGCTCTGGCACATCTAGAGCAGCCCTCCTGAACCTGGTCCCCGCGAGGGTGCGAAGGGGCCGAGGAGCCGGGACAGCGGCCGGGACCGCCTGTGCGGCGTGCTTCTCGGGGACCTGTGCGGGGACCTGTGTGGCGTGCTTCTCCGGGGCCCGGGGCCCAGGAAGAGTTAGCGGCTGCTCCAGAAGTCAGGGAAGCCAGTGTCTGTCCTCGGCTCTCGCAGAGCCTGTGGGTTGGGAGGAAATACCTGTGTGTCTCCCGTGGGCTGATGGGGCGGTTGGGTGGAGACGGTGTAGCCCCAGGTGGGCAGGGGGGTGGAGACCACCGCATGGGGATGCCACTGGACCCCCAGACTGAGGGCGCTGGACAAGGGGACCTCCGAGGCCCCAGGGCTCCTTAAATGGGGCCGTTTGAAGGAGCAGCCAAGCCACCTGAAAACAGAAGGGAAGGCGGTGCGGAGTCTGAGAGTGGCCTGCCTGCTTCCCATCCGCAGCGACGGGGAGGCAGTTGATTCTGGGCTGCGGCCCCAGGACGCCTTAGAGACCCGGAGGAGAAGCCGCCGGGTTGTCCTGGAGGACGGGGCAGCCCAGCGGGAGTCTCAGGGAGCAGAGCAGGACCGGAGGTGGGTTCTTCCGCTGTCCGAAGTTGACTCCTGCCTGGAAATACTCGGATGAGCCACACCGTGACCCGACCCGTGGTTCCTAGGGGTGTGTTCCTGGCCCTCCGTGGCCACCGGCGGCTGCTCTGGTGGGAAGGCTCTGGCGGGATGGCAACAGGATTAGCGAGCTCTCCAGGCCGTACCCTACTAGCAGGCTGGCAGAAACGTGCAAATGGTGACTCACTGCTCAATTTGGCACGAAATTAGTCTTCCCGAGTCGCATCTGCTCGAGTGTGACTCGTCACCACTGCTCTGTGCTGCTTGTTTGCCTGTAGCCAAAGGTAGAAACTAAAGCGCTTCGCTCTGCCACAGAGCGAGTGGTGTGGCAGGGAGCGCGCCTGCCCACCTCCCCAGCTGTCCCTGCCCTGCTCGCCGAGCCCTGGTGGCAGCGGCGTGGCTTGGGGGGGGGGGGGGGAGACAGCGTTCAGAGACGGCCTGCAAGAGGGGTACCTGGGGCTCAGGGGTACCTGGGGCAGAGCCTCCGGGACATAGCCATGCGGAGAGAGTGCGCTTTGCCGCCAGCCTCATCCTGTCAGGCCACCAGCGGCGGGTTTGCGTTTTGAAAGCCATGTCTGCTTGCAAATGAATGTTTTGATTTCTGCTGCAAGGATTCAGACATTGTTTTCCTCAGTTAAGCAGGCGGCTGACTTTCTCTCTCTCTCCTCTTGGCAAACACATCATGTCACCTGTGAAAAGGGAATTTGCATCTCCGTTATGTCAGACACGGGCCTGAAGAACAGCCTCCTGGCAGTGGGCTGCTGCTTAATAAGCCTTGGGGCGGGGCGCACGGGCTGTTTTTGGGGAAGAGAACAGCAGTGCCGCCCAGGCCGCTCCTCGCCCGGCGGCGGCAGATGGTCCCGGGAACCTTCCCTCCCCCCCCCGGCCCTCCTTCCTGCACCAGCGAGCACTCCCCGAGACGGGAGGAGCACGCGTGGCCCATGCGGTCCTCGGCCAGGACTCTGGCCGCTCCTCGCGTCCTGCAATCTGCACCGAGCTTGCTTTCCAGACCCCCTCGCCTGCTACAGAGACAGGCTTTCCAGAAAGTGCTGCGAGCCCCTCAAGGTGACCGCACGGAGAGCGGCCGGGAGGCTGCCTTGGAGCCAAGGTTCTGGTTCATTTGCATCCTGCTGTCGGAGCTATGATGGCTATTGATTATGATGGCTATTGATTGAGGATCGTTCGGAAAACATGCCCCTCTCCCCATTAGCATATGCTTAGCAAATGACCTCCGTTCTCATAGGACAGCAGATTTTTCTTCCTGCTGAGTCTGAATTAACTGGGTTTAAACTGCGTCCACGGATTGGGGAGAGAAATATGCGAGTGCTCTGGGCCCGGGGTACCCTGTGGCGGAGTTTGCCGGGGTCTCCATCATGGCGGGGGCACCGGGAGCGATGGAAAGTGAGCGGACCTCCTCCTCTCCTCATGCTTGCACCTTCCGCAGCGGTAAGCTCGGAGCGAGGCTGCACCGCAGGCAGCTGCACGCCTGGAGGGACCGTGTGGCCTGACGTGTGGTTTCTTAGTCACTGCTTCTCAGCCTTCTTTATGTTTTTTACTGGTTTCAGAGAGGGAGGGAGAGGGAGAGAGAGGGAAACATCGATGCTGAGAGAATCACGGATCCTGTACGCCCCACACTGGAGATCGAGCCAACACCCTGGGCTGTGCCCTGACCGGGAATTAAGCTGCGACCTCCTGGTTCATTAGCCCATGCTCAGCCACTGAAACACACCGGCCGGGCTGCTCCTTGGCCTTTTTGAAAGTCAACTGAATGGGCCGTACCTCTGAGAACTTCCTCCTCTTCTCTCTGGACTCGTTTGCTTCTGAATGCCATGGCCTCCTCTTCCGGTCCTTCCAGCTGTGCGGTGCTGAGTTTGCAGAAGCTTCCCAACTTGAACATGGGTCTCCCGCCCTCTTCCCCAGCAGCCTGCGCCCTCAGCGCGCCTCCCCCTCCCCCCATCCCGGCCAGCTTCCTGCTGGGATTCCTCACTGCCCCGCCTTCGGAGACTGAGAGACTCGCGGTGTGAACTGTGTACGTGCCCTGAGGAGCACCTGCGAGTTAATCGGTGGACTGCTGTCCGCCTCTCCGAGCTGATTGCGTTTTAAACAAATGGCATCGTGTTGTCTGCTGCTCTGGGGCCCTGGGTTGCGGGCCGCAGCCTTTCATGTTGTGAGTGGAGAGCTAATCTCCCTCTCCCCCAGAGAACACGGCTCTCCTGCGTCCCCGATCTAATGGACTGTAATTTAATTTGTCGTGTCCAACAGATACGAAACCCAATGCAGAATCCTTAATGGATAGTTTTGCATCTCTGCTGTTGTGTCAGACAGCCCCTCTGTGGCCAGTGGGTTGGATGGTGAGCACAAACGCTGGCGGATCCCACGCTCAGAGGGTCGGAGGCAGGCCAGCTCTGTCGGGGCCGCGCTTGGCGTCTCCATGGTGAGCCTTGGCTGGAGGGAGAGTTCACCCACCGAGACAGGGCATTTTTTGTAGAACCGGCTCACGGGGGACCAAAGTGTCCGTATGTGCCAGGTGCCATGCCAGGCGCTTACAGTCCATTGTCTCCGTGATTGTAAACCTTAAGAGAGAGATCCCGCTTGGGCCAGAGGAACAGAGGACTTCCTTCGGGAGGGAGGAATCCAAAAAGAGTGGGACTGATAGATGCCTAACCTGTGGGCTGTGGTGAGGGGTTTTAGTCATGAGGAGAGTTCAGGGGTGAAATGGTAACAGGGACACAGAAAGCTAACCAAGTGCAAGTCGGGCAGAGCAGGAAGCTGCATGACAAGGGAATAGACGTCCTCACGAGCCGCTGTGTAGCTCGGCTACTAACGACGTGTATAGCGCTAGTGGGTGGCTCCCTGGGTTGGAGCGTCATCCCACATGCTAAAGGATTGCGGGTTCACTTCCGGTCAGAGCACATACCGAGGTTGTGGCTGGATCCCCAGTCAGGGTGCATACGGGAGGCAACCAATCAGAGTTTCTCACATTGATGTTTCTCTCTCTCTCTCCCTCTCCCTTCCTCTCCCTCTAAAATCAATAAACATACTAATAACCTTGGGTATTCAATGTTTACATTCTACTTAGAGTGTAGAATATAAACATTGAATATATGTTTAAGCAAATATTGTGATATAACTTGAATTAGCTAGTATCCAGCCAGGAAGAAGGAAGTTTGGGGTTAGGGTTAGGGTACCTTCACCCTAACTGAAGACTGGTTGACTGGAAGGCAAGAGGAGGAACGGGGAAGGAGTATGTTTACAAAGGGCCGTGTTATCTCATTAGCCCCTTGACCATGGGTTCCATTAATACACGTGAATACACAGAAGTCCGGTGCACTGCGGGTCTGTGTTCCTGTGCCGAGGTGCCGTTCATGCATGTGTTTCTCTTCCCTTAGGTATGTCGATGACGTCATCAGCCGCATTGACAGGATGTTTCCTGAAATGTCCATCCAGTTATCCAGACCCAATGGAACGTCAGCGATGCTGCTGGTAAGTTCTACCTGACCATCTGTATGGAAGAAAACTGGCCTCGAGATTGCATGGTAAAGAGTGTAAGGTCACTAACTCCAGAGCCCGTGGGCCCAGGCAGATTCAGGTTTTCCGCCATGGCCAGGGGCAGCAGAGAGCCTCGGGTGTCAGTGACCGTCCTGGGAGCCCTATCGTCCGCAGTGTCTGCCCAGTTGGAGGGGCAGGAGGAGGGGGCGGTAGACGTGGCTCCCTCTAAGGCGGGTGGGTCTGTCTGGCTCATCTAAAGCTAGCCAGTCTTTCCTCGTGAGCCCGGAGGGGGCGGCCCCTTGCCTGTGTCTGACCTGGAGATACACTCCCGCCTCCTCGTCATGTGCACGGACCACAGACGTACACGGGAGTCGGGCGGAGCAGGAGGGGAGGACACACAGGCGCTCGGTAAATATCTGCTGGGTGAGCACACGAGTGACAGGCCATAGCATCTTTCTCTCCCATGTGTATGCGTGTGTCCGCGTGGGCTGCAGTGGGGACTGCTGCGGGGGAGGGAAGGACCGAGGCATCCGCACTAGTTCCATCCCAGAACTGTCCCTAAGCCTAACCCCAACCCTCCCTTCTTCCTGGCTGGACGCTAGCTCGTTCAAGTTCCATGGCTTCCTCCGGCGTCTCTGGGAGTCGGAGGTCGTGGCCACAGCTGTGTGCTCCCTTCCCCGATGATGCCCCAAAGGTCCCGCCTCTGTCGTGGCTGCTCTCTGCCCCGTGGCGGGCTCTTTGGTTAACATCATGATGGAATAAATCCCATTTCCGTTCTTTGAGGAGATGAGCTCAGTCATCCAAAATAAACCTCGCTGTGTTGATATTTAGTTTCGGTTCATCTACCGCCTAACATCCCATTATTAATTTCCTTCCCGCAGTCAAAACACTGTAAGCGCTTAATCGAGTCAGAGACTAGAATAAGCAGCTGGCTTCTTTCGGCATTTAAAATACTCATGTAGCCAAAACCAGTTTGGCTCAGTGGATAGAGCGTCGGCCTGCAGACTGAAAGGTCCCGGGTTCGATTCCGGTCAAGGGCATGTACCTTGGTGTGCAAGAGGCAGCTGATCGATGTTTCTAACTCTCTATTCCTCTCTTTCTCTCTGTGAAAAATCAATAAAATATATTTTAAAAAATAAATGAAAATAAAATACTCATGTACTGCCGGCCAGTGTGGCTCAGTGGTTGAGTGTTGACCTTTCCAAACAGGAAGTCATGGTTTGATTCCCTGTCAGGGCACATGCCCGGGTTGTAGGCTCAATCCCCCATGTGGGCATGCAGGAGGCAGCCGATCCATGATTCACTCTTATCATTGATGTTTAGATCTCTCTCCCTCTCCCTTCTCCTCTCTGAAATGAATAAAAACATATAAAATCTATTTTTTAAAATACATTAAAAATTGTGACTGACTCACCAGGTATAAAATTGTAGGGAAAAGAGGAAGCTTCAACCATGATATTTGAAAGATACATTGATATTATATAACTGAATCTTTATGTTACATGATTTACAAATAAAACTCATTTGTCAATCTTTCTAAACATACATTTCAACTAACCTTCTATCTCTTTAACATATTCATGCCTTCTGTTGAATGGCACGTCTTTTTTAAGCCACGCGGACACATCTCAGTGCCAAGGTTGAGAAGCCGTGCGTCAGCTCATGCAAATGTGCGGCTCCAGGAAAATGCCAGAATGTCTTCCTGGGAGGCAGCGCCGGAGCAGGACACAGATTTGTCCCCGTACGCCGAGGCCAAGGCGCAGCTCCAGCAGTCCTTGGGAACGCTCCAGAGTCAAATTCTGTGATGCTGCTCTAGCCAGTGTGCTCAGTGAACAGAGCATCGGCCTGTAGACCAAAGGGTCCCGGGTTCAATTCCAGCCCTGGACGGGGCTCGTGCAGGAGGCAACCCATCAATGTGTTTCTCTCACATCGATGTTTCTCTCTGTCTTTCCCTCTCTCTTCCACTCTCTTTAAAAATCAGTGGAAATATATCTCTGGGTAAGGATTAAACATAATAATAAAAAATAAATACCTAATTAAAAAAATAAAATTCTGTGCTGCTGCAGCAACCACTTGCGGAGTCTATACCCTGACTCCAGCACTTTGCCCGGCACCGGTTATGATTGGAATTCTTCGTTAAATGCTGTTTTGAAAGTGCCATTTTGTAAGACTTACTAGGAAAGTCAGCTTTTATTTTTTACTTCATTTTGACACACACAAATTGTCCATTCGTTTCCTGAAATCAGACCCGTTCTTTAAGGCAGCACTTCTCAAACGGGGGTCCGGCCAGGGGGGGCCGCAGAGACTTTCGGGGGCTCCCCAAGTCAGCGCCGCTTCCAGGGCGGACATGCTTTGCTCTTGGCTCTCGTTCAGGCTCACTGTTTCCCGGGGCTGCCTAGCGTGAGGCGCCCTCGGCACCCTCGTGCCTGTCGGCTGCGTCTATGTGGCAGACAGCTCGGTTTTGTTTCTAATGTGGCGAATATTGAAAGCTTCCCGCAGGACCGCAGGTGACCAAACGTTAGAGCTGCTGCTCTCAGGACAGGCGTGTCCAACGCGCGCACATTCAGACGGTACATCAAACTGACTCACACAGTGGCTCCAGAAACCGGTGTTGCAATGGCAGTGAAGTGAATGGAAGTTTACTCATGATTAAAAACGTCAAGGTTTAAAAAAAGTAAAAGTTGAAGGGATGTTGGCCATTCTACAGGTCAGCTACCCGGCTTCCCCGGGAGAGCGTTTGGGGGGCAGTTGGGGCTGTGAGCGGGGCAGTCTCGCCCGCACCGAGGGGCGCTGGGGTTGTCGGCTATGACAGCGGCCGCTGGGCTGAAGCCGAGCGCTGTCTGTGAGGGAGGAGACTGGAGTCTGAAGTGGAAATGACGTGCTGTATGAGGTTTGCTTTCAAACGTTTCAAAGGAGAGAGAGGGCTGGATAAAGCCAGCATGGCAACATCTAAATCTTGGTCGTTTGCTAACGTGGATGGTTGTTAACTACCTGTTCCTTTATGTTTGAAATGTTTGCAATCAAACATTATGGGTGACTATCTAAGTCCAAGATACATGGTATTTCTCAAAAAAAAAAAAATACAGAAAAATACGAACAAATGAAACTGCAAAAACACCATAAATACAACTAGAGGACCGAGAATGCCCACACTCCAAACTGCGTGAAGAGGACAAGAATGCCCACATGCGCCAGTGAGCTCTCCCCTGCGGGCTCCCTCAGCCCGCGCCTGGGAGCCGCCTTGTAACTCCCCACCCAGGCAGGGCGGGCCCAGAAGGCCGGGAGCATCGGTGGTGGCGAAGCTTCTGCCCTTTGAGGAGTGGTTTATGTGACTGTGCGCGCTTCTCCACGTCCGGAGAAGGGTACACTAAGGTGTACCCTGTACTGTAGGCAAATTTAACCTTAAAGTGTTTAAATCTTAAACTCTACCAATGGTATGCTTGTCTAAGTGTTTAGGGATGAAGTCTGCTAATGCCTGGAAAAAATGAAGATGGATCAGTGGCTAGGTAGATGGAGATATACACTGAGTGGCCAGATGATTACGATCTCTGAATGCATAGTAATCTGGCCACTCAGTGTATATCCTATAGAATAAAAGGCTAATATGCAAATTGTCCCTTTGACCAGGAGTTCGACCAGCAGGCAGGCCGGCCAACCTCCCATGTCCCCTCTCCCTGGCCAGGCTGGCCAGACCCTACCCACGCACAAATTGATGTACCAGGCCTCTAATACACACACACACACACACACTGAGTGGCCAGATTATTATGTGTTCAGAAATCATAGTAATTTGGCCACTCAATGTATGAGATAATTGCATAAGACAAAATGATAACTATGGATTCTAGCTCATGGGAGCGTGGGTGTTCACCTTACAATTCTTTCAGCTTCTTAGATGTTTGAAATTTTTCATTGGAAAAGTGTTGAAGGACTAAACACCACGTGAGGAACCCCCGCACCTCCCATCCAGGAAAAAGCGCCACAAAGCAGAGGGGACTGTCTACCACCGCTCTCTGCTGACCTTCACACCCTCTGGCGGACGGAGAGCTGAAAACTACTCTTGACTCAGACACTCGGAAACAGCAAAAATGTGAAAAAATGAACAGAACTTATACTCAGTAAAAAAACGGACGAAATGGTAAAATTATCTCAGAAATTGACTAAATTTCAACACGCTCAAGGAAAAAAATAGACTCACGTAAAATATAATAAGGGCATTGAAGAGATGCCAGAAACAACCAAGAGGATGCTAATAAGCAAAGCAAGAAGAAGGGGTCAGAGGGCAGCGGTGGAAGGGAAGCAGAGACGGGAGAGAAGCCGTGGCTGCCGCGGGAGCCCTGAGAGTGATGGAGCAGGAGGAACGTGGACACTCCCGGATGGAGCAGGAGGAACGTGGACACTCCCGGATGGAGCAGGAGGAACGTGGACGCTCCCGGAGGTCTGATCTGCACACAGGCAGGGCTCGCTGGTGCGGGGACATTGACCAGCGACAGCCAGGTCTGAGCTGTAGCCCAGTGAAGCTGTCAGACATCAAAGATCAAGAAGTCCCCACCGCTTCCAAACAAAAGAATCCAGTCGCTTACAAGGCAAGAGAACCAGACTGGCATCAGACGTCTCAAAATCAGTGCGTAAAGCACAGGCAGTGGTGGCTGCGCCTTCAAAGGCGTGAATCAAGGGCGCATGTGCCTTTCAAGCACGCAGGCCAGAGAAGAACCATCTCACACAGGAGTCGGCGCCCGCCCGCCCAGCTCTCGGAATCTCAGGAGGACAGCGTGGCCCAGCCACAGGGAGACACGCTGCCACCGAGAGGGAGCATGCTCTGAGTTTCATTGTCGCTGAGAGACCAGAAAAGGTGTGATGCGGGGGAGTGCTGATGCTCCAGCACAGCGGAGAGCAGAGAGAGGAGAGCGTCCCCACCAGATGGGAGGAGGGTCGGCGAAGATGCAGTAGGAAGAGCTCCCTGGGTTAGTGTGTGTGAGAGGAGACTTAAAGGGACCATCACAGATTGACACACCAGACGCTGAGTGCCACCTGAGAAGAGGGAGGTCTGAAGACACAAGTGTGGACAGGAGGTAAGAATGAGAACAAAAGTCTAAACCTTCCAGCAGCTGCCAGTCAGGGGACAAGTGTGCCAGCAAGGAGCGCATCCCCTAGGCCAGTGGTCGGCAAACTCATTAGTCCACAGAGCCAAATAGCAACAGCACAACGATTGAAATTTCTTTCGAGAGCCAAATTTTTTAAACTTAAACTTCTTCTAACACCACTTCTTCAGAATAGACTTACCCACACCGTGGTATTTTGTGGAAGAGCCACACTCAAGGGGCCAAAGCCACATGGGCTCGCGAGCCGCAGTTTCCTAATCACTGTCCTAGAGAACAGCGTTGAAAACATGACCACACATGAAAACTCTACCAAAAGGGGGCGCGGGGCGTTCTGTTGGTCTGTTTGCTGGTTTGAACCAGTCTCATTGCCCTGTGCCTGTTGCTGCTTTAGTTTCTGTAGCTGTTCGCTCGGCACGGTCGTCCCCAGGGCAATTGTGCACGCGTGTCTGTCATATGTGTGTTTAGCACTTCATGGTAACTGCCAGTCTCCCTAAGATTCCCTAAAATATTTAGTCTAAACGAGTGAGAGCCTAGTTAGTCTCCCTAGAATCTCCCCGCACCCCAAAATGCTAATATTTCAATAATCCTCATGGCATCATTCCTAATGATACATGTAAAGTCCATGTTCACCTCTCCTTTCCCGCCACGCTTTTCAGTTGCATTTGTCCCCAGAAGTTGGGAAGACGTTCTCCCAGCACTGACCAGGCTGGCTGTACAGCAGAGGAAGTGCATGTGGGAGAAAATGTTGCTTCCGCTTTCAGCCACTTGGAGACGTTCTGCGAGCTCGGTGCCCGGCAGGAGCAGCTCACTGGCTCCTTGAGGCACGTGAGGCTGTGCTCACACCTCAGGGGAGCACTGTCCCACGGCTGCCTTACGGGGTTCTGTGTCATGGCAGTGGGGCCTGTTTTCAGGGGACCCAGTTTCCAGACTGCTTTTCTGAACCCCTGCCCCACTCGGGAGCTCTCTGTCCCAGCAGTCACCTTCATTCTCCTGACAGATACTAGGCGTACCAGGTAATAACGCGGATTTTTTTTGAGTAGATGGAGTCACTGTACACATATGTTGACATGTATGCGATTTGATATGTATGCTGTTTTGTTGTAGTGACAGCAAGCTTCAAAATTTCATATATCAAATTTGCTGAAGGTGTTAACATCATAGATATTTTTACGCTAAAAAATGTCAAATTTTGTGCCAAAAAAGAGCATTTGTGGGAAGTTACTTTATTACTTTATTTTGAGGAAAAGTGGTGCTGAGTACTTCTGGAAGCTTATGGTGGACATGCTCTGTCTCAAGATACTGTGAACGCTGGTTTAAACGCTTGGTGATGATGGTGATGATTTCCATGTGAAAGATAAAGAACATCCGGGTCAACTGAAAAAGTTTGAAGACCAACAGTGACAAGCATTATTGGATAAAGATGTGTGTCAAACTCAAAAACAACTTGCAGAAAGATTAAATGTTGCTCAGCAAACAATTTCTGATTACCACTTGTTCCAATCAATGGCACACGCACTGTCTGAGCAGCACTTCAAAACGTAGGAAGAAGTGAGAAGTTGGGTCTCTGAATGGTTTGCCTCAAAACAAGAAAAGTTCTATTGGGATGGTACCCACAAATTACCTGAAAGATGGGGGAAATGTGTAGCTAGTGATGGACATTACTCTGAATAAAGCATTTATTACTTTGAATAATTTCTCTTGAAATTATTGTGTGTGTTTTTATTACAAAATCCACCACTATTAACCGGTACACCTACTGATGACATACTGTGTACCGGAAAACAGCCCCGCGTTGTGATCTAGCAGGGAGCTGCCTGCAGATGCACAAAGTGCTGGTTCGATTCCAGTCAAGGGCACATGCCCGGGTTGTGAGCTCAGTCCTCATTAGGGGAGGTGCAGAAGACAGCCCATCAATGATTCTCTCATCATTGATGTTTCCATCTCTCTCTTTCCCTTCCTCTCTGAACTCAATAAAAACACTTTTTTAAATAAAATAAAATGCCATTTGACAGCTCCTACAATATCACCTACCACATGCACAGAGCCTCAATGGGCTCCTGAAGGAGCTTGTGGCCGGGCCAGTTACCCAGTAACCTCCATTCCCACCTCATCATGGCCGCCGCCGCCGGGGTGGACACGGGCACTCTACAGAGGGGCTTCTCCGGGACTTGAGTTTCCGGAGGACAAAGAGCCGCTGTAAATTATTGGCGCTGATCTTGTTATTAGAAGACAACCCTAATGATCAATAGGCCTTTGACTCCCTTGTAACTTGCCTCCCTATGTATTTGACCAAGTGGAGCCATTCCTCCCAGCGCCCACTGCAGTCAATAACAGGGAGCAGAATGCCGCTCCTCTCCCCGAGTCACAGTCTTTGTTGTGAAGAGTTATTAACACGGAGCCGCTGCTGTTTTCCGTAGACACGGTTGTCTTCCGCAGATTTATGCCCGGCAATTGAATCTCATTAGCCCGGATTTACACTGCATGGACCACGCGTGTAAATAATTGAAGCCTTCCGGGACCGCATTCAATCTTCCGCTGATTTTAAAGGCACTTTATCTCTGTATTTTACTTTATTCCCTAACCTGGTCCACACAGTTGATTTTTTCCCCTCAGTTAATCGTTTCATTGTGCCTATACGTTGAGATAAAACAGTTGTCGTTTTAATAAAAGTGACACGCACAATCCGTTCCGGTTGCCAGCTGAATTAAAAGATGAGTAGGCGTTCACACCGCCATGATCTGAGGCATTGTTAGTTATGTAAGTTATATGATACTGAATTTTATTAAAGTTAGTGGAAATAGTTGGGCTGCACGTAGTTACAGGCGTGGTGGTGGGCATTACGCCGTGGCCATCACCATCGACCCCCTTCAGGAGCAAACGAGAGAGAACGCGGGCTCCGGCCGGCGGTGGGGCTCCTCCATGGTTGAGTGTCTACATATGAACCAGGAGGTCACCATTCGATCCAGGTCAGGACACAGGCCTGGGTTATGGGCTCGATCCCCAGTAGAAGATGTACAAGAGGCAGCCGAAGAATGAATTTTATTAAAGTTAGTGGAAATAATTGGGCTGCATGTAGTTACAGGCATGGTGGTGGGCATTACGCCGTGGCCATCACCATCCACATGAAACATCATTGATGCTTCTCTCTCTCCCTCTCCCTCTCTGAGATCAATACAAATAGGAACGCACTCGGGGAGGGGAACAAAAAATAAATAAATAAAATAAAATAAAAGGAACACACTCTGGAGCAGACCTCGGGCTCCGTCCCGTGCTCGGACACTCCTGGCAGGCTGGGGGCTAACCTCTGTCGGCTTGACTCCGAGGTGCATGTTCTTTCTGATTCCTGGCCCCCTCCCCACTTCTGGGTGTTTCTGAGCCACTACCAAGCCTCTAGGATCAGATTGTGCTCTGTTCGTGGCGGTCGTTGAATCCTTTCCGAGCGCCTGGTTCCCAGGCGTCACAGAGCCTGGCTCTGCCCTTCTACTCAGCCTTGAGCCACTATTTTGCACGACTGGGAGCCCCAGAAAACAGAATTTTACCGAGTTCTTCCTGTTCCTTGTCGTGTGTAGAACTGTGCCTGGACAGAGGAGGCCGCTAGTAGCCGCTGGGTGGAAGAAGCCGGGCACGAGTAGTGCGGTGGCAGTCACGTTTCCGGTTGTTCACGTCAACAAGGACCGACTCCCGCTGCCCGCTGCCCGGGTGGGTGGAGCCACGCCAACGCGCAGGGACTGCTAGGCTCCGCCCAGAGCTAGTCGAGGGGGTGGAGGGTCTGATTGGGGGGAGGATGGCAGTTCACACAGTGACAGTGCCATCCAGAGGGACCTCACAGCCACACCCACCCTCACGGAAGGGGTGAGATTTTAGGAAGCTGACGGGCCCTCCACACAGGGACAAAGGTAAGCGAAGGGTGAGACTTGTCCTGATTCTAGAAAAATCTTCCCCTGCCAACGTGAGTAGAATCCTAATAATTGCTCCCTGTAACGCTGCCTGCCGGGTGGTGGGAGCTGTAATATGTGCCTATCAATCTGATTTTCACACCAGCCCCTCCGTGCAAGATGTTAGCACCGATTCATGGGAGAGAACAGAGATTCGGAAGGTCACGCTGAGCACGGAGCTGGGGTGTGACTTCAGATCCACGGAGTCAGCCTCCAGTTCTGGCCCCCTCGCCCTGCGCTGTCCCAGACAAGGTCACCGGGTCACACAAATGCCGGAAGCTCCCCATTCGTACCTGCGAGCCGGGGGAGGGGTCGCAGAGTCCCGTTTCTGTAAAGGCTGAGAGCGATGGTTCTGACAGATCTGATGTGGGGAGGAAATACCTTCTGAGTCTATTCCTGACTCTCCCGTCCTGTTTCCCTCCTTCCCGCGGGCTTTAGCCAGTGATTGTTTTGTTGGTAAATTTAGGGTGCAGTTGGGACTTCTATGTAGATGGTAACCTCCTCTCAGAGGGAGAGGATTTATCGTTGCCATTCATTCTCATTAAAATCAGAGCATTTGCATCTTAACTTTTACATCTTGTTCCAGGAATTTTAAGCAGTCTGATTGTATGGAAGTGGGTCGTATTAATTGCAAATGGGCTAGACATCTGCTCGCTGACACAGAGCGGTTTTTTTAGCTGGTTTGTTGTTATATATGATCTACCAGAGTGATTAAGGGAGGGCTGGCGGGGCTGCTGCTATAAGACTAGGAGTCTCAGAGGCTTCAGTGTGACCATAAAAATGCATTTACGAGTGAATCCGAGAGTCCTAGAACTGGGAGCACAGAACCTAACCACCTCAGAGTGGATAGGATTTTATCCGGAGCCTTTTCTGATCTTGGAGCCACTCTGGGTCCGCTCACAGCAAGCCCGGTACCGGTCCCAGGCTGGGGGGGGGGGGGGGGGCAGCGGCTGGCTGGCCGCTCCTGCCGGCAGCTGTAGGTGGGTGAGTGAGGGGGGTGTCAGGTGGAGAAATACCCTCCAGGCTGGAGCTGGTGGAACGGGCGAGTTCCCTCCTGCTACTGATACAGCAGTGACCTGGGTGGCTTCCTGCGGCACTGATTGCTGAGGAGTTGACGTGACAGGAGCACTCAGTGGTTAGACACAGCTCAGCAGGCTCAATCTCAGTCCTTCTCAGAGCCTTTAACCTGCCAGTGTGCACGGTGAATCTTCACGAGGGGGGGGGGGTGTGGTTTCCCCCACTTGTTTGACAGGGACACCTTTCCTTCCGTGGGGTACACCGAGGGACGCACTGAGGGAGAACCTGCTAAGTACTGGTTTATCCTCAGGCGCGGCGGAGCCTGGGGGTGCTGTCGGCAGTTGAGCGCGGAGTCCAGCTCCCCGGAGGCTGCCTAAGCACCGTGCCACCTTGGCCCTGAGGATCAGGCTTCTTCCAGGTTCAGGGTCCAGCCACTGGCTCCGCTGGGGCAGGGGGTGGGGGGCCTCCATGCCTGAACTTGACAGGAGGAAGGTGGCAGGTGGCTGAGCAGCGGCGACGCGGAAGGAGAAGCAAGCCTGTATGAGGATGGTGTCCAGAACAAGTAGTGTTTCCTGCGGGGCTTTCCTGCCTGACCCAGCGCCTGCTGCTCCGAGGCGCCGTCAATATTTGCCCAGTGAATCCATCGCTCGGTGCCCGAGGCCTCTGCGCAGAAGATGTCCAATGTTGATGCTCCGTCTCGTTCTGTTTCCGTTTCATTGTCACGTGTATGTAATCTTTCACACTGGAATCAAAGGCCAAAGCGCCAACTTTTCTTTCCTGCCAATACCAGCGGCCTCTCAGAGACAGGCCCCTGGCCCGCCTCCCGCAGCCGCCGCCCGGGCATCATTATCCTGGGCGTGGGGCCCGATCAAACGCATGGATCCAGACCGTGACTCCATCCCTCCTGGAGCCTGTGGAGGAAGCTGACACGGGGAAGGGGTGAGGTCTGCTGCCATGGAAGTGAGCAAAGCTCGCCGACTCACCAGAGGGGCCAGGCTGCAGTTTGAACCCTGACCTCGACCTCCTTTGGGCGTCATGGTAATGGTTCCGGACCTGTCTTATAGCCCAAATCCTTCCCTGGTCCCCGCCTTCCGCAGGTGGCTTGTTACCCAGAGCCAGGATCCCAGGCCGCCCGGTGATGGGGGAAGCCATTTAGAGCACTTAATTCGCGTTGACTGTTTATTGGTGCATGCTGCAATTAAGTTAGATTAATGAAAGGTAAATTCCAGTCTTTACGTGAAAACAAATCTCTTGGAAAGGTCCTAATTAGCATGTGTGTTTATTTAGCCTCGCGTGGCTTAATTGCATCTCATCTTGCTATTTACAAACAGGCGTCATTACGGAGTAATGAGTGTGAGGAGCGTCGCTGCTGCTGCAGCTGAGGGCTGGAGGCGGCGGGAGGCGGCTGGTTTTGTCGCTCTCCAGTGGAGAAGGCAGAGGAACGGTCCTCTGAGCTGGCTGAGGGGGGACAGGGCGACAGCATGCCAGGTGGCAGCTTGGCCTTTGCTGCAAGGAGCTGGGCTGCTTGAACGCGCTGCTGCAATGAAACCCATGAGCGTGCACACGCCCACACAGCCGGCTGGGCTCGGTGTGCAGGATGCTCTGTGCATCCCTGCATTGCAGAACCTCTGAACTGCACGTCCATGGGGGCTCCCCACAGGCCGGCCCGTGAGGTGTGGGGCTTCCCTCGAAGCTCAGCCCGATCCCTTCAGCCCCTTAGAAAAGCCTGGTGTAAAGTGACCGGAGAAAGAGGTCAGCGAATGGTCTCTCGGCGGCATTCCTAATGCCTCATTCCAGCTGGACGGAATGTGCGTCGTCCCTGAAGTTACACGGCAAGTTCACGTCCTCCCGCTGGGTGCTTGGTCGTTCGTTGCCTGTGCTCGCCTGGTTCACGGGTGGAGAGCTGAGCTCCCGTGGGGAAGCGCTGAGCAGAGGGTAGTGATCCGTCCCGTCTCCGTGCGGCTCTCCAGTTCCTGCCGTCGGCACATGCTTCTCATTCACGGAGCGGAGTGGAGGGTCGTGGCGGCAAACCCAGGAGGACGCGCCCTCAGTCCCGGTGGGAAGGAGCCTCGGGAATGCCAGGGCCTCGTTTCCCGGCTCTGGCTATTGCCACCGCTGCTGGGACTGTTCATGTAAATGCACATCACCGCCCCTCACTCAGCGACACCCGGAGGCCTCCGGGGATTCCTGCGTGAGCTGCAGTCCGGGTTTCATTTATTTAAAATCGGGTTGCAGGAATTCACCGTTTTCAGTGCATTTGCTCCAACAAACCAGATGAGTTTTAAGGCGCCCTAAGTAGACGCCAGAAAGTTCTTGGTGTTCTGACCGCAGCCGTGCGTGAGGGAGCCCGCCGCTGTCATCGCTGACTCGCAACTGGTCCTTTCCAGCTCACAGAGCTGTGGGCACTTCTTCCCGTTCATATTAATTGGATTTTAAAGTGACCTTGTCTGTGTATTGATTTGAATGAACATTTTCTATACCAAGGTCACGCCGGCACGCGTCCGACAGTGGATGGTAAAAAGCCAGGCGCCGCCGAACGGCAGGGACAGGAGGGCGGGGCTGGGGGCGACTTTGCACAGAGGACGCCCTGAGCCTTCGCAGTGGCGGGCGAGTTCCCTCCTGATACTGAAGTGGTGGCTTCCTGCGGCACTGATGGCTGAGAGGTTGATGTGACAGGAGCACTCAGTGGTTAGCACAGCTCAGCAGGCTCCTTGATTGCAGTCCTTCTCGGAGCCTTGAACCTGCCAGTGTGCATGGTGAATCTTCACAAGGGGGGTGGTATGGTTTCCCCGACCTGTCTTACAGCCAAAACCCTGGGGCAGGTGGCCGGGCAGTGCGGGGACCACCCTCGCCTCGGCTGGGTCTGCCTCCTGCCGGAGCCCCGAGCCCAGATGCCGCTCCTCAGGTGTGCTCGGGGCGGGGTCTCCGCTGGTCTGAACTCGCACCCGCCGCCTTGGGAAAGTCAGCCATAAACTCCACCATCTGGCCAGGGCCTCACCCGTGAGCCCTGTCTCCGAGCTGCCCACTGACCGTCTCCGTGTAGGCGTCTCGGCAGAACCCAAACTCAGCAGAGGGAGTGATCCCCCCTCCCACCCCCGCCTCGGATCTTCCCTCTTCTTTTCAGCTCCTCTCAGGAAGCGGCAAGACCATCACCTGCTGCTCAAGCCAGCGCCCAGGCGGCTGTGTGGGCCTCACGGGCCTGCCTGCCCTTGTCCTGGGGCCCAGGGCAAGTCTGCATTCTGGGGGGAGGACCCCAGGAGTCAGGGGAAGCCTGGGTGGCACTGAGAGCACCTCTAAGAGGAGCACCAGGTGGGAGCGCTCACCTGTCCAGCCACCTCCGCCTTTCGGCCTGAGATGACGGACACAGCAGGGTGACAAGGCAGCGCCCCCTCCAGGGATCCTCGGGGACACGGGGCCCGAAGGCGTCCTGCAGCTACTCCGTCAGCGTCGCTTTGTCACCTCTTCCACAGGAGCACAGTGGACTCTCCTGAGCCTCGAGGCTTCTGCTGACACCATGACGTTGGGGCTCTTGGACCGATGACGTTTTAATCCTTTACGGCTCTCACGTCACGTGGTTCTCTGAGCCCATGCCGGCGCCCTGAGTGCCCTGTGCAGGCACTCATCTGTTCAACAACTGGGTGCTTCTGGGGGTCACTCACCTCATCGTCTTTCTCGGGAATTGGGACAAAGACATAGGCTCTTCTTGCTGTGGGGTAGCTGTGCCTGTCCGCCTCCCTCCCTCACCTTCCTCACTGCCCCTGGAAAAGCAGCCCCCAGAGCCGCAGGCCTCTTACGTCCTGGAGAATGGCATCTCCGAGCGGCTGTATGTGAGTGGCTGGTGGCTGTGAGTGGCTGTATGGCTGTGAGCGGCTGGTGGCTGTGAGTGGCCGGTGGCTGTGAGTGGCTGTATGACTGTGAGTGGCTGTATGACTGTGAGTGGCTGGTGGCTGTGAGTGGCTGTATGACTGTGAGTGGCTGGTGGTTGTGAGTGGCTGTATGGCTGTGAGTGGCTGTATGGTTGTGAGTGGTTGCTGTTTGTGAGTGGCTGTATGGTTGTGAGTGGCTGTATGGTTGTGAGTGGCTGTATGGTTGTGAGTGGCTGGTGGTTGTGAGTGGCTGTATGGTTATGAGTGGTTGCTGTTTGTGAATGGCTGTATGGTTGTGAGTGGCTGTATGGTTGGCTTCTCTTTTCTTAACACCCCTCCCCCCAAAGCTAAGATCACCATGCCGCCTTTGTCCCAATGACAGGCGCTGTGCCGCCCCTCGCCTCCCACCTGTGGCTTTGTGCCGGGTCACGCATGTGCATCTGGTCCTGGGTTCCTGGTGCAATGAAAGCCTTCGGTCAGCTTGCCTCCCTGTGCCCTGACACAGACGCTGCCCAGGTTCGCGGGGCCTTCCCCTGCGCACGCCCCGGAGGACAAGGTCTCGAGCACTCGGTGTCTCTCACAGCCTGTGGGGCGGGTCCAGCACCATATTTGCCCCATTTGTGTCAGGTGGCATTTGGTGGCAGAGTGGAGATAAATATTTCTGCCTCAGCCTCGCTCCATTCTGCCTTTCCCACCTGCCACACGCCTTGCCATAGTGAACTAGGAATTCTCTAATGGACGACTCCCCGCGGGCAGCGGCTGTGAGACCCAGGGGGAAGGGGGTGGTTTCAGCTCAGCTGCCCAGCGTGTCTCCGGGCCCCTCCCGGGAGGTCCGACCTGCCTCAGGCCCACTGGCTTCCTCTGAGCCCACAACTCGCCATCAAACACGCGGGGACAGCGCAGGAGGGGTGCGGAGGGAGCTCTTTGGAAATGTGCTGCTTAGTATAGAAGAAGGGTTACCGTGGCAACGGCAAGCCTGCTTCATTACCAGATGGCATTAGCGTTGTCTGTGGCATCCCGGAGCGGTTGCCAAGAGCCCACCTGCATCATCCCTATGCATCTTGCCTGTGACCAGGCCGGCGCTGGCCAGTTTGCAGGTGGCATCCATTGGCCTGTGTGTGACGCACTGCCATCTTCCTCTCCCAGACGCACGGTCATTGCAGCCTGCTGCCCGCCGACACAGGGAGCCCACGCAGGCAGACCCGCGCAGACGGACCCAGTATGGGAAGAGGCAGAGGAGCTCGGCACCCTGGTGCGGGTTCACGCAGCTAACAGCAAAAACCGGCCCATCAGAGCAGCTGCGGCTCCTGCCAGCTGTGGTCTTGCAGTCCGTTTCCCCGGCCAGAACCAGGGCTGCGGGGCCGGGGCCTCGGCCGGGGGTGAGAGGCAGCCTGGAGCCGCAGGCGCCCCACGGCAGGAGGCACCGGGGCCAGGTCGTGAGGGACGCCACGTCGAGCAGGTGCCCACCAGCCACAGACGGGGCAGTGTGAGCCTCAACACAAATAATGGTCGCACCAGACAAAGGCCCAGCAGCCGGTCCAGTCTGAGCGGAGGATAACGCTGGAGGAAGACCAGCCCGTCCGCAGTGGAAGGAAGCTAGTGAGCCGAGGACCGTTTGAACGAAGGACAGGAAGGAAAAAGCATTGAGCCTTTACCCGCTTTTCCCGTAAAGGGAGCCTGCCGCTCCCAGCCAGACGGCTGGGGGGAGGAAGCTTTCCATGAAAGCGGTCCCGCTGGGCAGGGGAACGGAGGTCGCCCGGAGCCCGCCGTGTGGAGCCCGCTGGGTCAGCGCTGGGTCAGCGGGTCCCCACCCAGACCAACCTCCCTCGCCTCCTGGGGCGGAGCGGAACGTGCCTGGGAAGCAGTCTTGGCGTGAATGCCACCTAATCACCAATTTACGGGAAGTGCAGTGAGAGGAGCACGCCAAGCACACCGCCGGGAGGCCGTCAGCAGAATCCGGGCTGGGGAACGGGCGGGAATGACCCGGTTTCGTCAGCAAATGGAGTGCAGGGGGGTAGAGAGAGGATGTTTCTCAGGAGCCGCTTAGGAGACGGTGGGCAGTCACAGCGTGTCCATGTTCTGGTCCTGGGACCAGCAACCTCCCGCATGTGCCGCGTGGGAGGCTGCGGAGACGAGCACGCTCACTGCACTGAGCGTGGGTAACGGATAATTGCTGGTTTTGTGGACGTGGGCAACGTCACGGGGATGCTCTGCCGTTCCAGAGCCTGTATCTTTTGGAGATGCAGGCTGAAAAGTTTACACATGGAAACTATACTCCGCTGTTTGTTTCAAAATAACATAGGGAGGGTAACCAACCAACGAAATACACACACATGCAGAACGGGGAAAGTGGGTGGGGGAGGGGAAAGACTTGCCAGGAGTTGTAATTGGTGACGTTGGGATGGGTCCCTGGAGTTCCTTATACCATTTCCTTCATTGGTATGTTATTTTAAATCTCCCGTAATAAAAGATTTGCAGAGATAATGAAGTTGGTGCTCCCGGGGGGGGGGGGGGGGGGGTAATTCATGTTATTTTACTTTAATAGCACCTGTTGCAGTGAGAGCCCGCTGAAGCGGTGTGCTCACACTGTTCTGGTTGGCGTGACCCTGTGCTCAGCACATTGAAATTTTTGCCCTGTTTTCCTCAATAATTACATTTCTGCAAATCTGTCCTTAAGAAGTGATCCCAAATGTCTTGAAAGCGTGGTGAACGGAAGTGTGTGGCAGCCATGTTTGTATCAGGGGAAACTGGAAGCAGCTCCTGTCCCACAGGATTGCCAAGGAAGCCACGGTGCGGCCCGCGAGAGCCAGGCCACCACGCAGGCCGCGCCGCGACCAGGCAGTGCTCATGTCGTAGCTAACTTCCAGACACCCAAGTTCGCGCTTCCAACAGAAAGCTTAAAAGTAAAATGTCTAGTACCTGCAGCGTGTACTTTTTCCTGAATTCCGTCTCAAGGAACTTGAGAGATGACCAAGGCAATGTACCAGGTGGCTAAGTCAGCCAGACCCGGTGTTTTTATGAAACAGCATCGTGGTTCCTGGGCGTCGCAGGGGAGTTCAAATGTGCTGACTGCAGTGCCTGCGGGGGGAGAGGGAGGGGGGCTCTTCCTGTCAGTGCTTAGAGTTACACGTTAGAACTCGGTGCCTCCCACCTCCCCTTCCCCTTCCCCTTCTCCCTGCTCCTGCCAATGAGCTGCACGTGACCTGGGGACAGAGCGTGACCTGGGACAGAGCGTGACCTGGGGACAGAGCGTGACCTGGGGACGGAGCGTGACCTGGGGACAGACCGTGACCTGGGACAGAGCGTGACCTGGGACAGAGCGGCCGCTCCCGCCTCTGGTTTGTTGGCGTCTTAGCTAGCGGTGTCCGGTGGTGTGAGAAGTGACCCCGTAAATGTGCTGTGGTAGCAGTAACGAGAAGACCACACGGTAAATGAGGTGTTTTTGTTAACTTTCTCTGGAATGTAATGAATGCGTCGCCTTTTTCCTTCTGGGCTTACGTCCTGTGCCATTTGGGGCCAGAACGGATACACCCTCTCGGAACTGACAGCTGCTGGAGGAACAGGGTATCAGGGACGTTCAGGGGGGAAGAAGGCTCTTATGGCGGACAGGCAGTTGGACATCTGCTAGGACTGGGGAGGTAGGGAGGGGGGCAGCACCCCCAGAACTGACTGCACGCTGGAGCTGCAGGGGTTCCGCTGCTCCGGGAGAGGCTCCTGTCCCCACTCAGACCCACGGGACCTTTGGCCCATTCCGTGGGGTCGGCCTCCTCGGAACTCGCTCCGGGTCTCATCCAGGTGTCGGAGCCCCGGGAAAGGGAGGCGCCCGCCGTTCCCGCTCTGAGTGCCGGGCTCGGGTGGCACAGCGGGCACTCCTCCCTGGCATGTGTGACTCTCACTGTTTGTATATTCTAATCCACATGCGTCCGGAAAGTTCTAAAACACAAACAGCACTTAAATGTGTTTCCAGGATTCTGCTCCTCTTCGGAGATAAAATTCAGCACTTTCCTTGTACGGTCAGAATTTATTTGGTATTGCCGTCCACTCTGACCGGCCACTGTGAACAGACTGCCCGGGGTACTCCCTGCACTCGGGGGTGCCCGGGCCACGGCGGCCTGAGACCCCGGCTCGCTGACTCCTGGAGCGCCCCAGTCAGGGCCAGCCTGGGGGGAAGCCCGTCTCGGGGCAGAGAAAACAAGGGGTGTCACCTGACCCGGCAGACAGCAAACAAGTGGGGCGCGTCCTGACGGATCTGAGCCAGTTAAAACCACACGTGGTGAGAGGAGGGCCCGTGCCATCTCTAAGTGGTGGAAGAAGAGCTTGTGTCGCCGGGAGTTGGTTACTGAGTGCTCCGGGGTGCCAGCACGGGAGCAGCCAGCAGCCCTCCCTCGTGGCCTCCCTCATGGCCTCCCTTGTGGCTCCCGGTGCGTCTGACACAGGAGGGCGAGCCCAGCGCCGGCTTCTTGTCATCTTGCCCAGCTCTGTGTGATTGCATGTCCAGGCGTGGTGTTCATGTCTGCACACGTGTTTTGGCAGGTGACCTTGGGAAAGGTGCTGAAAGTGATTGTCGTCATGCGGAGCCTGTTCATTGACCGGACGATCGTGAAGGGCTACAGCGAGAACGTCTACACGGACGACGGCAAGGTAGGCGGGCGGGCGGCCGCTGGTCCGCTTCCGTTCCTGTCCGCGTCCCGGGTCAACGTGGCGGAGCCGGACAGCGGCTCGAACACACGGCGAGGCCGTGGTGATCGACACGGCCGTGTCCGCGTGGAGATGGCGTGGCACGTGCCTCCGTGGCCTCCGCAGGCCCCCTTCCTCTTGCCGAGGCCCTTAGCTGAATTTCTAATCCATCGCTTAGACCCCAGGTGCCTCATTAACGTGTCTTCTAAGGAAATGGATTTTTTCCTTTTTCTTTCTTTTTTTTTTGCCCGGCCGCACAGCACATCAATAGCCTGCGGCCCGGCGTTCTGCTTTTTCCCAGAACATGGGGACATTCGAGTTTGACACGCAGGCTGCCGCCCGCCCGTCTTCCCGCGGAGCTGACACGGAGCGCAGGAAGCTGCTCCACTGAGCGATGCGCCGACCTGAGGCGGGTTCCTCCGAGGGGACTTGCTTCATGGGAAGATCACCCCGTGAGCCCCTCTGCTCCTGGCACCACACTCTCCATATGGCTCTGCGGCGGGCATCAGGGACGCTGATGGGCACCGACAGCCGGCATTGTGTTTGCTCCCCGAGCTGAACGGGTGCACTGCCGGGACGCCACCCAGACGCCCCCGGGCCCCCAGCACCTGCCCATCTGCCCTCAGGCCGTCCTTCTGTCCATGAGGCCCACGTAACCTCAGTGTGCTCGCTCTAGCACTCACCCAACAGCCACATTATGATGAGAGCTCTAGCACTCACCCAACAGCCTCGCTATGATGAGGGGAGAATGTTCTTAAAAAAAAAAAAAAAAAGAGGTGCCAGCCCTCGGCGGGCTCAGTGGTTAGAGCATCGCCCGCAGACTGAAGGGTCCCAGGTTGATTCCAGTCAAGGGCCCGTACCTCGGTTGCAGGCGAGATTCTCTGCATCGTGGTTATGTCTTTCCACGTCTATCTTGCAGGTAGTAAAAATGCTAACAGTACCGTATGTTAGTCTGGTGGCACTATGCTGAAGCAAGCTTTGCCTACAGGGGTTACTGAATCCTAGACCCATTTTCCAGATTAGGAGGCTGAGACCTGCGGTCACACTGAGCCAGAGCTCACCTCCCCCTGACCGTGGCTCCTGAGGACACAAGCTGTCCTTCACTGTCCCAAGGGTAGCCTCAGGGCCTGGGGCCCAGCCCACTGGCGTGGGGGCGGGGGGAGCCCACTCGGGGTGTGAAAGTGCTTTGCCTGGAGTGAAAAGGGAGAGTGAACTGTTGGCGGCGGGAACTAAAGGAAGCACAGGGAGTGGAGAGTGAGTCACAGAATAAAGGGCACACGTGGGTTTTCCTAATGAGTGGCGGTGGGCGCGGGCTCTCCGTCCCCCGGAGAGAATGTGTGTCCGGAAACCCGCATCGCACCAGCTCCATCGCACCCCGGCGATGCAGGGGCTCTGTTCCTCATCCAGCTGCAGGCTGGGCCTCACACCGGGACCCAGTTCACCTGTTACCTTAAAGGGACATCCACCGCATTGGGCAGCGCAGCTCTCAAGTGACTGCTCCGCCCAGAATGGAGTCCCGGCCAACTTTATCAGAGCCCTTTTCTCAGAGCCTTCACAAACATAAAAATGAAACCATTCAGTCGTTGCCCATGCTCTGCTTGGCGGACTAGTGGGCGTACACGACGTAAATATCCCCCGTACAGACAAGCACGCCTGTGAGCCGCGGTTGAGATGTCTACTTTGTCCCGAGTAAAACGTGCATTTGGAAGGAGCCACGGCGCTCGCGGTGGGGTCGGGGAACAGTCTTTGCACAGTGCTGGTCCCAGACACAGCCTCACCTGGGCCTGGGCGGCCGGGGTGTGAGCTGCGGTCTCAGAGGCAGCTCGGCCTGTGGGGGGCTGGAGGCCTCTGTGGGGATGGACTGTGTCCCCCAAACCCAACGCAGCCAGCACGCTCTGCCAGGTTCCCGGATCCCCCCGAGGACCCCTGCCCAGGAGAGGCCCCGCCCAACCCACTGCCCACACCCCGGCTTCCCCTCCCAGCGCCCCGGCTGTCACTGCGCAGGAACATCGCCCTCCACTGGCTCCGGCTCCTGTGCCCTCACCTGCGGGCACACTCTGGGTACCAAGCCCCAGGGCTAAGTCCTCCATAAAACGGAAAGGCTCTCAGACCCACTGGCCTGGAGCCGGTGCCATCTGGGCGGCCCCGGAGCCCGGCTCAGCGCGCCCAGGCCGTGTCCTCGGCTCACTCCGGCACACTGACCGGGAAGGGCCAGCGTCCCGGTGGACCTGGTCTCATTAGGGGGTTTAGGTTACGTTCGTGCTACCGCTCCGTTAATTACCCCGCATCCATTTGTTTGGGGCCGCCTCAGCCTCCTCGCGAGGAGCGGGAGGTGGGCTATCAAAGGGAGCCTTCAAAGACAGCGCGTCCCCGGGGTGCTGCTGATCCCGCTTCTCCCACTTCAAAGGGGGACGTGTGCGCGCGTCTGGGCCGGGGAGCCGAGTCTGATTCCTCTAATAAGAGCTGGCATCGGCCCGTTTGATAGTGGATGCAGGGAACATTTTGATTTGTTAGAGCCTTTGAAACTGTTCAGACGACCTTCAGCACCGGGGCCTCTTGCTCTGGTGGGGGAAGGGCAGCGCGGGGCGGGGCGGGTCTGCGCAGAGGAGGCCTGCCACGGTGGCGGTGCCACTTCGGTAACAGATGCCCGCCTGTGGGAGCGAGCAGTTCCCAAACAGTAGGCCTGTCGCTGCGTCCTGGGGGGACGGCCTCGTCCACTCCCCAGGGCAATGGGGGGCGCACGGAGACCACCAAAAGGAGGGCGTGGTTTCGGAAACGGGTAACCACGGAGAAACCCTTCACCATTGCTGGTCTGTGGCATCCCACCCCATGACGCCCACCTCTTGACCTCGCAAGATGAAGCTGCTGGTAAAATAAAGCTTTAGAAACTGAAGTCCCGGAGGTTTTCAAGTTGTATTTGGAGGTGTCGGTTTTAGACAGTGGTTAGTTCTCTGCACTGGGTCTGGAATGAAGAATGGATAACTTTCTGGTAAGCTGCCGAAATCCCCTCTGGCTGCTGAGTGGGTTTGGCGCTGACGGCTGTCCCACTGCGGGCCTGGAGCACGTCTGTCAGGTTGCCCTTGGCAGGGGCGCTCGCTAGAGGCCTGGACAGTGTGGGGTTCGAGCCGCCCCCTCTGAACTCCCTCGCAGGGCCATCTTCCCGCCGGGTGAGAGCTGGGCCTCTGGAGACGGGCCCGTCTCTGACCCTCAGCTTGGTGACGTGGAGCAGGTGGCTCACCCCCTGCGCTGCAGGGTCTTACGGTGCCATCCTTGTGCGATGGCTGGAGGGGCCTGCGGCTGAGTGCAGAGCTGTCCGTGAGGCACCCGCCCAGGCCGGGCGGAGGTCATTGGCCGTGGCGGAGGTCGTTGGCATTGGCGGCGGAGGTCATTGGCGGTGGCCATCATGGTGGTTAGACTCCCTGGCCTGCCCATGTTGGGTGATGCTGATGTCTCTTCTGTAAGTTTCTGT
Source organism: Vespertilio murinus (assembly GCA_963924515.1). Taxonomy (NCBI): domain Eukaryota; kingdom Metazoa; phylum Chordata; class Mammalia; order Chiroptera; family Vespertilionidae; genus Vespertilio; species Vespertilio murinus. Next base: position 183,218,582 of record OZ004708.1, on the reverse strand, counting down.
CACTGTTGTCACTAGCTCTTCCTGTGCCTGATGGCTGGCCTGGGGCAGATGTGTGTGAAGCAGGTGGCCCTCCGGGATCTGATGGAACGTACCTGGGAACGCGGTACCCTCCCCGAAGTGCTCGTCCAGCCCGGAGCCGAGGCTGCTCCGGGCTGTGAGTCCGCCCCGTCACGGGAGGTTGGCTTTCCCCAGGGGCCTTCCTGGCCCCGGCGCTGCGGGCGTCACTCCTCCTCAGCACAGAGTTTCCCGGGCGCCGGCTAGCAGTTTGCAGCCTCCAGGAGCTCCCATCTGAATGCGCAGCAGCGAGGTCATAGTCCTGTGCCCCGCAGCCTACAGGCAGGAGCTAATGAATATTCATTTGGGTTAGATGTGGCTCCCGGAAATGAATTTCCGAAATCTTCTGGCCCCGAGGAAAGGCCGACACTGACCCCAGAACGCTGATGAGATGCTTTCTTTGGCGTAAATGTAGCAGAAAATCAAGTGCAGCCGCCTGCTGGGCCTTCCTGGCAAATCGGGCCCATTGTTGCCAGTCCTTTCTTACGTGTGCACCTGGTGAAGGGGCGCATTGTCCAGCGTCCCTGTCCCAGATGGTCCTGCGTCCCCCAGGCCTGGGTGGTGCATGCGGCCCGTCCACAAGCACGTGTGTTCTCCGCCCGGGCAGGCGGGCTGCGGGCTTCTCTGCTGAAACATTTCGCTGAAGGTGCTGCTGTTTTTTTTAACAATTTCCTCTTTTAAATTAAAACCTCAGCCCCTCCATCTGTATGCAGACGCCTTCTTTCCTGCCTGCCCGTCTCTGTCTTGCTGAGCCTGGGGGGGGGGGGGGGAGGAACAGGAGGACAGGCTAGACCGCAGGAGGATCTGTCCACGCCAGGCCCAGACATGGCGGTGACGCTCCCTGGAATTTAGATTTGGGGTCTTTGTCATCTTCCTGTCATCTTGGCGGTGATTTGTTAGAATAAAGACACAAAGACCGCTCACTCAGCAATCTGATGGTCTTTAAGGCTGCGTGTTCCAAGCCCTGGGCTGCACTGCTTCCCTAGGAATGGAACTCAACCGACTTCCCCGAGGTGACAGCGCCCGCAGGCCGCCCCGCCAAGGAGTGCCTATGAGGGAACTCGTGTTTCTTTTATATTTTTTACAGAGAGAAGGGGAGAGGGATAGAGAGCTAGAAACATCGATGAGAGAGAAACATCGACCAGCTGCCTCCTGCACACACCACCACCGGGGATGTGTCCACAACCAATGTACATGCTCTTAACCGGAATCGAACCTGGGACCGTTCAGTCCGCAGACTGATGCTCTAGCCACTGAGCCACACCGGTTTTGGCAGGAACTCCTGTTTCTTCAGACATCCCTGGAAGTAGTGTGTCACTTTTCCCTTAGAACTTGCAAACCTGTCAAATTAAAAGTCTAATTCTAAAGCCTTTTTAAAGTATTGCCCCATCAACTGGTCTAACTGGGGGTGAGGGCTGGCAAGTGGCAGCACCCTGTGAGCGTCGGTTCACCAGCCAGGAGAGGGTGCCAGGGGTTGAGTGGGAGTCCAGGCAGGGATGGCCAGCAGGGGGAGAGGAAGGGCTTTGAACGGATGTTCGGTCCATCAGATTCTTCCATGATGTTTCCGGGACTTGGGTTAGCAAAACCTCCACCCTGGCCAGCAGGAGCCAGCAGAGGTCAGAGGTCAGAACCTTCTGATGCCTGTCTTCACAGCTCACCTTTCCTTTTCATCCTCACCCAGGACAGGCTTACAGATTTTAGAGAGAGGGGAAGGGAGAGAGAGAGAGAGGAAGAAAGGAACATCGACGTGAGAGAGAACATCGATTAGTTGCCTTTCATACATGAGAGAGAGCAGCAATTGTTTGCCTTCCACACAGCCCGGGGCCCGAACCCACAACCCAGCCATGGGCGATGCTCCAACCAACTGAGCCACACCAGCCGGGGCCACAGCCCAACTTTTCATTTCCAAGGACTGTTTTCAGAAGGCCAAGTGTTGGTGTCTTCACCTGTCAGATGCGGCCCTTCACTTCCTGCCTTAGAGCAATCTTCGGCTGATGCTGCCCCTGCTCCCACCTGCTCGGGATCAGTACCACGGCACGGGCTCCCACAGGGCTCAGGTCCCCCATGACCACCGGCCAACCCCGGAGGCCCATCGGCCAGGTGTTTCAATTGCTCACCTTTGACCCTGTGTCCTAAAGTGGACTTTCAGGCCAGAGGACATAGCGGGCGCCGCTCAGCTGCCCCACCCTGAGCTCTCCGTCCGCTCCGGGGGCCTCTGTTTGCCAGCCTGCACTTGCTCTCAGGATAGAGGGGCATCCATTCGATCTCTCCCGCAAACCTGTAAGACCGGTGGTTTGGTGAGACTGCCAGGAAGTGCCCTGGGCAGCACCCAGTGTGGCCAGAGGAGGACTGTCCTGGGTTCCCGCCGAGCCCTGCCCTCGTTTCCTCTTGGGCCGGGTTCGAGGCCGGGGAGCCCCAGTCACAGGCTCTGACCTGAGCAGCCATCACAGTTACTCAGTTTCCCTTCAGCAGGCTCCTTACGGCCCCAGCAGGTGGTAAGGGAGACATGCAGGCGGGATGGTTAAACCCTTTCAATCCCGGGTCGTTCTTCTAGATTCTAGAATCACCAGTCTGTCTTCTCCAGGCTGGGCAGCAGCAGCAGAGCATCGTGTTTTAAGTCTGAGTTCTCACATTGACACTGACCTCCTTTCCTCCCTCCCCGCAGCTGGATATATGGTCCAAGTCCAACTACCAGGTGTTCCAGAAGGTAAGCTCGCTCGCTGCTGCTCCGGGGCGGCGGGGGGGACGGTGCTCTGAGTGACAACACTGGCCTTCCGTCCCAGCCTCTGGAACAGTCACACCGGAGGCAGAGGCTGCCCACTGTGCTTCCCTTCACCTGATGTGGCTGAGGGGGAAGACTAGACCTCAGGAGGAGCGGATTCGCGTCTCCAGGGCTGGGCGAGGCGGGAGCTGACCCCACCGGCAGCGGCTCGAGGGGAGCGTTCTGGGCGGTGATCACGGGGAGTGTGCTTCAGAGCCAAGGGACTGGAACCTGCAAAGGGAGAGTTTGTGTTTATAAATTAGCCCTTCTTAAAAGTCAGAGTCTTTTTCATTGTTGCAGACTCAGCCCAGGGGTTTTGTGCTTAGCTTCTTGGAGCCCGTGGACACAGCCCTGCCCTGGCGTGGGGACGGCCTGCAGTGGCACAGTCCTGCCGGCTGCTAGGCTCAGGCAGCCCCCCCCCCCCCCCCCGTGACTGGGAAATGGAAACTCTCACGGCCAGAGGTCCTTGTGGGACCCTCCCACCTGGGTGTTTGCGCTTTGTCAGCCCCTGTTCAATAAGAGCCTTCCTTCCAATGCAGGTGACCCTGTCCATGGTCATGGCTCTAAGTGGCAGGCCCGACCCAGCCGGTGCAGTGGCCTCCAGAGCCGGTGCAGTGGCCTCCAGAGCCGGTGCCCCCTCCTCCCCGCCCCTCCCCAGGCTGCGGGTGTGGACCGCCCTTGGCCGGGCAGGAGCTCAGGGAGCTGGCAGCTCCGCTGGGGCAGCTAAAATAGCTTGTCCTCTCCGGGTGCCTCCAGCGCTAGGTCCCGGCGGGCGGGAAGGCGGCGGCTCCTCGCGCACAATATGGCGGAGGCGCTTTGGGACGCTTGTTTCTACTGGCAGCTGTTTCCAGGTCTCCTAAAAGCTCCCTTCTCCTCTGAGCTGGCTCCCTCAGCCTGGAGGGGGTCTGGGAGCCCTGCGGGGAGAGAAAAGACAGCGCCTCTGCTGGCGGGCAGTGGGCATGGCACCCGCGCAGAACACATCACCTGTGGGCCAGCCGGGGCTGGAGGTGCCCCCAAACTAAGCCGCTGCCGCTCTCTGCCTGGAGGCAGAATGGGACCTCCCTGTGCCCCTCTCCTCTTCTCCCCTCCCTTGCCGGGCCTATCTTCTGGCTGATTGTTGCTTTGTCTGCCCCTTGCTCCCCTTAAGGGGCGCCTTCTGCTTCCGTCTTCAAGCTGGCTCACAGGGGCTCCATGCTCAGGAGTGGTCCTTCCTCTCTGCTGCTTTCCTCTGCTGATTTCCTCTCCCAGCGGAGCCTCCTCCGCTCTCCGCACACCTGCCGTCCTCCTGCTGGCAGCGGTTTAAATGACTTAATGCAAGTTTCTTGTTGCCCCGGGCCCCTTCCTTTCTGTCTCGGATGCTGAGCAAAAAAACATCTTTGTTGTTGGAAAGTGTAAAACAAAAACACATTGAAGGTGGACTGCTTTGACACAAAGGACGATGCTTGCAGGGGAATTTCTCCAACATTCGCAGCCCTGTCCTGCCTGTGCTTTGAAGTTCGCATGGGCACCAGGAGCCAGCGGGAGGAGTTTGGGAGGAAGGGAGGGGAACCCGCCAGAGTGCGTTTCCTTCTGTGTGCTTCCTATTGTGAGTGCTGACGGGCGGCGGGAGACTGAGCTCTGTGAGCGCTAAGAACCGGTACCGCTGGCCACTGAAGGACACTCGCTGGCCTTTCGGAAATGGCCTGCATCTGGCTGCCCGCCCACCCCGGATGGGAAGGCGAGGTCGGGGTCCTGCCTGGGAGCCACCTGCCGGAGCAGAGCTGAGCACGGCCCCCGAGTCTGGAGAACCCCCAGTGCGCTCTCTCCTGCCCCCGAGGAGTAGCCACGTGACAGATCTCGCCTGCGCCTGGGCTGGGACTCTGGCTTCCCGAAGACGCCGCGGCTGGTTAGTGGGGGCAGATGGCGTCCGCGGGGAGGGAGGCCACAGGTCAGACAGCCATCGCCCTCCCCGCTCTAAGCCTGCTTCCTCTTCGGTAAAGCGGAAATTGAGAGAGAACCCAGCTAGTTGCCATGGGGATGAAGTGCGAGGGGCACGAGCATCACAGGCCCCGAATGCAGTGACTTGGTTAGTAAGTAACCCCTGGTCCTGAAAAGGCACCTTCGGGAGTAGGAGAACCCCACACGGCACCAGCTCCACGGCACCCCCGCTCCACAGCACCCCACTCCACGGCACCCCGCTCCACGGCACCCCCACTCCACGGCACCCCCGCTCCACAGCACCCTGTGACATTTCAGCAGCTGCGTGTACCTTGATTGTTGAAAGCGACACGCTTTCCTTCAGATTTTCCCTCTTTGGTGTTGTGCACAGACTCAAAAGCCAAGCTAGGGTGAGCGCGGGGTGGGGGGAGGGAGGGGGAGGCTTTTCCCGCGCAGTGCCCGGACCCCACCTGGCTGCTGAAGGCCCGTCCCTCCTGGCAGCGGGTCCCGCCCGGCGGCCGGCGCCTGGGAGTCGGTAGGAAGTCCAGGCTGGAAGGAGCCCAGCCCGCCCTTAGTCAGCATCTGCGGGGAGCAGCCCCGGGGACTTGTGCCCGTTGCCATCTGCATCCTGCACCATGATCCCCAAGAACAGCTGCTGAGGGCTGAGGGCTGTGCCCGGCCCGAGACCCTGGTCCTAGGTCCCACAGGGCCCGGAGCTCGGGAGGCCGGTGCTGCTGGTCCTCGAACCCCATCTCAGGCCGGAACGGCCTCTCCGCAGGGTGACCTTGCAGGCCTGGCCAGCGCCTGGCAGGGGTGAGGGGGATGCAGGCCATTTCCGAAAGGAAGAGCCGGGAGAAGGGACGGAGCACTGCTGGACAGATGAGCCTTAGTCTGTCTCTCCAACAGCCAGCTGGCTTCTTGCCCGAGTTGGCCGAGCGCTGGGATCCGCACTCGCCTCCTCTGGCTCCAAGGGAAGCAGCACCGTCCATGTCCTGATGGGGCAGCGGGCAGCCCCGTGGACCGACCTAACTGGGCAGTCAGGAGCTGAGGCCGGGCCTGGCGGAAGGCCCCGGTGCCCAGCCCGAGAGCGGCAGGCTCCCAGCCAGCTGGGGCCTGGGCCCAGCCGTGGAGGCCTCGCTCTGCCCACGCTTCACATGGGCCGGGCTCCCTGACGTCTCCCTCATGTCCCGGTGCCGAGTGCACCGTCTGGTCGGCACACGGGCCAGGAACCTCCAGTTTGGGCGGGACAGGCAGGCTCTGCCTCTCAGAACTCACCGTCAACTCGGGGGAACTGACACTAAACACAAGTTGCAAAGAATAATCACACATGCGGTCTGCCCTGGCAGTCTGCCCCCTCGGGGTTCTGGGCGGCTTCCCTGGGCACCTGGGTCTGAACTGGCCGGCAGGGGGGTGGGAGCCGGGGGAGGGGGCACTTGAGGACCCTCAGCGTTTTCAGCAGAGGCAGGAGGAGAGGAGGCGGGACCAGGGCCCTGTCCGGATTCTGTCCTGTGTGCACGCGTCCCCTGAGAGGGTCTCAGCAGCGAGGCCAGCTCCAGAGTGCCGGCTGACTAAGCACTAGTGCTGATCCAACAGCCTGCGGGAGCTAACAGTTACCCTGTGGCAGGTGCTGTCAGTTACCCCATCTTCCAGATGGAAGGCTGCAGCCAGCAAAGCTGAAGGCCCTGCCCCGGGGGGCACTGCTGGGGGTGGCGGCCCATCCAGCCCTCCAGAGCCCTCCGCTCTGCCCCTGCTCATGCCCCGCTGAGGCAGGCCGGGGGAGGGAATGGCAGAGCTTAGACGGGTGTGGGAGAAGCGGAGAATCACCCACACCCAGAGGCTTGGGAATGGGCCTTGGCCAAGCCCAGGTGTCAGCTTAGACCCCTGGGCAGGCCGTGGTGCCGTCACTGAGCAGCTGGAGGAGAAGCAGGCCAGCAAGAGCGCTTTAGATGTTTCTGGAAGGCAGTTATCAAAGCAGCCAGGAGCGGGCACGTCCCGAGGTCGGCCAAGGAAAGGAGGAGGAGATGGGCGCAGGCCAGGCACTGCATGAGCAGAGGTTCTGGGCAGAGGTTCTTGGCAGGATCTTGGGGAGGTGCCCTGAATTCCGAAGGCCCCGGGCCAGGCAGATAGCGCGGAGGAGCAGGTGGGCGCCCCGGGGTCTGGCGCTCACTGCCGGTGGCCCTGTGGCTGTGGGGCCAGCGTGTCACATGGGCACTCGGGGCGGCACGGGTGGCTGCCCCCAGATCTGATACTGCGGTAGAAGCTGGGGGTCGGAGTTGGGCGAAGTTTCCTGAACTTAAATGTTGGTCATTCGTGTTAAAAATTGTCACCAGGAAAGCAAAGATACTGTCCACCTGAACAAAGCGTCCTGGCCTTGGCGGTGGCCGCTGGGCGGGGTGCCCGGGAGCGGGCCCAGGCCGTGCTCCGGCTGCTGCAGTGCAGGCCCAGGCTCCCCCCGGGGCTCGGGGTGGAGGGGACCCTCCGGGCTGGGAAAGGAAGACACCCAGGCTGGGGGACAGCAGGCCGTGTCCCCTGCTGCGAGTGGTGATGAGGGGCGGGACTTGTTAGGGACGCTTTATGAAGTAAGTGAAGGTGCAGGAAAAGAATTCTCCAGAAACTTGCTGATGGGTGGCGGCGTTAGCAGTGGTGCATTGTTGAGCGTCAGGCCTGCGAGGACCTCAGATGGGCTCTGTGTTCCAGAAGCACATGGGACAGGGCAGGGCTGAAGCCAGCAGCTCCCTCTGGGCCCCAGCGCCTCCAGGGTCGCCCTGCAGCTGAGCCCTGGCTGCTGACAGCCACTGCTGGGGGCGGGGGCTGCTTGGAGGGGGCATTGCTTGGAGTGGGGGGGGGGGGGTGCCTCTGGCTCCAGGGGCTGAGACGGACCACTGCCGTCAGAGGACTGGCGAGAGACCATACTCAGGACCAGGTGCCTTGGAAAGAAGTTATAATGGGCCCCGGAAAGGTCCTCAGAATGGCCCCATTCCTGACCTGAGGTTCCTGGAATGTTCCCCCCTGCACTCGCCCTCAGGCCTGGGCCCTTCCTTTAGGCCCCTCCCCCACTCAGCAGCCTGCCCTGGCCCTTGGGATTTCTTTGCGGGCACCTTCCCTCCTGGGCATGGGGACGCCTAGCAGACTCTGCGCTGAAAGGAGTGAGCGGTCTAGTTCTCTGCGGACTGGCGTGGCCTCTCACTCGTCCCTCTCCTCGGTCCCCAGGTGACAGACCACGCCACCACCGCGCTGCTGCACTACCAGCTGCCCCAGATGCCCGACGTCGTGGTCCGCTCCTTCATGGTGAGTGGCCAGAGCGAGGCTCATTCAAACCCGAATCCCCGGCGTGAAGACCCTCAGGGGGGTGGGAGGGACCCGCATTGGGGGGGGGGGACCCGCAGGGGCGGGTGGGTGTTGTCCGCACACAGCGAGGCCTCCAGGAGGTGGCCAGTGCAGTGACATTGCCTTACGCTGGGAGGAGCGGTGTCTGCTTAGCGAAGGTGTTTTCTGTCTGGGGGACAGCCTTCCGGAAGGGACCTCCGGCGCTCCAGCTTCCCTCCGGCGGTCCCCGAGCTCCCGGCTGCGGCCGTGCTTGGCCTGAGCGGGTCTCAGCCTTGCTCTTCTCCCAGACGTTTCACCCTCGATGAGGAGGGGGCTCGGGGTGGGGAGGGCCCGGGGTGCTGGCTCAGCTCCGCTGCTCCTGTTCCACAGTCAGAGTTTGGGGAGCAGCTGTTCACAATTGGGATCGGAGCTGGTGTTCCCACCGTGGAGATCAGCAAGCTCTGCAAGTCGGGGCCCTCCGCCCTCCCCGAGCCAGGTGCCCGGCACACCGCCGCGCCGTCACCACGTGGCCGCCAGCTGGCCTCCGCGGGCCGGCCCCCGGCTCCGCTCCGCCTGGCAGCGCGCCCTCGGGTGCACCTCGCTGGCGGGCTCCCCACTCCCCCCCCGCGGGCCCGGCCTTCACCGCGGCTGCCGGGCGGGGAGCCACGGAGGACTTGCCTGTCAGCAGTCCCGGCGTGGCAGCGAGTGGGCGTGGCTCCTGCCCGTTTCCCGATCGGTTGGCCTCCCAGTTAAGCTGTTGACAGAACCTGCAGTTGGTTTCTTAGGGCACACGCCGGCTCCTCAGTGGGGGCGGGACCAGGCCACGCAGGGGCTGGCTCCTGTGTCCAGAGTCACTCATGTGGCAGAACTGTCAAGTGCGATGGGTGGCGGGCTTAGCAGTGGCGGCGGCGGCCAGCGTCAGGCCCGCAGGGCCTCGGGGCGCTGTGCTCCAGAACCGCCTGAGACGGCAGGCTGAGCCCGTGGCTGCCCTGGGCCGCCCTCCGGGGGCCTGGCCTCCAGTGCCCACGGCGTGGTGTGCCTCCTGGGCCGGAACGCCGGTTTCCCTGGCCACCTACCTGCAGGCGGGGAGCATTGATTTGATCAGCACCGGAGGATAAACAGTTCAACTGAATGACCCATTGACCTCCTCACGGTCACTGCCAAAACCTCCAGCCCCGCTCGGCACGGCGGCAGCATCGCAGCCAATGCGGTTTGTCTAAGGGGTGGTTATTGCTAATTGAAAACTTCCCCCATACTCCGCCATGATGACTTGGTAACTTTTGACAGTCACTATAGAGACTGAATTAAAACACACACACAAAACACTCACACACACACTCTCTCTCTCTCACACACACACACACACACACACACACACACACAGCACCTCCAGGTGCCCCTGAAGGCGGCTGTGACGAGAGGAGGCCGTGTCACCAAGCCGCCGCCCTCTTCAGAGAGCATTGTCTCCCCGACGTAGCTCGGGAGGACGATGAACGGCGGCTGCGTGAGCTCCCGCAGCGAGCACTGGCCGCCCGCACCGGCGGGGTGGGGTGGCGGGGTGGTTTGCAGCGGCCCCCCCTGAGCTGGGGAGGGAGCTCTGACTCTCATGCTTATGCATGATGCCGCGGGGGCTGCCCTCTGAACCGCCTATCACGTTACCGGTGGCACCGGGTTGTCCCAGCCCCCCTCCCCAGGTGTGCTGGCCGCACCGTGACCGTGACTCTCACCATGAACTGCGACCTGGAATCCAATTAGGCAGAGGCGCGTTGGCCTCAGAGGGAATTAATTCTGAAGTGTCAGCAATGCGTTCTCCCTCCACACGTGTCCTCGACCACCGTGGGAAGAGGAGGGCCCGTGCCGGTGTCAGCAGACACTGCTCGCCGCCCAGGGAGCGTGCCACGTGCGCCCTCCGTGGCTGTGGCCGTTCCTGCCTGATGTTTGAGGGGGCGAGGGTGGGTGAGGAAGTGGAGATGGTCAGCATGGCCTGTGGGGCCAGGAGGGGCCTGTGAGGTCCAGTGTGGCCTGCGGGTCCCACTGCAGCCGGTGACGACTCGGTCATCCTCGCTCCCTGTCCGAGAGGCCATAGGCTTGAGAGGAGGTGACCTTGGAGACACCGATCCCTGTCTTGGTTCTCTCCTCCTCCAGACGTGGCTGAGAAGTTACATAAAGCTGTTCCAGGCGCCGTGCCAGCGCTGCGGGAAGTTCCTGCAGGACGGCCTGCCCCCCACCTGGAGGGACTTCCGCACCCTCGAAGCCTTCCACGACACCTGCCGGCAGTGACGCCCCCCCGCCCCCCGACCTGCACCCCCAGTGGTCAGGGCGGACCGCCCACTGCCCCTCCGCCCCCAAAGCCTGGCTCTGAGGCGGAACCTCCGAAGGACTGACCCGTCCCAGTGGACAGGACACCGTGCGGGCGGCACAGCGACCTTAGACCGGGGTGAGGGTCCCGGGCGCTCGGTGGGCGCTCTGCCTCCCAGGGTCGCCCCGGGGTCGCGTTCCCAGTGTTTCCTCAAGCCTGTGTTCGTGCAGTCGTGCTGGCGTTGCGTTTTGTAACTTATTTTTATGACAATAAACCTGTCCCCAGCACACGTGTGTCCTGTCTCCTGTCCCTTACGATGGTCAGCGGAGTGGGCAGGCCGGGCCTTTGGAGAAAGGCCGCGCCGTCTGCGTGGAGAGCGGGTCTCCGCGAGGAGGACTCACTCTTCTGCTCGCTGCTCTCGGCACGCTGGCTCCTCCGGGTCAGACCCTCGGCCCCTCCGAAACTGTCGTCCTTTTTGAGACAAGTGCTCAGTGCTTCTTGTTACTAAAGTGGGAACACGCCCCGGGCTCCAGCCCGGACTGAGCAGGCAAGCGGGGGCCTGAACGTCGCTGGGAGCAGATTCTAGCCCCGTCTGCTGGTGCGTCCCTGCGTGGGGGGGTCCCCAGGAGAGCGGGCTTCTCCAGAGCCGGCCGCCAGCCCACTGCCGGCCACCCTCCCAGTCACCCTCCCGCTGCCGGTCACCCTCCCACTGAGGGTCACCTTCCTGGTCACCTTCCCGCTGCCGGTCAGCTTCCCGTTCACCCTCCCGCTGCCGGTCACCCTCCCAGTCACCTTCCTGGTCACCTTCCCGCTGCTGGTCATCCTCCTGCTGCCGGTCACCCTCCCACTGTCGGTCACCTTCCCGATGCTGGTCACCTTCCTGGTCACCCTCCCGCTGCTGGTCACCTTTGGAGATGGCCCCGGTAAGGGAGGGTGCCGCCTGGTGTGATGCAGAGACTCTCACTCCCCCACGGCACGCGGAGGGGGGGGGGGTGGCAGTGAAGGGACTCGATGATGGGAAGACAGGAGGGCCAGCCGCGTGGCCTCCCGGAGCTCAGCAGAAACACCCTCCAGCCCCAGCGGAGCCGGCGTGACCGAGCGGACGGATGCCCCGGTGCCCAGGTGGCTGACGTGGGCCCGGAGGACATGAACCAGAAGGTCTCCTCTGGTCCTAGGGGCTTGGCCATTGCACCCGCCGCCTGCCTTCCCGTCCGTCACGGGACCGGCCATCCCTCCACAGGGTCCCGCAGCAGCGCCTGCGGCTCCCCGACCTGCCGCAGGTCCTTCTCCCCTGAGGCGCCGTGTGCGGCTCTGCAGGGAAATACAGAACCGAGGACAGGGGGGTGCGTCTCCCCATCCCCCTACCTGGGGTTTCGCTTTCCGCAGTGTCAGCCCCCGTGCTCAGTGGCAGTCCGAGGATGTTACAGGCCCCACGGGGACTGCATGTGACTTGTTACCCCGCCAACTCTGCCTGGGCTCCTGCCGGAGCCTCACCGTCACCCCCCGGGTATGCGGGCGCTGCCCCGGGTGTGCGGGCGGCCCGGCTAGAGGTCCCGCCAGGTGCCCTGGGCCGTGGGCAGCTCTCTGCCCGCGCCTGGGCCGCCCAGCGGAGGAGCAGACCGGTCCGGGCTCCTGGTGCACCAGACTGGGCGCTGGCCTTCAGCGGCGCCGGCGCCTCACGCCTCCCCGCCGCCGCCTGGCTGGTCTCCGCGTGGACGTGCCAGCCTCCAGCCCCCGGGGTATCGGTGGGGGGGCTGCTGCTAAACCCAGGCCTTTGAAGGTCACCCTGCAGGGACGGCAGCTTCAGCGCCAGCGTCAGGCGGGGGCGGGGAGCGCAGGGCCTGAGGATGGGGGCAGAGGGCAGGCGTCCGCTCACCCCGGCTTCCCCGTCCCCGCCGGCGTGAGGACACGCGGGGGCCTTCCTTGTCCGGCACTTGACAGGAGCAGGTGCACCGGGCCTCCCCCTGCTCCCCCTGCAAGGTGCAGAGCCCCTCCCGGGCTGAGCTCGGCCCGCCCGCCGCCCCACCTTCCCAGGGCTCATTCGGCTTCCCTCTGGGACAGCAGCCTCTCCCGTCTCTGCCATCCTCCCCTCTCATTCCCACCCCTGCCCCTTAAATTACTAGGAAGGAGCCTCACAAAACGACTTTCCAGTTGGGTTTTAAATTGCAGGTCAGCTGCTTCCTGTGATCAGGAGGCGAAGAGGGAGACGTGGAGCTCAGCTCAGCCCAGGTACCGCGGCGGCGGCGGCTGTAGGGTTATTAGCGGCTCAGGAGCCGCTCCCGCCGGTGTCCCTGCTAATTGAGTCGAAATCCCAGCTGCAGGCGTGTGGGGCCGGCGTGATCCACAGCCGCCCCGGCTGCAGCTGCTTCCCGTGTCCACAGAGACGCCACAGGGAGGAGGGGCGGGAGGACGGGGAGGGGGGGAGCTGGGAGCCAGGCTGGGGCCCCGCGGGCCTCACCCGCCCGCTGCGGAGTGGGTCGTTAGGGAATGCATTGCTCACTGTCACCGAGGGCCTGGCTCTCGCCTCCATCATGGGCTTGCTTTCTTAATCACCGAAGGAATACATACGTTCCTTTTATAGGAAATTAGGCAGCATGGCCCGGCCGGCCAGCGTGGCTCAGTGGTTGGGCGTCAGCCTTTGAACCAGGAGATCACGGTTCCACTCCCTGTCAGGGCACAGGCCGGGGTTGCAAGCTTGACCCCCGGTGTGGGGCGTGCAGGAGGCAGCCGATCAAATGGTTCTCTCATCACTGATGTTTCTGCCTCCATATTATCCCTTCCCCTTCTTTTCTGAAATCAATAAAAAATATTTTAAAAAAAAGAAAACTAGGTAATGTGGATAAACACAGAGAAAAAGATAATATTCATAGTCCACGCTAGCAAGAGAGAATTACCAGGCACTTTGGTGGCTGTCTTCCCAGACCTTCATATGGGCACGTTTGTGTGTATACCTGTAAAAAAAGATCCTACTGTGTGCTGTTTTGAAACCTGCCTCTCATCCCTGGGCAGAGACCTACCTCTAACCCAGAGGCCCCGAATGCAGGGCTCGGAGGAGGTGGACACTCACTTCTCCTCCTCTGAGAGCCGCACAGGAGCGGCTCAGACCAGACACTCCGTCCCGTGCAGTCACGCGGGGCCCTGTGCTCCCGCCCCGTTGCACCACCCGTGGCCGGGGACAGCGTCTGCAGGGGGGGCTGAGTCACGGGCACCTGAGCTTGCAAACAGGGAACACAAAGCTATTGGGAACACACGTGCGCAGGGTGCGTGAAAGGCCGTTTTCGTTTCCGTGGGGCGTGCATGCCCGGCGTGCGCTGCTGGGTCATAGAGCGAGTCCATCTTCAGTTTAAAAGGAAATGCCAGCCTGGCATTTCACATTCACACCCGCAGTGTCTTCACCAGCATTTGGCTTGTCGCTCTTTCCTGTTTCAGCCGTCCTGATGGGTGTGAGTGACGGCGCATTTGGGTGTCTGTGTCCGTGTCTGTGCGGGCGAACCATGTGGCCCTTCTCTTCTGGGCTCCCGCGCCATCCGCACGTTGTCTCGGGAGAGATACCTGTGCGCGTCTTCTGCCCATTTCCTAACTGGGTCTTTTTGTTGTTCTTAAACGTGTTTTTATTGATTTTTTTTTTTTATAGAGGGATAAGGAGATAGAAACACTGATGAGAGAGACACATCAATCAGCTCCTCCTGCACGCCCCATATCAGGGATCAAGCACACAGCCTGGACATGTGCCCTGACCAGGAATCGAACCGGTGACCTCTTGGTTCGTGGGTCAATGCTCAGTGACTGAGCCATACCAGCTGGGCTGGATCGGGTTTTGTTTGTTTGTTTGTTTGTTTGTTTGTTTGTTTTAAATATATTTTATTGATTTTTTACAGAGAGGAAGAGAGAGGGATAGAGAGTTAGGAGCATCAATGAGAGAGAATCATTGATCAGCTGCCTCTTGGCACCCCCCCACCGGGGATGTGCCTGCAACCAAGGTACATGCCCTTGACCGGAATCGAACCCGGGACCCTTCAGTCCGCAGGCCCACGCTCTATCCACTGAGCCAAACCGGTTTCGGCTGGATCGTTTTCAATACCGGGTTTTCAGCGTTCTCTGCATACGATTCCCTTGTCAGGCGTGTGATTGGTACATATTTGACCCACCTGTGGCTTGTCTGTCCCTCCATCCTCTCTATGGGCTCCTTCTCAGCGAGTTTTCACTTACCCATCACTCTTTAGGTGTTGAATTTGACGTAGGGTTGTAGGTGAGCAGTGTTCTGCTCTTAGGAACATTGCCGTGTGCTCTCGTGGTCTCGCAGGCAGAGCAAGCCGTGGGCCAGGCCTCCCTGAGCCCTCGCTGTCCACGTGCCGCCCCTGCCGCCCCCTGGCTGTCCGTCAGAGCACCCCTCGCATCGATGTTAGTCATGTTTACTTGCCACGAGAGGGCCGGCTCCATGCGGGCAGGAGCTGGGTCTGTCTTGGCGTCGCTCCGCCCCTTGCACACAGTAGGCGCTCAATAAACATTTGCCGAATGTTGACTGGAACACGTTGACAAGGAAGCCAGGCTCAGATCTCTGCTCTGCTCCCAAACAGGAGGCTGGGCCGGTCGCTCGATCCCTCTCCGCATGCAGTCTCCGCCTGGGCATCCAGCATGGCAGGCCTGTGAGAGATCACCCCGAGAGCCACCACCACCGGCCTGGCCTCCCAGCTCCTTGCAGTGGGGGTGGCCCTTGGGGTGGCCTCAGGCTGTGTTCAGCTGTTAGGCCGTGTTCTTAGGGGCCAGCTGAGAGGAGGGAGGTCTGCTCTGCCCCTTCCTCCCTCCTGCCGGCCGAGGCGCGGCTAGAGGGCCGGCTCCAAGCAGCCCTGTTGGGCCAGGAGGAAGAGCCGCATGCTGATGTGGCAGAAAGAGCCTGCCTCTCCGGCACCTGTGCGTGCCCCCCCCCCCGACCCCCCTCCGGGTTATGTGGAGAGAAGGAGGCTGTCTGGCTCAGGGCTGTAATGGGACACTCATGTTCCGAATTTTCTGTAAATTAGACCTGAATTGGACCCTAATTGACACCGGATCTCTGGTGGAAGTTGGGTTTTTACAAAATCCTCAGTGCCAGCTGCTTTTCCTGGTTCTTTCTCACCTTCAGCGGGGTTAATTGAGAGCCCCATTTAATTGCTGTTCCTGTCCTCCAGTGCGGGCTGCGGCGGCGACACCCCCGGCCAGGCGGTGCTGGGCCTCCCCCCCTGGCCCGTCATTAACACCCGCTCCGCCGGCTCCACGGCGACCCACACGGTTCCCGTCTCTGCTAGTGTTTAACGCTGCTAAAGGTTACTGAGTCCATCTCCAGTCGAGAAAAGAGTTTAATTAGCATGTTCCTGCCTCATGAAGTGAGGAGCTACACGCGTGTTCTGAGCTCACACACACACGTGCACACAGACCAGGGCTTTCTCATCCCCTCCTCCCGGCCGCCCTGTCCCTCGTGCATTTTCCTTCTCGCTCGCCCCTCCCGAATCCTGCCCTGAGAACAGCATCGATCGGCTGATTAAGCCGTCAGTCACAGCTAACACCAGTCATTCCCGCAGTCCAGGCCCTCGCTCCATCCTTCCCTCCTGCTGCATTCCCGCAGAGGGTTCCACAGGCCCCACCCACCTCCGACCTCCGCACCCCTGCCCTCCCCTGGGCTGCTGGGTAATCAGAAGATGGACTTACAAGACGCCGGGTCCTGGACGTAGCTGCCACTTCCCCCGTCGTCTCATGTCCCAGGGCCTGTTTGGAGCCCCCTCTGGTGAGTTCCCTGTCTGCGGGAGTGATGGCCCCACACTCAGCGTCTGTCTCCAGTTCCCCGGGTCAGAGACTCAGGAGCGGCTTCCTCGCCACGTGGTCCACCTCCGAGTCCCCTTGACCATCGTGGTCACGTGGCAGATGCTGCCATCCGAAGGTGACAGAGCCAGGATGTGGTTTTGTTTCCTCACCAGATGGGCACCTCAGGGCTCCTTGGGTGTCCCTGGAATGGCCGTGCGCCCCCTGGTGAGGGGTCCGGGAGAGTCTTTGACCGCTGAGGCTCACACCCCATCTCTTCCTCTTTTCTCTTCGTCAGACGTGTGTTACTATGTCCAGGGTGGGTGTTAGGCCCACCGTGGGAAGGGTGCACCCGAGACCTGGTGGGCGTATTCGAATGATCACGCTCTGCCCTCGGACACAAATGGACACAAAGGCTCCTCACCCTGCCGCAGGCTCAGCTTGCTCCTAGGTAAGCCCAGGAGTGACGGGTCAAGTGGACCGACCACACCTGCTCCCCGGGTGCTCCCCAACTCCCTGGAAGCCCCGAGGGGTGTGGGAACCCTAATCAGAGTTCCACTAATCAGAGTACGCCGGATGATCAAGGCCAACCTGCCATTGCACGAGTGCGGCCAGTGTCAGTTGATGTGGCACAAGCGGCACCAATGCCGATGGCCACAAGGCCCCTCGTGTGTGTGTTTGTGTGTGTGTGTGTGTGTGTGTGTGTGTGTGTGTAAGTTGGCACTGACCGGCGGCACTGCGCACTGTGCACCGCCGTGTGCGGCCACGTTGAAGAACTGCTTGGTCTGGTGGCTCCGGTGGCAGCCATGGCCACTGCCTCCAATAACGTCTCCCGTGTGTGCCTGCGCCTTCTCGTGGCTCCACCTAAACACCGGCGTCCGGGACCTGTGCTCCCCGGGCCAGCAGCTCCGCCCGGGTCCAGATTCGGGCCAGGGAGGGGGTGGGGGCAGACGCCTGTGCTGCGGAGGAGGGGGTCCTGGTGGGTTTCCTGGCTCCCAGCCCAGGGACTGCCCAGCAAAGTGGCCACTTCCCTCCGGAGGCCACTCTGCGCCCCTGAGTCAGGAGGGGGCGCCTCTCCCGGGCCCAGGCACGGGAAGGGTGGGGAGGGCTCAGGGCAGTGCCGTGTTCCCCCGGCGGCACGCCGAGGACTGCGCCGTCCACGAGGAGGACAGGAACAGAGCGCCGTGCCCTTGACTCGCCACGGTCAGCTCTGTTCCCGGGTTCTCGCTGGAACCATCTCCTCTTCCCCCAGGGGGTCTCCCCAAACCCACGTGGATGTGCCCCAGACCACGCCTCTGTCTAGAGCGCATCCCCGCCCCCCTCCCCCCTCAGGTGTGGCCAGAGCTTCCTCCAGCTCCCAAGAAACCACTGCTGCATCTCCACCACCACCCCCAGCAGGAACGTTCACGGCCAAGTCCAAGGGTGAATGGAGGGCTGAGTGGAATTTACTTAAAGCCCCAGCTCCACCTAAAATAGCTCCCACCAGGCACTTAGCAAAGTGCTCTGGCTTCCCCTCCACGTGCTTTCTCACCATCACTAAATACCAGGATATTCTGGTCCCAGCGCCCACTCCCCCGGGGCCTGACTCACGCAGCGGCACATGCTGGGGAGCATGAGACATCGCGCCGTGAACTTGGATGGGCGGTGACATTGGCGAGAGCATCAGGCCAGAAGCTGGCATTTGAGCTCGAGAACAACTTGGCTCTGCAAACATCACCAGCGCCCAAGTTAAGCCGCCCAGAGCCACACGTGTGGCCAATGCCATCACCTCCCGTTTAGAGCACTTTCAAACAGTTTTTGCTCTTGTCTCGGTTGGTGTGTATTTCTAACTGCCCGTTCTGGCTCCTGAGCCATGAGAGTCGGGGCCATTTTGAGGGCCCCTCTCTCTCGGACTCATTTAACCTGGTCTTCGAACATCTTGCCTTGTTTTGCTCTCTGGGTTTTCATTTCCACCCAATTTTGAATTCACCTACTTGCCTTCCAGCTGATATGAGTTGAGATAGGCTTGATGATGGTAGTGGTGGTGGTGGTGGTGGAGATGATGATGATGGAAGTGATGGAATGATGGTGATGATGATGATGGAGGTGGTTTTGATGGTGAAAGTGATGGAGATGATGGAGATGATGATGATGATGGAGGTGGTTTTGATGGTGGAAGTGATGGAGATGATGATGATGTAGGTAGTGATGATGGTGGAAGTGATGGAGATGGTGATGGGGGTGGGGTAACAGGATACTCACGGAGAGCTTGCTGTGTGTGCCCAGCACTGGGGAAGCAGGAGGAGGCAGGATTGGGCAGAAGGGGTAGCTAAACCACGACACCTCTGGGGCCTCGGCAGGCCCAGTGGGGCAGTCGGAACCAGCACTGGCTGACGCCCAATCAACTACGCCACATTCCCGGGAAAGGGCACGTGCTCAGGTTGCAGGGCTGGGAGAGTGACCCTTTTGGGGTGCTGGAGACAACTGATCGATGTTTCTCTCTCACACATGCATCGATGTTTCTCTGCCTCTCTCTCCCCACTCCTCCTCTCTAAAATCAATAAAAACATTCTTTAATTTTTAAAATGTGATTAAATTTAAGTGAGGTCACATGGGCGGTCCCTTATCCAATACGACTGGTGTCCTTCTAAGGAGGAGAGCAGGACATAAACAGTACCGACTGAAAGAGGGCCATGTAAGGACAGCAGGAGGACAGCCATCTGCGAGCCACGGAGAGAGGCCTCAGGCGACGCCAGGCCTGCTGACACGATCTTGGACTTCTAGCCTCCAGCACTACGACATCAATGTCTGTCGTTAAAGCCACCGGTCTGTGGTATTTATTATGGCAGCCGTACCTAAACCTTTGAGTACATTTTCAAGTTTTTCTTAAGCTAGAGTCACAAAAAAAGGGTGACTCTAGCTTAAGATATGCACTTTTTAAAAATATGTATTTTATTGATTTTTTTTACAGAGAGGAAGAGAGAGGGAGAGAGAGTTAGAAACATCGATGAGAATCATCGATCAGCTGCCTCTTGCACACCCCCCACTGGGGATGTGCCTGCAACCAAGGTACATGCCCTTGACCCGAATCGAACCTGGGACCTTTAAGTCCGCAGGCCGATGCTCTATCCACTGAGCCAAACCGGTTTCGGCAGGATATGCACTTTTTAAAGACTTTTATTTAGAAACTAGAGGCCCAGTGCACAGGTGGGGTCCCTCAGCCTGGCCTGCGATCAGGGTAAATCTGGGCCAGCCAGCCCGGACAACAGACTGCGGGAGGTTGGCCGGCCAAAGGGCAAGCATCTTCCCCCTGGTGGTCAGTGAGCATCATAGCTGCCAGCCAGTCGTCCCATCTTCATGCTCATTGGTCTTTTATATATATAGACAATGATGATAGACTCACAGGAAGTTGCAGAAATAGTGCACAGTCCCCTGTAGCCTTCTGCCAGCTTCCCCAAAGGTGACAGCTTATGTAACTATAGCACAATACTCAAACCAGGAAGTCGGCCTTGGTACAATTATACAAAATGCGCTACAGCTTTATCCAGTGGAGCGGTAGGTTTTGTATATCTTTCCAGAGATTAACTCCTCAGTGTTTGATTTTCTTATGCTATTGCAGATGTCATTTTCTTGGTTTCCGGAATAAGGGAACTGAGTGTACTGACCTTGTTTCCAGCAGTCTTACTAAATTCACTTATTAATTCTGTTAGTTTGTTTTAGACGCTACTGGAATTTCAATGTTTACAATGATATCATCGATAACTAAAGAGTCCTTTTTTTCCCCTTCAAACTTGATTGCATTGGTTAGAAGTGCCAGGATCATCCTATCTAATAAAGAGGGAATATGCTAATTGACTGCCCCACCCTCAAAGATGGCAGCACCCAGTCCCCTCAGCCATGCGCCTGCCTCCGGAGTCCCCCAGTCTCCTTAGCCCCCCAGCCGCCCAGGGCCAGCCAAAGCTTGTGCAGCCGGCAGTGGCAGCAGCAGAGGTGTGATGGGGCGTCGCCTTCCCCTGATCGCCGGGTCGCCTCCCGCCCCTGAGGGCTCCTGGACTGTGAGAGGAGGCAGGCCAGACTGAGGGACCCTCTTCCCCGCCCCCCGCTGCAGTGCATGAATTTTCATGCACCGGGCCTCTCGTGTAGAATAAAAATGATGATGGTCTGGAACCTTATTTCACTTCCAGCCTCAGGGCTGAGGGGAGGGGAGCGGGGGAGGTTTCTGTAACCTGTCACTGAGTGTGATTGTGCTGAAGACTTTCAGTTTGAGCCAAGGATGTTCACTTCCCCTCCTAGTCTTCTAAGAGCTTTCTCTTTTCATGGACGACGCCGAATCCCATCAAACAGTGTTTCTGCACCCATGGAGTTGGTCCGATTATTTTTCCTTTGCTACATCACGGTTTGCCCCCGAAGGTGAAGCCAACCTCGCATTCCCGAAACGCGCCCCCTTCGGTTGTGGCCCTGGTTTACCTGACCCACTGACGCTCTGTTCGGCGTGTGTGTGCATCCATTACCAGGAGGACAGTGATCCACGGTGTGCGTCCACTGCACTGTCCTCATCAGGGTTTAGTGTTACGGCCAGGCAGCCTCACGCAGTGCCCCTCCCTTCTCTCTGATTCTGTCGGCAATCTTGTGTAAATTTGGGGTTCTTCCTTTCTCGAACGGTCAGTGGAATTTGCCAGTGGAGCCATCTGGACGTTTGTTTGTTTGTCGGATAGTTTTCATTTTGGATTCAGTTTTGTTAATAGGTAAGCATTTTTTTCTTATTCTTCTGAGGGTTTTGGTCCGTTGTATTTTTAAAATATTTTAAGACGTCATTTAATTTTCTAACACATCAGCATGAAGCTCTTCCTGGTGGTCTCCCCCAATCCAGGCCACACAGGAGGCCGCCGCCTGATCACACGGGTTTCTGGAAGGTTCTCAGTGTCACTTCCTGACCCCATGTCGTAGCCCTGGACAAGGCCCACCAGCATGTCTGTGCATCTGCCCATCCTTGTCCCCTCCCCACACCGAGAAGAGACCAGACGGGACTCACTGAGCGGACAGGACGCCGAGAGGGCGCTGGCCTGGGACAGAGTGGGTGGTGGACGCTCGGGCAGAGTGGGCGGTGGGCGCTCGGACAGAGTGGGTGGTGGGCGCTCGGACAGAGTGGGCGGTGGGCGCTCGGGCAGAGTGGGCGGTGGGCGCTCGGGCAGAGTGGGTGGTGGACGCTCGGGCAGAGTGGGTGGTGGACGCTCGGACAGGGTGGGCGGTGGGCGCTCGGGCAGAGTGGGCTGTGGGCGCTCGGACAGGGTGGGTGGTGGGCGCTCGGGCAGAGTGGGCAGTGGGCGCTCGGACAGGGTGGGCGGTGGGCGCTCAGACAGAGTGCGTGGTGGACGCTCGGACAGAGTGGGTGGTGGGCGCTCGGACAGAGTGGGCGGTGGGCGCTCGGACAGAGTGGGTGGTGGGCGCTCGGACAGGGTGGGCGGTGGACGCTCGGACAGGGTGGGCGGTGGGCGCTCGGACAGGGTGGGTGGTGGGCGCTCGGACAGAGTGGGTGATGGGCGCTCGGACAGAGTGGGTGGTGGGCGCTCGGACAGAGTGGGCGGTGGGCGCTCGGGCACAGAGGCAGCCTCGCGGCCGCTGAAGTGTCTGCCTGCTCGCGGGCGAATCCCCCCTCTCGGACACGGAGCTTCCCGGGCCGTTCGCAGCGAGGCGCCGGAGGACCGCCCAGGCCCCTCAGCCGGGGAGCCGCTGATAGATTAGCGTGAATGAAGATTAATCGATAATGTATGCTGATGTTTTCCCTCCTGCTGCAGGCAGCCCCGTTTTGATGTAACTTGACAGGGTCGGGCGCACCTCGGTCTCATGAAAGCCGATACGGAAAATTAAAAGGAAAAAAATGCCGACCACCCCACCGGCGATTGGCCGCCCCGGCTGGACGCCGCCCGCGATCGATGAGGAGGGGCCGAGGAGCGGCCGGACTCAGCATAAGCGCCTGCGAGGGGCCCGGTGGAGGCGGCACGCGGACGTGCGTATCGGCATCTGCTCACGGCGTGGCCTCCGGGAGGCAGGCCGTAGCGCCGTGATGGATGGCTAAGCCACGGAGCAGCCGCCAGAGCTGGCGATCGCCGTCTTCCCAGCAGAAGGGGGGGGGATCTCGGAACCTGGCGGAGAAGCATTGTCGGGGGCTCCTGGGTGGGACTCCCCAAAGCTCTGCGAGGCTCTCCCGGTCCTGGTTCCGTTCTGGGGGGGACCCCGCGGAGCCCCATCCGAACCCTGGGATCGCCAGAGCTCCCGGAACTGCTCCTCCAGCTCACAGTGTCCTCCGCCCTCCGGCGTGGACGCGGCCACGGTGAACCCCAGGGACTGGCCCGCTCAGAACGCTCCTCTGCCCGGGGCTGTCACCCACCTCTGCTCGCTCAGCGGGGTCCCAGGTCCCCCAACACGGGTGCGAGTCGTGGCCCTGAAGGAGCCGCCCAGACCTCCGGGCACCCATGGGAACCAGGGTCTTTGCAGAAGTGGGAAGGCAGGACCTGGGGCATCTGGAACACAGGCAGGGTCGGGGAGAGGGCACGGGAGGTGGAGCGGGAGCCGGAGGGGTGGCTGCACACAGGCCCCAGGGCGCTGCCCCCGGACGCAGGCGAGGGGCCTGGCACTCCCAGCACAGCCTCCTCGAGGGACCACACGCCACCCGGGCTCAGCCGCCTGCCCCAAGAGGACATCTCGGCGGCTTAGGCCACTCTGTGGCCGCTTTTTGCGGCAGCCACGGGGCTCTCACAGGCTGCCCTCCGAGCCCACCTCCCGCCCTCCAGCCTCTCCCCGGCAGCCACCCACACACGGCTGGTCACCCCACCCCTGCCTGAGCCCGCCCTCGCACCTCCCCAGGAGGAGTCTGGGGTCTCACAGCCTTCACACCTCGTCAGGGGGCGCTGGCTCCTCTCGCTGCCCCTCCCCCGCCCCTCACACTTCGCCAGACGCCATCTCCCGGGCAGGGCGCCTCCGCCGGAACATCCCGTGAGGATGCCAGTGCCCGATGCCAGGGTGAATGTTGCTTCGTTGTTGCCCTGTGCTCTGGCCGCGCCTCTGTCTGCTCAGCACTGCCCCCTGCTGGGGAGGCATTCTGTGCCCTGCGCAGGGGCACGGGGTTGGGCCCCTTCCTGACAGGAGCGCAGGCTTCTGCTTCAGGAGGGGGTGAGGGGCAGGAAGTGAGGGGCAGGGTCCTGGGGCAAAGGAAGACCCATCAGGGAGACGCCAGAGCTGTGGGACCCCCTCCAGCAGCTCGGCGGGACCTCCTCCTGCCTGGGCACCGGCTCAGACGCTCCGTTCCGGGGGCAGGACCCCGTCAGGACCACCCTCCGCAGAGACTCACACGGCTGGTTGGGTTTCTGATTGGCCAAGGGCCTGGAAACCACCACCACACCACCCCTCCACCCCCGACCCCCACCTCGGGCCAAGCCAGGCCCAGGGCCTGGGCAGCCCGGGTCCCGCTGAGCCCTCCTCTGGCCCGGCTCCATTCCCCAGCTGGTCCTGGTCCGCTCCGGTCCCAGCCAGCCCGAGGCCAAGCAGGCGGGTCACCGCTAACTATATGCTAATGGCAGCAGGGACCAATCAATCTCCCCTTAATCAGGCGATCGATGCCCAGGCAGGTGTGTTCAATCCTGGCCGGGACTGAGGGCCCGGGGAAGGGAGGGGGAAAGGAGGGGGAAGGGGAGGAGGAAGGAGAGAGGGGCTGAGCTCCCAGCGTCCGCCCTCCCCTGCGCTCCCAACCCCTCTTCCCCCGTCGCTCCCCCTCAGCAGTGGGGAAGGGCGTCTAAACCTTCAGACTGGGGGACCCCGAGCTCAGCTAGCCCCACCTGCCTTTTGGAGATGGAAGGGTCCCCCAAGGTCACGGCCCCACTGTCAGCAAGACCCAGGGGGCAGGGCCTCTTCCATTTGTTCCAAGGGCCGTGCCCTCTGGGGCGAGGACGTGGGCAGCGTGTGGGCTGAGGCCTGGTCCTTGGGGAGCTGAGATGCCCCTCCTCGCCTCACGGGGCTGGGCCTCCGCGCCCTCTGCAAGCCGGTCCTGCCAGGCCCCTCCGCCGTCCCCTCTGCTGCCCCCTCCGCCGCCAGGCCAGGCGGAGGGAGCAGCTGGAGGAGGGGAGGGGCAAAGGAAGCAGGTGAAGGGATTCGTGGTCGGAAACCTGAGGTTCTCTGTGTCCCGGCAAAGCGTGGGCGAGAAGAGGCCTTCCTTCCGTGGTCACCCGTTCACTCCTGCCCGGGCCCAGCTGCCACGGTCCCCGGACAGGAGGCCTCCTGCTTCCGACGCCGGGAGTGTGACCGCAGGGCGGGGTTCCCCGCACACCCCGGACTGCCCTCTGGCTGGCAGGCGAGTCTGCGGCTGGAATCCGGGTGGGCGGCTTGTCCCTCTGGGCGAGTCCGGGAGCCGAGCGCCGGCAGCAAGGGGCTGCACCAGCCCCGCCTCGGCTGCCCCCTCCACCTCTGCCTCTGCCTCTGCCTCTGCCTCTGCCTCTGCCTCTGCCTCTGCCTCTGCCAGCGGCTGCAGCTCTCCCCGCTCTCACTCTGGAGTCCTCGGGGGCTCCCTGCAGCCACCGGAGGCACCAGCCAGCCCGCAGAGCCCAGAGTCCCTCGTGGGATGGGCATGGTGCTCCCTTTGGCCCTGTCGTTGCCACGGGAATGTGCACGGCTGACCTCGTGGAGAAGGGAAGGCACGTAATACAAGTTAACACGGCCAAAAGCAAGCTGATCCCAGACACAGGTGAGCCCAGCCCACCTGGGCGTGGTGCTGCCACTGGCCCTGGGGGTGTTTGTTACACGGCACTAGCATGCGATGCACATTTGGCACACTCTTTTGACACAATGTTGTTGGTCCTCACCTGAGGCTGTTTTTCTACTGGTTTTTAGGGAGTGGAAAGGAGGGGGAGAGACAGAGAGAAACATTCATGTGAGAGAGACGTATCGATTGGCTGCCGCCTGCACATGACCCGACCGGACTGGGGGTCAAATCTGCAACCAAGGCAGGTGCCTTTGACCGGGATCAAACCTGAGGCTGTTCAGGCCAAGGGCAAATGCTCTGTCCACTGAGCCAAACCAGCTAGGGCATCACTGTGTCCATTCTGAAGATGGAGAAACTGTGGCCAGATGATAAGTACTCTGCTCCAAGTCTCGCTGCTGGTAAACGGCAGGGCCCGGGTCAGCCCCTGTCCACTCACCACGGAGCACAAGCCATGGGGCCTCCGCTGTCGTCTGAGGGCGACGGCTGCTCGCACCCGCGGCCGGCGCGGTGCTGAGCTGGTGTAGCTGGCCGGTGCTGGTGGAGCCGGGCCGGTGCTGGTGGAGCCGGCCGGAGCTGGTGGAGGGCGGGAGAACCCGCTCTGAGTGGCGGTGGCTGGGAGGCCCCTCTCGCTCTCGGAAGCTCACAGCCCGACTCCCTCCAGCGGAGAGGCCTCTGCGCCGGCATCACCTCACCGCCGGAGCCGGAGCACAGCCGGCCGACAGGGACCCGTTACACCGGGCATGCACTTTGTTCTCCGCACCCCCGGGGAGGCCGGCCAGAATCAAAGGACGGGGGAGAGAGCCTTTAAAAAGCTCTGGGCTTTTGATGCGGTGACAGCCCCTTTGGGAAAGAGGGAGGGGGGGCAGGGCAGGCCGGGTGGGGGGTGGGGAGAGGCTGCTGAGTGGTTCAGGCGGAGGTGAGGCCGGGGAGCCACCAGAGGGGCACCTGAGGGGAGGGAGGCAGTGCGCAGGGCGAGAAGCTCGACTGAACCCCTTCCCAGCACCGCTCACCCAGCCCTGCTCTGCACGTCCTCTCGTTGGCTGTGGTTTTACTCACTCTCACACACACACACACACACACACTCACATACTCTCATACACACTCACATACTCTCACATGCGCACACACTTACACTCATACACACACACTCACAGTCATACACACACCTATATACACATACACTCACACTTATACACACACTCACATACTCATACACACACACATACACACACTCACACACACTCACACACACACACACACACACACACATTTGGGCGGTCGACGGTGCTGCTGGGTCGAAGTTCGCTCACCGTCCGGCTCGGTGCTCCGGACGGAGGTGCAGGGAAGGGAGGACCAGGCCCTCCGGGTCCCCCGCGGGGCGGGGACAGGACGCTGCGGGAGCAGCTGGGGAAGCTCTGCTCGCTGGCGTGGCTCTCGGTGTCCAAGAAGCGAGAGGGCAGGGGGGGGGGGTGGAGGTGGCCACCAAGGGTCCCGGGAGGAGGGCCTGGAAGGGAATGAGGGCAAAGGCCTGGGCTGGAAGGAACAGAGTGTGCAGAGAGCCCCAGCCAAGAGGAAGGAGTGTGAGCACAGACCCTGGTCAGAGCCACGGGCTGGGCTTGGCCTTCGCCATCGAGGGGGCGTCGGGAGCACTTTGGCGGGCCGGGCGGGGAGGGGAAGGGGGAAGGGAGGAGTGAGGGGGGAGGTGCCAAGGTCCCCAGGGGAGGGGTGTGCTCGGTGACACAATGTGAAAGCGCAGCCCTCTCCCGGGGCCGGGCGTGTCTGACCAGCAGCCCTTGCCTCGTGTCTCCTGTCCGCTGGCCCTGCCGCCACCACTTCCTTTGGCCCAGGCCCAGCCCAGGCGAGTTGCGGGCCTCCGGCTGGTGTGGGTTCAGCACCACGGAGAGCGCCCGGGCCTCAGCCACAACTTGGGGTTCCTGTGTTCCCGCCTCCCGCCTCCTGGAAGCTGGTCACACTCTGCTGGGCTCGCTCAGACCACCCACTCCCGGCTTTTCTTCCTTTTTTTTCCTGAGTCTCACGCTCTCCAAACGTCTCCGTGAGGTTGGCAATACTTTGCCTCGTTCACTCCACGAAGATTTCCGAGCGTCCCCTCGGGGCAGGCAGCCACGGACCTAGGTCTGGGCCAGCGGTCGGCAAACTCATTAGACAACAGAGCCCAATACCAACAGGACAACGGTTGAAATTTCTCTTGAGAGCCACGTTTTTTAAACGTAAACTATGTAGGTAGGTACCTTGTTATTAACTTAACTAGGGCACTCCTAAGCTGGCCTTTGCTAAAAGCTCAAGGGGCCAAAGAGCCACATGTGGCTCTCGAGCCGCAGTGTGCCGGCCGGTCTAGGCTGATGGCAGTGTGCCCCGGAGGGCCGCTCCGGCATCAGCTGGCATGCATCCCCCGCTCTGCAGAGCCCGGGCGCCTTCGGCAGAGAAGCACCTCCAAAGAGGGAGGCGGGCAAGCCGAGGTGGGCAGTGCAGGCTCCCAGCACCCCGAGCGGCCAGTTACGCCCTCGCATTCAGGCTGTGGTTGTCCCCTGGCCCTGCCCAGCCCCCGGCGTCGCCAAGGCCCAAAGTTACACAAGAAAACCAGCCCAAGAGGAGGCCCGCCCCCCACCCCCACACACACACCCCCCGCAGCTGACAGGAGGCAGAGGGCGGCCCCGGGGCCTGGCTGCGACCTCTCCCCAGAGCACCAGCCTCCGCACTCCCCGTGGGCCTCCCTGGGGTCTGGCCGCAGCAACCTCCCCCCGAGGGCAGCTGGGGAGAGCCTCCCTCTGCGGGGACCCCCCCACCCACCCACCCAGCGGGGCAGGACCCCAGCAGCGGCTGATGGGCACGGGCCATCGAGACGGCAGCTCGGGGAAGGGCCGTGGTCTGGACGCTGCCTGGCGTGAGCACGGCCTCGGAAGTAGGCGTCTGGAGGGAGTTAATCCTGAGGCCTGGAGGGTCGCCAGCGTCAGGGAGGGATGAGCTGGGGGCGGGGAGGTGGAAGTTTGTGGGGGCGGTTCCGACGCTGGAAAGAATTCTGGGGATGCCAATGGCCCCAACTCGGTCCGAGGCCCGATGAGGACCCAGAACACAGGAAGACCGGGTGAGAGCGGCGTGTTGGGGTGACCCATCAGCCTCTGCAGCTGGGGACAAGGAGGGCTGCTGGCTGGCATCCATTCCTTCCTTCCTTTCTTCCTTCTTCCTTCCTTCCTTCCTTCCTTCCTTCCTTCCTTCCTTCTTTCCTTCCTTCCTTCTTCCTTCCTTCCTTCCTTCCTTCCTTCCTTCCTTTGTTCATTCATTCAGCCTCTGTCAGCCGATCCTGTTCCCGGAGGTCCTCTGTGCGGGGACCTGGGAGGGACGGTGGCCGTAGTGACCGGACAGGCCTGGCCCCGCCTCAGGGACTCCGTGCAGAGCCGTCTGCGATCAGGTTCAGGGGTCCTGACCGCCCCCCGCCCCCGCCCCCGGGTTCCCCCATCTCCCTGCCTGGGGTGTTGAGCATCGTCGTTTCCTGAGTCCCTCCTCCGGCCGGCAGCTCTGCTCTCAGCACTTCCTGACCCTGCAGTTCGGAAGGTGACACTGTTATCCTGACGTTCCAGACCGAGGTGGGGGGAAAGCTCGGAGAGGAGAAGGAACTCACCAAGCTCCCCCCCCCCCCCCCGTTCCTCCCGCCTTCCCGGGCGCCTGCCAGCCCAGCACCCACGCCGCAGACCCGCAGTGCGCCACCCACCGGATGCCGGGGGGCGTGGGGCCAGAGAGATGGGCCCAGACACGTCATTCCGTCAGCCCCTGTGAAGAACGCACAGGCTGTGGGTCAAAGAGGGTCCCCCAAGTCCATGTCTGCCCGCACCCCCAGAATGTGACCTCATTGGGAAAGAGGGTGAGGGTCCCCAGATGAGACCGTCCCGGATCAGGGCGGGCCCTGGGTCCCCGGGCAGTGCCCTGGTCAGACGCGAAGGGAAGACGGACATGGGGGGGTGGCGGTGGCGGTGGAGGCAGAGGCCCCGGGAGGCCGGAGGCCGAGTGCGGAGGCTCGGAGTAAGTTCCCGCAGAGTTCCGGGCCTGGGTTTCGGGCGTCAGCCTTCGGCCTGGGGCCCCGTTTCTGCTGTCTCAGCCCCGTGTGTCGGCCGTTGCAGCACCTGAGGAAGCTCGGCGGCTCCCAGGCCCCGACCTGCTCTAGAAGGTCCGGGCCGTCCTGGAGGAGGGGAGTCAGCAGCACCCAACGGCCCAGCTTGGGCGTGGCGGGCGCAAAGGCCCAGAGCGGGAAGGAGGGTCCGAGGGAGGGACGGGGGCTGGGGTGCAGGGCGGGGAGGCCACCAGGTGCCCGGTGCGAGGTGGGCGGGGGCCCGAGGTGCCGCCAGCTGGAGCCTGGTCTCTGCCCGCCGTGTGCACAAGGTGCTGGTAGATGTCAGGTGCTGGGCTGTGTTGTGCATGTGCATGTGTGCATGTATGCGAGTGTGCACGTGTGCGTGGGGAGTGCGGTGCCGTGGCCACGCCTGCGGTGTGCCTGCACCTCCCAGGGCAGTGGGTCACACCTGGGCCCAAGCCTGTGGCTGCGGCCGAGTCCCCTGTCAGGCCCGAGGCCCAGAGGCCCCTCTGATCCCTGATCCAATATCCCGGTCCTTTGTCCGTTACACACACACACACACACACACACACACCCCGTCCTGTGCCCCCCCCCAATCCCACTCCCCTCGTTCCCCCCTCGTCGGCGGCGGCGGCGGCTCCCTCCTTTGATCTTCCTCGGCCTGAATTAAAGTGGCATCTCCATGGCCCGTCAGATGTGCCCGAGGAATTCCGAGTCTCCGGTGACTTCATTAGCGCAGGGCCTGGAGTCCTCGGAGCGAGCGAGGCGCTCGGCCCCCCTCCCCCAGGAGGGGCTCATTAGCGGGAAGCACGGACCACTTAGTAGTTCCATTAGCTCGGCCTTCCAGCGTCTCGCCGCTGCCTTTCTTCCCGCTCTGCCCCCCCCCCCCCCCCCCGCCTCTCCTCTGCTCATTATCCCAGGGCCTCCGCGCGCCCCGTCCCCTCACTCCACACCCCCACACACACCTTCCCTTCCTTCTCCCCATCCGTCTCAGAACCCGGGGACTCGGACACCCGGAGCCGGGACCTTCTGCAGGGAACCGAGCGTCCCACTGGCCCCAGAGCCCCCCCAGTCCTCCCAGCCCCCCAGAACACCGGGTCTCCGTTCGGCTGCCACGGGAGTGGCTAAAGGCCAGAAGGCCGACAACCCCCGATGCCGGGGACGTGTGCGTTCCCTCGGAGTGCGGCCGCTTCTTTTAAAGTTCAGTGGTCGCCGAAACCGGTTTGGCTCAGTGGTAGAGCGTCAGTCTGCGGACTGAGGGGTCCCGGGTTCGATTCCGGTCAAGGGCATGTACCTTGGTTGTGGGCACATCCCCGGTAGGGTGTGTGCAAGAGGCAGCTAGTCGATGTTTCTCTCTCATCGTCGTTTCTAGCTCTCTATCTCTCTCCCTTCCTCTCTGTAAAATATCAATAAAATATATTTTTTTAAAATAAAGTTCAGCGGCCCCTGCCCGGGGGCCCCACCCCCACCCCTGGCGCTCACCCAAGAGAAGCGAGGGCACGTGTTTGCAGAAAGGGGGTGCCCAGGGCAGCTTTGTCTATAGCGACCACGATGGGGACAACCCCAAATGCCCACCAACGGGGCGGGGGGGGGGGGAGTGAACAAATTGTGGCTCCTCCTCAGGAGGAGGGACCGCTCCTGGAGGAGGGGTGTGGGGCCCCCCACGGCGGGGTGGTGGTGCCGGCCCCAGGATTATGGGGGGGCCGTGCACTTGCAGCCCAAGAGCAGCAAGCGTGACCTGTGGTGTCAAAGCCGAGCCGTAAGGCGGCGGCCGGGAGCCATACTGTCTGCCCTGGGGGCTGTGGGCGCCTAAGGCTGCTGAGGTGGGTGTGGAAGACCTGGCACCGGGCGGTCTCTGACCATCCCTCAGTCACAGGGAGAGTGTCCAAAACACGGGCACACACTTCAGATAATTATAAAGACGGTGTGTATTAAAACACGTTTCATTTTAAAAAGTTACCTATCAGCTAAGGTGTGTGTACAATTTTCAGGGACACTGTATGTGTATGCGTGCCTCTGTGCACGTGTGCGTGTGTGTTTGTGTGTGTGTGTGTGTGTGTGCATGTGTAAAGACCCCTCAGGCCTTACCCCTCCCGGGACCCCTTCCCCTTCCCGCGTCCAGCCCACTTCCCAGCTGAGCCAGGCCCTTCCTCAGCCTCTGCCTCCGCTGCCCTGGAACCTCTTGTCCTGCCCGCCGCTCAGCACCGGCCCTCTGGCGCCCCCTTGTGGTCACAGGTGGCGCTGCCTCTTTCTCATTGGCTGGGGCCCCAGCGTCACTCCGGGTGCTGCTGGGGGCTGAGCAGACACGCGAGGAAGTGACTGCTGTTTACCTCCTGTCTAGGCTGGTCTCTGTCCAACCCACACAGATCCACAAACTCCGTTCCCACGCACGTGTCACTAGCTCTGTGATCGTTCTGAGCTCCGGGAAGGGGTAGGTACCGGCCCGCTCTCTGGCTCTCAGGGCCCCCGGGGGCCTGCAGGTCAGCAGCCTCTGCCAGGCCTCCCTGCAGGCTCGCCCACGCCCACGCCCACGCCCACGCCCACGCCCCTGCCCCTGCCCCTGCCGCCTCGTCCCCGCCGCCTGCTCCGAGGCAGTGCGTGGAACTCAGGGGCCGGAGGTCAGGCCCTGACCTGGACGGAGCTGGGTTTGATTTCTGGCTCCGCTGTGTGACCCTGAGCCTCAGTGTACGCGTCTGTGGAATGGGGTGACAGCACCTGCCTCCCTCGGGTGTCGGGGGAGCAGGCCACGTTTTGCTTGTAATGCCCTGAGCTGAGTGCTCGCTGGGAACTGCACCGCCAGGCAGCCCTGCACACCTTCGGGGTCCCGAGCGAGGGGTTCCCCACCCCACCCCAGACCTGGGCAGCCTCTGGTGGCCTTCTCAGGACATGGAGCACTTCCAGCTCAGAGCAAGGAGCCAGCCCTGGGCAAACTGGAGCCTGGGCTCCTGGTGGAATCCCATGGCAGGGAGGAGCCGCAAGGCGGGAGCCGCGGAGGGGTGATGCCGGCCAAGGGTTCCATTGTAAGAGAGGCTCTGGGGCCCTGATGGGTGCCTGGTGCTGGGCTAACGACACCGTTCCCCGCCGGAAGGCTGCTGAGTGTGCGCCCCACACGTCCTCGCCGCCGGGGGAGGCGGGGCTGTGGCGGCAGAGCCCTCGCTAAGCTGCGGCGATGAGGTTTCGCAGTTTACAGCCTCTCAGCCAGCGCCTGGGCGCCCACTGTGTGCACAGTTTGAATCTACCCGTCACGCCCCAGAGCTGGGGAGAGAGCCTAGTGGAAGCATCAGGAGGACATAATTCCTTCGTAAAAGGCAGTCATTTACGTTTTTAAAAAGATTTACATTTTTTGGGGGGGGGGAATCCAAGCGAGCAGATACCCCGCTGGCTGCGGGAGGAGGGGTGGGAGTGAGGACTCGGCAAGGGGAACAGCCCAGCTCGGTGCAGGCGGCAGTGGGTCCTGGGAACGGGGAGGACCCCCGGCCGTGGGGAAGGCAGCGGCGCTGTGCCAGGCCTCCTCCTCGCCCGGCACCCCTGGCACGGAGGAGGGGCCGGGAGGCAGGACGGCGTGGTCAGGACCGGGTTTGCGGGCCAGGCTCACCCATACTCGGAGCTGTGCGGCCTGGGGGGGGGGGGGTGTCACTGAACACCCCGGAGGGTCTGTCTGCTTGGAGCCCAGGCCCCTCGCTGGGCCCCACGAGCGGGATGCCCGGTGCAGATGTGGCAGAGCACGAAGGACAGTCGGCGGGACCGCGCTCTGCGCTGACGGGGGGCGTAGGGAAACCGAGGCACGAGGAGGTGCTGAGGGGCGAGGGTGGTAAGAGGGCGAGGAGACGCGAGCCGGATTCAGCCGATGCTGCAGGGGAGTCCGGGCGCTGCGAACCCTCCACCAGGCCTGCGGCCTGCGAGGACCCGCATGCTCAGAGGGAATGAGGCGACAGCGGCAAATGCAAAGGAGGGAGAAACCTCACCCCAAATCCCGCCCGACGCCCCCTCGGAGAGACGCGCCCCCGGGTGTCCTTTCCAGTAGGTGGGGTGCGGGTGAGCGCCTGCGGGTGCGTGTGAGCCCCTGTGTGTGTGTGTGAGCCCCTGCAGGTGCGAGTCCACAGGAATGAGAGCAGCTCCGGCCCCTTCTCGAGGGGCAGGGATGACGCCCAGTCTTTAGGTTGGTGCTCCGCGCCCTTTTCCTGGCTGTGGGTGCTCCGCGGGGTGCAGGTCCGAGCGGGAGCCGTGATCGCCAGGAGGGGCGGACACAGCCCGGTCGGTGGGTGTTTGCAGACAGAAACATGGGCGCGGGTGACGGCGGGCCCGGTGCCTCTGCGACCCTGGTGAGGGGACTGGCTGTCCAGCTGTCAGGCTGTCGGGCAGCCTCGTCCATCGCAGGGGCCGCTGGGAAGGGCGTCCTCCCCCAGGGGGCGCCACATCTGTCTCCCAGAACTTGCCCACGTCGGTGTCTGCTCCGCATTGGGGTGACGTGGGGTGCCCACCCCTAGCCTTGGCCTCCTCAACCCCACCCCAAAGCCAGCGGCGTTTCCTGGCCCATGGCCCAGCCGCCCTTGGCCCCGGCTCAGCGGGAGGAGGGTCCCCCCCCACCGTCTCCCCGGCGGGTGTGAGGTTGGTAAGGTCAGAGGTCAGAGCCCTAGCTTCTGAGCCACACGAACCTGGGCTCACGGCCCGGCACCCCCTCCCGGCTGGCGGCCCTGGGCGGGTACGTGAGCTGCTGCCTCCACCTTCCCGGCTGTGAAATGGGTTTAACCGCAGAGCCGGCCTCAGAGCCGTCACCACGCTTCCCAGGGGCCGGAGAGCTCGGACCCGCTCCTGGCAAGGACTTGGGCTCAGTGGGGCGGGGGCCTCACCCAGACATCGCCCCAGCCCTGCCCCCCTCCTCCTCCCGCCGCCCCCGGCTGTCAAGGTCTGTCGTCTCATCGAGGGGAGGACCCAGGCCGGCTGGGGAGGAGGGAGGGCCACGGGCCCGGGGAGCCATCGATACATCATTTCACGGCGAGGATGCAAATGAGGACAAAGCAGTGAGGCCTCCCTCCGTTCCCGGGCCTGCGCGCTCGCTGACAAATTCTCTAGAAAACACCACAACAGCCTCCGGCTGCAGCCGCGCCGTGATCACCGCCATTTATTATTGATGGGAGCTTGGCAAGCTCCCTTTCTGAGGAAGGCGAGCGGGAGGGAGCGGCTAATCCACGTTTAAAGGGACAGACCCCACTCCCCTCCCAGGCACCGGCCACCGGGCCCTGCCTCCCGCCCGCCTGTCCCGTCCCCCCCTCCTGTCCCCTCCGGCCCGCCTGCCCAGAGCCGGGAAGAGGCCCTGTCAGCTCCCGGGCTGCGCCGGTACCAGCTGTGCCCTCCTGCTGCCCTGCCAGCTCGGACCGACCTGGAGGCCGACCGCCTGCTCCCTGGCCCAGCTCACAGCACCCCCCCCTTTTAAATACATATATATACACACACATATACTTGAGAGAACCGCCCATCGGCTGCCTCCTGCAAGCCCCACACTGGAGATCAAGCCACAACCGGGGCCTGGGCCCTGACCAGGAATCGAACCCTGACCTCCTGGGTCACATGTTGACGCTCAACCCCTGAGCTGCACCAGCTGGGCACAGGGAGCGCGGTAAGGACCAGGGGGTGGGAGCGGGCGGAGCCTCGTGGGGGGAGAGGGAGGGTGGCCCTCTGGCTGGCAGAGACCCCCATGCCACCCCCCATGACAGGTGGGGGGGGGCAGGAAGACAGTTTCCTTCCCTTCCCCTCCCCCCAGGGCTCCCGACACCACGGCCGAGTCCGCCACCAGGAGCACTCCTGGGAGGGCCGCAGCCGGTGTGGCCGTCGTCCCACGCCGAGGCTGGGAGAGCAGGCGCGGCCCTGGCGGACGGCACTGCGACCTCGAGGGGACGGGAACCCCGAGAGAGTGCCCGCTGCAACGGGAGCCCGCCCTTCGGAGCCGGCAGAGATGGCGCTGGGGGAGCCCCGGCCACCCCTCAGCCCAGGGGCCCAAATCCTCCTCCTCCCTCACACGCCCGGAGGACTGCTCGCACTGCGGGCTGTTCCAGCCCAGGGTCTGACACTCTCTGCGTTCAAAGGAGGCGCCTTCTCCTTGCTGCCTGGGCCGCCCCGGAGGCCACTGGCCTAGCCGCCGGCCTCTCTGAGAAACAGCGCCGAGCTGGGCTGGAGAAGGCCAGGCCCGCAGTGTGGAAGGTGGCCGTGGGGCGAGCTGAGGGCAAGACCAGGAGGCTCATGGTGGCCACCAAGGGGGCCACCGAGCGAGGGAGGCCACCAGACAAAGCCAGAAACGGGAGGACAGAGACACCAAAGCGAAGCCGGGCCAGAGCTGGCCGAGGGGCCCGGGGGCCTGGAACTCCAGAAAGAAGCCGTAGGTTGAAACGCCAAAGAGAAAGGAAGTCCTCAGGAGGGCGGAGGTGGTTGGAACCCGGCAGCGGGGAATGGCCCGGTAGGTCATATCGCTAATTGGTTTCCAGAATCAAGCCCCACGATGGACCACGAAGCGAGGGAGGGGTTGCTGTTGCCACTCTGCGGGAACGGGCACGGGAACGGGGCGGAGGAGTGGACGATTCCCCAAAGCCCAGGTCCGTGAGCCACGGAGGCAGGCGCCGTCCTCCTGCGGGCTGCACCGCCCTCTAGTGGCGCTCAGCTCAGGACTGGCCAGCGCCGGGTCCTGGGAAGGGGCCTTGGTCTTGTGGGCACCTTGTCAGCTCTGCCCACCCTATTCCACAGCCGGGGCGAGGGCAGGGCTTCTCACACCGCCGGGTGCCGTGGGGAAGGGCCCGTGAGGAGCCCCGCCCCACAGACATCAGCCCACGCACCCTAAGGGCCCAGGGAGAGGGCACGCCAGGAATGAGGCTGGGTGAAGGGGCGGCCTGGAGTCCTTGCCTGTCAGGCGTGCAGGTGTGTGTGCGCAGGTGTGTGTGTGTGCAGGTGTGTGTGCACAGCTATGTGTGCGTGGTGTGTGTGCACAGGTGTGTGCATGTGTGTGTGAGGAGCATGCAGAGGCAGCATTCATACGGGAGAAGGAAAACAGAAAGGTGGAATTCCAGCCGGGACTGTGTCCCTTGTCACCTGCAGATCCGAAGCAGCACTTAAATGGAGTTTAAGGACTTATTTTTTAAAAAATATATTTTATTGATATTTTACAGAGAGGAAGGGAGAGGGATAGAGAGTTAGAAACATCGATGAGAGAGAAACATCCATCAGCTGCCTCCTGCACACCCCCGACTGGGGATGTGCCCGCAGCCAATGCACATGCCCTTGACCAGAATCGAACCTGGGACCCTTCAGTCTGTAGGCCGACGCTCTATCCACTGAGCCACACCGGTTAGGGCGAGTTTAAGGACTTGCTGGAACACCTCCCAGGAGTCTGTTTTGCAGCTGCCCCCACCGTCATTGCACAGCCTGACAGCCAGGAGGCAGGCTGGAACGGACATCCCCACGGCTCCTTGGGGTAAATGTTTGGCCGCAGGTACCAAAGCCAAACAGACATGCACCCTGTGCCCCAGGGATTCCCTTCCTGGGCGCGGCCCTGAAAATGGGAAAAACACACACACACATACTCTCTCTCTCTCTCTCTCTCTCTCACACACACACACACACACACACACACTCACACACACACACACACACACACACACACACACTCACACAATGTCCACCAGAGGGCAGGCACGAGCAAGTTTGTGGCCACCCAAACCCAGGGGCAGCCGGGATGTGCACCCCAGCAGGACGGGCGAGCGCTCGCCCTGTGGCATCGAGGGCATCGTGCACACTGCACGCCGCGGAGTGTCAGGCAGCAGTGAAAAGGGACGCGGGGAGCAGCGTCGTGGGTCTCACAGGCGTGCGCTGAGAAAGAGATGGACATGGCGTTGAGAAAAAGTCTCAGACAACGTTGGGGGACAGGAAGATGCAACCTCCCCGTTTATCTGAAGGTCAAAGCCAGGCTGGGTGACTCCGTGGTGCTGGAGGTCAGAGCGGTGATTACTCCGGGGTTCTGACGAGGAGGTGGGGAGGCGGCATGGGGCGGGGAGCACGAACAGTGATCCCGGTTCTGTGTGGATGGTGCACACGGGGAAGATCCCTTGCCCTAGCCGGTTTGGCTCAGTGGATAGAGCGTCGGTCAGTGGAAAGAAGGGTCCCGGGTTTGATTCCCATCCTGGGCATGTGCCTGGGTTTTGGGCTCGGTCCCCAGTACGGGGTGTGCAGGAGGCAGCCAATCAATGACTCCCTCTCAGCACTGATGTTTCTATCTCTCTACCCCTCTCTGAAATCCATAGAAATTTTAAAAATATATTTTAAAAACGATTCTTCAAGCTGCTCACTTGAGTTCATCCTGCTTTATATCTGTTATGCCTTAAAAAATAGAAAAATATAATGAAAGCCAAGAGACGGGGTGGGGGGAGGGGAGAGGGCAGGCGTGTTGCTTATTGTGGCAGCGCAGGGCAGGGGTGAGGCTGGAGGCCTTGGGGTTGCTGTGGGGCCTCCTGAGATGGGGGGGGGGCAGCAGGTGCAGAGGTGGTGCCAGGAGTGCTGCTGCTGTTCGGGGTCTCCCAGCTCCAGGCGACGACCCCCCTCCCGCACCCCCTTCCCCGACGGCTTCCTTTCTGGAGATGTGCTGAGTCCAAAGGTGCAGGACGGGAGTGTGGCTCTTTGCCTCTTCTTTGTGCTTCTCTGTACTTTTCCCTTTTCTCCCCTCAGTGGAAGGGTTGTTGCTTTAACACCATGAAAACGCCTGTTCTGATTCAAGGGAAAAGCTGTGAGTGTTTCTGGCTCTGGGATTTTGCAGGAAGGCACCTTCGGGGGGGGGGGGGGGGGAGCAGGCTCTGGGAGCCGTGAAGTCACGTGGGAAAAGGCGGGGTTGGAGGGTTGGAGCCTTTTGGCCCAAACTGCCTCTGCGTGCTTCATCTGTCTAGAAGTGTGCTTTTCTCTCTTCCTCCTCCTCCTGCTCCTCCTCCTTTTGTGAATCCTCACCGGAGGATTTTTTTTCCCCCTGTTGGTTTTTAGAGTGGAAGGGAGAGGGAGAGACACATCAATCAGTTGCCTTCCACACGTGCCTCAAACAGTGCTGGAGATTGAGCCTGCAATCCAGGTGCAAGCCCTTGACTGGAATAGAACCCGGGGCCCTTCCTTCCGAGGGCCGATGTTCTAACCACTGAACAACATCAGCCACGGCTGAGACAGTGATTTTCAAGCCTTTTCATTTCATGACACATAAACTACTAAAATTCTGCAGCCCACCAAAAAACATATTTTTTTGCCAATTTGACAAAAAAAGATATTATTTGATTGATTTACAAATAATAATAACACTTTTTTGCTCCAAAGTGGCTTTTTAGAAAACCAGGTGCCGACAAAACCAGTTTTGCTCAGCGGATAGAGTGTCAGCTTGCAGACTGAAGGGCCCCAGGTTCGATTCCGGTCAAGGGCATGTGCCTTGGTTGCGGGCACATCCCTAGTAAGGGGTGTGCAAGAGGCAGCTGATTCTCTCTCATCAGTGTTTCTAACTCTCTATTCCCCTCTCTTCCTCTCTGTAAGAAATCAATAAAATATATTTTTTTAAAAAAAAAAAAAGAAAAAAGAAAAGAAAACCAGGTGCCTGTGCTGGTGTACGAGGACTTCTGGCGTCAGGAGCTAAGCAAACAGATGCAGCCTTGTTATGAGTCGCGCGCTGCTTCTCCATGCACGAGGGGCTCCGGCAGCACCACCCTCGGGGCCTCGCCCCCGCGCCCCCGGGCGGAGGAGTTGCTCAGTCTGGCTGGAGAGATGGGGAGGAGAAAGCAGCCGAGCCTGAGCGCCTCTTCCTCCGGAGCGGCGGCTTCCAGGCACCTGTTACAGGCGAAACGCCGCCGTGAGCGGCCCCAGCGCTGCCCCCGTGGCCGAGGGCACTGGGGCTCAGTGACCCGTCCGAGGTGGCTAAGCACAGAGCAGGACCAGAACTCGGGCTGGCTCTTTCTTTATTCAAGGATCTTAAACACAGCACCCTGTTACCTCTGCAAATGCAGGCCGTGACCAAATAGAATTCTTCCAGCTCATTCTCCACTGCCCAGGTTATATTTCTGGGTCCTTATCCTATACGCTGAAGGGATATACCTCTATATCTGAATGCATAATAATCTGGCCACTCAGTGTGTGTGTGTGTGTGTGTGTGTGTGTGTGTGTGTGTGTGTATTAGAGGCCCGGTGGATGGATTTGTGCATGGGTGGGGTCTGGCCAGCCTGGCCAGGGGGAGGGGACATGGGCGGTTAGCCGGCCTGCCTGCTGGTCGAACTCTTGGTCGAGGGGACAATTTGCATATTAGCCCATTATGATCTAGGATATACACTGAGTGGCCAGATTATTATGCGTTCAGAGATCATACTAATCTGGCCACTCAGTGTAAAATAAGGCCTAATATGCAAATGGACTGAACAGCAGAATGACCAGTTGCTATGATGCACACTGACCACCAGGGGGCAGACGCTCAACGCAGGAGCTGTCCCCAACCTGCAGGCCCCAGGCCAGCCAAGGCAAGTGCAGTGCAGGGCCCCCCACCCTGACCCCATCACCCCACCAGTCGACCCACAGATTGGCCCTGACCACCGGCCATGCCTAGGGACCCTACCTATGCACAAATTCGTGCACCGGGCCTCTAGCCTGAAATAATAGGGTATAAGACCCTGCCCTACAGAAGTCCCCACGAATGCACACGCTGTACCAACACTGAAATGTATTGCAATTTTGTTAATAATGTCAAAAATTGGCAACAACGTAAGTGCCCATCAAGAAGGGGGTGATTAAATGCATTTTGATACATCTATACCATAATGCTATACAACCGTTAGAAAGTGTCAGGTTTGCATGTCCTGGCATGAAAGATGTCCCGTCAGTTCACACAGAATGAAACAATATGTTTAACGGGAAAAGGCAAGCTGCGGGACGCATTGGACA
Organism: Vespertilio murinus; assembly: GCA_963924515.1. NCBI lineage: Eukaryota > Metazoa > Chordata > Mammalia > Chiroptera > Vespertilionidae > Vespertilio > Vespertilio murinus. Next base: position 183,178,723 of record OZ004708.1, on the reverse strand, counting down.
GGATGGGCTGGCAGCTGGGCAAGGTCCAGGGGGAGGGGCGGGGCCTGCGCAGGCAGCTGCTCGGGGACCGACCCAGCCTCCTGCTATCCCAGCTCACAGCCCAGCAGAAACAGAAGGGCGGAGCAGAGGAGCAGGGGCGGTGGGAGGTAAGGGCTGGGAACCGGAGCGGCAGTCACCATCTCAGCCGCATTCCGCAGCCCGCTGCCCCCATGGCCGCACCTGCCCCCGTGGCAGCACCTCGCCACACGGGGAGGCCGTGCCCAGCAAGTGGCTCGGTGGGCAATCGGCCAGCGCCTGTCATGTCAACTGGTGCGTACGGTGGAAACCCACTGGTATCCAATACCCGTCAATGAGCGCGTGGCTGTGTCTTAACAGGGAATGTCTGGACGGGGAGACACTCAGCAGCCACCCCTCCCCTCGGGAGTGAAGAGGAGGCCGCACACTCTCCGAGTCACTGTTTTCTCGCTGGCACGCGGTGTCTGCGATTAACTCGGGAAGATTTGAGAGGACAGACAGCGTGCTGCCTTCTCCAGAGGGCTTGAAGCAAGGAGCTCGGCATCCTGAGTGCCCACTAGGGGGCAGAGGAGGCGCGTGGGCGAGCGTGCCCGCTGTGGCCTCACCGCCCCGTACATTTCTTGCACAATTTCCTCCCTCGGGCGGGCCAGCGGCAGTGTTGACCCAACTGTTTGAGGAAGTGACAGCACCCAGGCCCCTGACACGGGCAGTTCAGCCACCCCACAGTAGCCAGATCCTCAAAGCGGGGTCACCCTGTGGGCCCCGAAGAGGTGTCTGCTCCTGCCGGCCTCTGAGTCAGTCAGTACTCGGCACAAAGCCTGTGTACACAGGCAGAATGCCGTCCACGCAGGCCCCCGCGGGCAGGAGCCGGGCGGGTCCCACCTCACCTGCCTGCTGCCTGCTCTGCTCTGGGGATCCGCCTGGGAGATGCGGGAGGCAGCCCAGACATCTGCCCAGCCCCCTCGAGGGCGCTGGAGCACACTTCCCCAGTCTCCTGGGCACGCACCCGGGGCAGGAAGAAACCATGGGCGGGTGTGTGTGTGTGTGTGTGTGTGTGTGTGTGTAGCGGCGGCCAGGCCCTCCTGCTCACAAGAAGGATAAGGAGCAACATCTCAGCAAAAGCAAAATCCCAGAGCCATTTAGAGTCACTGAAACACCTGTTTCCTCTACTCAGACCTTCCCGTGGCTCCAAACAGAAACGAATTCCGCGCCCCGACACCCAGCGGGCACCCCTGCGGGACCACCCACCACAGCTGCTTCCTCGAAGAGGTGACAGGGACCCACGGGTCCACTCCCAGGCTCCCCGGAGCTCCTGGGGGCTAGGCCGCATTCATCTTTGTTTTTGTTTGTTTGTTTGTTTGTTTTTTAAAATATATTTTATTGATTTTTTACAGAGAGGAAGAGAGAGGGATGGAGAGTTAGAAACATCGATGAGAGAGGATCATCGATCAGCTGCCTCCTGCACACTCCCAACTGGGGATGTGCCCGCAACCAAGGTACATGCCCTTGACCGGAATCGAACCCCGGACCTTTCAGTTCGCAGGCCGACGCTCTATCAACTGAGCCAAACCAGTTTCAGCTGTGTTTGTTTTTTTAAAATTTATTTTATCTTTATGTTGTTTTTTTAATTGATTTCAGAGAGAGGAAGGGAGAGGGAGAGACAGAAACATCGATGGTGAGAGCTGTGGAGCTCTTGTATGCTTTCAAGGGGATAGAGCCTGCAGCCGGCCATGTGCCCTGACTGGGAATCGAGCCCTGGCCTCCCGGTTCAGGAGTGGAAGCTCAGCCAGGAGCCACCCTGGCTGGCCAGGTCACAGCCCGGCCCCTGGCCTGCAGTCATTGGCTGGGGGGCAGGCACATGACTCCAGGGAGGTGAACCGGAGCCTGCTGGTCCCAACTCTGCCACGGTGGGGAGCGAGAGCCCCCAGAACAGAGCCACCGGAAAGCACTGCGGCCGATCCGGAGCCGAGAGGGGGCCGTGCTGGTCCTGGCCGTCCCCCAGGTCTGCTGACCCGAACCTAACACACCCCTCTTTACCCTCACCCAGCTGGGCCGGCTCCTGACGGACCAGCACAGGGATCTGGCCCCGCTGGGGGGAGAGTCCCAGTGGAGGTGACGCTCACACTGAGAGCACCAAGATGACTGGGGAGCAGCCCGGTGGAGGGGAAGGGAGAGAATGTTCTAGACAGAAACACTGTTGACGAATAAGGTTCATTAAGCAGCCGAAGAGGGTTTGGCTCAGTGGATAGAGCGTCGGTCTGTGGACTGAAGGGTCCCAGGTTCGATTCCGGGTCAAGGGCATGTACCTTGGTTGCGGGCACATCACCGGTGGGGGTTGTGCAAGAGGCAGCTGGTCAATGTTTCTGTCTCATCAATGTTTCTGGCTCTCTATCTCTCTCCCTTCCTCTCTGTAAAAAGTCAATGAAATATATATATTTTTTAAAAAGGTTCATTAAGCAAATGCCCTGGACCCTCATGCACAGCAATGGCTGTGGTAAAGTGCTCTATCGTCTGAAAAATCCCTGTCGCTTCTAGGTCATGGTTTATTGAATATAGTCGGTGACATTCTGACAAACCCCTATTCGTCAGTCTGAGAATCTGCTTTGCACCTAGGATTTTGGGCCTAAACTGCTGGCCCCTCTTCGCTCGGAAACTGGAGGAAGTGGGGGCCGCCGTGGGAGCACGGGAGGTGGGCCTGGGGCCGGTTTTGCCGGGCAAGGCGGCGGCCAAGGAGGCTGGGCAGTGCCACTCGGGCTCGGTACTTCCATGATTCAGCTCCAGGAGAAAAATGGATTTGTCCGTCTTCCGCTTTGCCTTCGACCCCGAAAGGGCCGGGCCTGTGCCTGGAGGGGGGACTCAGCGAACCCCCGAAGTGTGGGGAGCTGCAAAGGGGAATTTCCTGCAACATCAAGCACCTTTCCTTCCCCCTGCACCTCTGGGAGACCCTGTCCCAGCCCCAGATCACTTAATTTACATGTTTTGAGGGAAGCAGGGGGGGAAACTAGCTGAGCTGGTTTTGTGTCACTTCTTTATATTCTCTCTTGGGGTCAAGAACAGCGAGCAGGGGGCAGGGGATTTTCCCGCCCATGAAGACCCTTTGGGTCACTAAAATTTGCTTTTGTCGATACTTGTGTTATGTGATTTATTTTGATGCCCCAGAACCGTGGTCGGCAAACTGCAGCTCTCAAGCGACATGCGGCTCTTTGGCCCCTTGAGTGTGGCTCTTCCACAAAATACCAAGGCCTGGGCGAGTCTATTTTGAAGAAGTGGCATTAGAAGAAGTTTAAGTTTAAAAAAATGTGGCTCTCCAAAGAAATTTCAATCGTTGTACCGTTGATATTTGGCTATGTTGATGAGTGAGTTTGCCGACCACTGCTCCAGAATATGAACCTTTTTGGAGGAAGAATCAACTGTGTGTAGAACCCACGGCAGCTAACACAGCACTGGGATCTCTGATTCCTAATTCAGGGAGTTGTGCTGAACGCATCTCTGTGCTAGACAAGGCCCACAGCTGCTCCAGGCTGGAGGGTGCCTTGGTCCCCACTGGGGGCTCATTGTGTCCTAAAGGGCTGGGTCCAGGCCTCAGCATGGAGACTCTGGGGACCCTGAGCGCTGGGTGGAGTCAGCCTCAGATCTGGCCAGGTGGCTTCTGCCCTCGGGGTTTACTGAGTCTCAGGAGGGGCGAGGGGAAGGTAAGATCCCACCAAAGCCCTGGTGAGGTCAGTCCCAGGTCTGAGTCTTGGTGGGGTCAGGCCTAGGCCTGGCCAGGTGACTGGCTAGTGGGGGCTGCTGAGACCCAGCTCTCGGGAGGAGGGACCGGCCCAGGACTGCGGGCCTGCTTAACCAGGTGGGACACTCTGGCCTGCAGAGGGAGCCGAGTCCTGGATGATGGTGGGAGGGGGTGCGGTTTCCATCCTGGACCTGGTTGGGGGTCTCTGGCCTGCGCAGAATGTGGAGTCCTGGGTGGGTGTCCACCCCAGGTCCTGGCCTGCAGGCTCCATGCGGTCAGGGGGCTGGTTAGCCCCAGCACTGGCGTGAAGACTCCAGGCCGGCAGGGGGCGCTGCGTTCCGGGCGGGAGACGCAGAGCGGCTCCAGGCCGGCGGGGGGCGCTCGCGCGCGCGGCGGCGCGGCGGCCGCCCGGCAGGTGGCGCTCTGGCCGCGGCCGAGGCCCGGCGGGCGGCGGCGGCGGCGGCGGCGGCGGCGGCGCGGCGCTGCGCCGGCTCGCGGGCCTGGGGAAGCGGCGGCTCGTTGGCGGCGGCGGCGGCGGGACCGGAGAGGGCGGAGCGGCGGCCGGCGGCGGGAGCGGCGGCCCCGGGCGGGCAGGAGCGCGCCAGCCGAGCGCACAGGCCGCGGCCCGCGGAGCCCGCCATGCCGGCGCGGGTCTGAGGCGCGGCGAGTGAGGCCGAGGCGAGCGGCGGCCGCGCCGGCCGGGCTTCCCGCAGCGGCGCGGCCGGGCCCGAGGCGGAGCGGCGGCCGCGGCCTCCGGCGCAGCCCGGAAATGTCCGGCCGGGTCGAGAAAGCAGGTGAGGCGGGGGCCGGGGCGGGCGGGGCCGGGGCGGGCGGGGGCGCGGGGCCTGCTCCTCCGAGGCCGCGCCCGCGGCGCCCCGCGCTCTCCCGGGCGCCCGGCCGGCCGCGGGCTCGGGGGTTCGGGGTGCGGGCCCGGCCGGCCGCTCGGGCCCCCGCGGGGCGCGCAGACAACGGCTCGGACCCGGGACCGGGGAGGGACGCCGGGCCGCGTGTCCCCGCGGCTGCAACGCCCGAGCCCCGCCAGGCGGCCGCCTCCCCGGCGCAGCGGGGCCGAGCGGTCCGGGTGTCGTTTCTGGTTTAAATTTAACCCGGAGCATCCACTTCGGCGGCTTCAAAGGACGCAGCCGGCGGCGCCGGCCTTTCGGGGCTCGGCCGGGGCGTCCTGGGGCCCCGGCGCCGAGGGGAAGCGGGGCTGCGGGCGCCCGCGGGCGCGGGGAGCGGCGCCTCCACGCAAACCTCATCCCTTTGTGTGCTCCGGGGCCGCGGGGAGCGGCCTCCCGCCCCCGGTGTTTGCCTGCACCCGGCGCGGGCTCCCCAAGGATGCCGCGGGGCTGGGCGCTGAGCCGGCGACACCTTGCAGGGCGAACCAGCCCTTGGGCCCAAGGCGGGGCGGGCGGCAGCCCCGGGCTCCGGGTGAGCCGGGCTGCGTGTCCTGACAGCCGGGTGGCTGACCTGGGGCGCCCCCTGAGCATGGCCGCCCAGCCCGGGAGGCGGGCGCTCCGGGGGCTGCCGAGGGGAGGGTGCACGGGTTTGGAGGGTGCACGGGTTTGGAAGTTGCTGGTGCTCCCCAGGTCACCCCGGGATGCGTTCCTGCGATGCGCCCGGGAGCGGACCCAGAAGGCAGTGCAACTTGCAGGCTGTGGTTTCAGCACAGGAAGGGCGCTTTTTTGTAGCCTTTACGGGGGTTTTTCTGTATATCCGGCTCTGCGCTAAGCATTTTAAATGTATATAGCTTCCTAAATAAACCCTGTGTGCAGATTCCCTGTGAGCGAGAGCATGGTCCCTGTGTTTCAGGCCCGGGGCCCCGCAGCGGGTCCCTGCAGGCCGCCCAGCCGGAGCGCAGCAGCAGGGCGTGGAGGCCTGGGCTCTGCCCAGCGGCCCCAGGGCTTCCCCACGCGCGGGCAGGGCCCTGGGCTCCAGGCGCTGCTTCCTGGGCACCCTCCCTGCTCTTCAGCCCCGGACCCGTGGCCACCAGTGGCCGCCCTGCACCTGTGCTGTTCCCGAAATATCTTGGGTTAATCTGTGGAGCATTTCTCAGGAGCCCTCTGTGCGGTGGGAAACCTGGGTGATTTACTTTAAAAAATAACACGAGCAGGGTGTGCTTTGGCTCAGAGTGTGTCCATTGTCAGAAACCTGGAAATCCTGGGAAAGGAGCAGCGACATGCAAAGCACCTGTGCTCCCACGGCTCAGACCCCCCCCCCCCCCCACGGGGTGCATCTCCCATTGCCCTCATCACCTGGAGCCCCGAGGCCCGAGGCCCGGTTCTGGCAGCATGGTTTCCCCGTGGGCCCTCTCGGGGCGCCTCCCTCTGCCAGGCGCTGCAGCGAGACGCCCAGAGCCAGAGCGGGAAGTGCCCTCGTCCGAGGCGGGAGAGCCACAGTCCGGGCCCAGGGCACGGGGAAGGCTCTGCAGGGACAGCAGCTGTGTTTGGCTCTGAAGAGGGGGTGCAGGTACGGGGGTGGGGGGGGAGCAGCGTGCAGGGGCTGACGGCTGTGGAGGCTCAGGAGGGTGTCTTTGGGGAGAGGCAGCTAAGCAGCGTTCTGAGGGCGCAAGGCCGGGCTGGCCCTGCGGTGAGCTGCCGGGGTGTCGGGTCTGGTTTGGGGCTCACACACAGCCGTCAGGAAGTCGGGAGCAGCCCTGCAGCCGAGGGGGCGCCTTCTTTGGTCTGCTGGGCCTTGGGCGTGGGGTCCCCTTGCATTTCGACGAGATTCCCAGCGGAGCTGCTGGTGGGTTGGCAGCAGAGCGTTTCGTGCCAAGGACAGGCCCTGGGGTGCAGCGGGGCTCCCGTTGGCAGGTGAGAGCCGGTGGTCAGGGGCTGCCTGATGCCAGCAGTCACGGCGCCCGTGGCCGTTGGCGTGAAGCCGCAGGGGTGTCGCTCACACGTGCCCCGGGCCCTTCTTCCTGAACACAGGCTCATGCTTCGCGGTGTTAAGGACCCAGACTTCGGTGTAGAGAAAACTCCTCTGTCCACCCGTAGGGCCCTGGGGCGCGCCCCTTCTTCCATCTGGGCCGTCCTGGGGGGCAGCGGCGGCCTCAGCCTCCGGGGAGGTCTTCCAGTCGCTCAGCAGGGCCGGGGTGGTGGCGCCCTCCCGTGAGGCCTGCCCTCGCCTAGGGACGCCTAGGGACACAGGAAGGCGGATGAGGACGCCTGGTTCCAGAGGCTCAGAGGCCCGTTGGCCGGCGGGGCTGTCCGCTCGGCTTGGTGGGGGAGGCTGACGGGAGGGCCAGGAGGGAGGGTGGAGGGGGGCTTTTCTGAACTCTGGTGTCTGCACAGATAATGAGGAGGGAGAGGGGAGAGGGGAGCCAGAGGGTTCGGGAGCTGGTTAGGGAGCTCGGGGTGCGTTGTGGGCAGAACTGCCAGGAGAGCGGCGGGGCCTGAGGGACCCAGAGGGCCTGGTTCCGAAGGGGACCGGGCTGTGGGCGGGCACAGAGGTGGTGGTGGGCTCAGCTGCTGGTGCTTCCGGCAAACGGGGAGGAGGGAGGAGCTGGTGCCCGCACGGCTCCGAGGTTCCGAAGCGTCAGCAGCTGTTGGCTCTGAGTGGAGGGGACAGGCTGGGGGCTGAGGGCTGGATTCCCTCCACAGATGTGTTGTGTTTGATCTGCAGTGTTCTTGAAGGAAAAAGAAAGAATCGATGGCCAATATTTAAAATCAGGAAGTCGGTCAGAAAGCTCAGGTTTCTAGTTCTCTTGAAAACGGAGACTCTGGTAGCTCTGAGCCCTGTTCCTCTGCGGCAGCTACAGGCAGCCCTGTCCTGCCGCGAGCCATCACCCCCGACAGCCATCACCCCCCCCATCCCCCCACCCCCCAGCCATCACCCGCCGTTTCCGCTTGGACCATTGACATTCGAGTTTGCAGTCCCTTTCCTTGGGGAAGCCATTTGCGTTCGTTGGCTTTCCATCTGCACTGAGAGCTTTGGCCCATTTCTTCATTGATTTATTCCTGGATTTCCTGGTTGAGCTTCTCTGTCAGGTGCCGTACGAGGCTCTGGGGACCCTCAGCAGGCAATGGGGAGTTGCTGGGAGGTCACAGGGGTCACATCAGCCTTCCGGTGGCGGGTGTCAGGGATAGCCCTCTGAGGAGCGAAGGTGAGCGTGCGGATGAGGCATGGTAGCTGGCGGCGTGGGGAGGGGAGGAGGGGCTTCACTTTCACTCGTGCTCTCAGCTGCTCAGCCTCCTCCTGCCTCCCGGTACCCGCACCTCCTCACTTGGAGCTGTCTCCCCCGCGCCCGGGCCCTGCTCCTGGGGGGCAGACCACACCGCCGGCTCCGGGGAGTGTCAGGCCGGTCTGGGCTCCCCGCAGACCAGTGTGGAGGGGTTTCGCCTTTAGGACCTCTGGCAGCTGGGCAGGCTCGGGCCCGGGCAGGTGAAGCGGAGGGCTCACGGGGCACCCACGCCTGTGGACAGGATTAATACGGTGGCAGACTCAAGAGCCATGCTTTTCAAATGGCTGAGGACGTTTTATTATAATTTAGAAAAACTTACACCAACTGCATTCATAGTGACTCTAGTTATCATGCGTTTTCTCAGGATAAACAGAAAGTACATGGACTGTGACATGGGCTGGCTTTGTTTGGGCCCAGAAAGAGTCCTTGTGGGGCAGCAGTCACTGTGCTTTGGTCAATTTTTAAAATTTAATGTTTAAAAAATCTTTATTGTTGAAAGCATTACATGTGTTCTCTTTTTCCCCATTGACCTCTCCCTCCCTGCCCCACCTCCTACCCCAGGCCTTCACCTGCTGTCCGTGTCCATGGGCTGTGCATATACGCATATGAGGTCCTTGGTTGATCTCTTCCCATTCCCCCTCCCCCTCAGTTTCTAACTCCTCAAATGGTACACTTCCTTTTTCTCCACCATGAGCAATCCAGTCCACGGGGACATTTTCGGGCCCCTGGTGTCACTCGCCCACTCACTGTCGCAGCAATTACTGAGTCCGTCCTCGCAATTACTGAGTCCGTCCTCGCCGGCAAACGCTGGCGCCTCGCAGTGGCACAGAGCCCGGGCCCGGCCTCCCCTGTCCCCGTCCAGGGCGACATAAGACGGTCTTGGACATTCCCAGCGTCCTATGGCTTTCAGGGTGCACTGAGGGGCGACCTCATTCCTGATCTCCCGGCATCCTGAGGGCTAGCGCAGGGCTGGTTATCCCCATTTTGCCAGGGAAGTTGGTGACTTGCCCAGGGTCCCAGCCCTCGCCCGTTCCTGCCTCTTCAGAGCACTGCTTGGAGCCTTCATGTTGTGAGGACACAGCTTTCTATCTTAATGCTGTTCCCGTGTCTGTCTGTCTGATTCCCTCCCCCAGATATTCTTAAATTAAGGATGGCCCAGAGCGGTCTTTAGCTGTGTGTGATGTTACTAATACTGATAACATTAGCAGTACCACACGGAGGTAAGGAATAGCATGAACACTGGCTAAACATGTTTTAAAAAACCAGCCCCAAATGTTCCCTGGCCTCCTGGGCAGCTGTTGGCAGAGGTGGTTTGAATGGGATTCCTTGTAGCCGGCAGACCTGATAGGAGGCTGTGGAGATGAGTCACTCGTGAGCTTGCAGAAAAATCATTTCCCAAATTAGCCCGCACTGTGAGTGCCTTACCTCAGGCCAGCTGAATGTGCCCCGGGTGCCACCATCAGATGACGCACTGGAAAGAGCAGTGGCCTGGCAACGCTTCCCGCCGCCCGCCTGCCCGCCCGCCGCACCCACCGCCGCCGCGGGCGCCTGCTGCCGGGACAGGTGTTCCTCTGGCTCCACCCACCGGCCCAGCGGCCTTTCCACTCCAAACACAAACAACCCACACCCGTGAGTTTCTAGGGGAACCCGAGTCCTGACCTGCAGTCATTTTAGTTTCTGGTCAGTTGTTGCAGGCCAGTTGACTAATGATCTGGGACCTGGCATTGTGACCTTTTCTGGCCTCATTTTCTCCATCAGTGCTTAAGCAGGAGGAACTGGAAAGTGAGTGCTTCCCCATTTGTATGTGCTGTTTAAAGCAGCGGCTCCTCAACACCAGGAGGCCGTGAGGTGATGGGTACCGGCCCCTCTGGGCTCAGCTGTGGCCCCGAGGCTCCTGCGTGGTCCTCCAGAGCACGGTGTGAAACCCACTTCCTGGGTGTCTCAGCCTCCTCTGCCCGCCGACTTCCTCGGACTCCGGGCCTCCTCCTCCCCAGCAGGCAGTGCCGTCCATGGGGAGGCCCCCGATACCCACTCCGGGTAGAAGAGTCTTGTTTAGCTCATTCAGAAACCAAAGCCTCCGTTTCCTTTCTGGAGTTAAAAATCACAAATAGAGTTTTAAATGTAAGACCATGAGCTCCATGAGGGAGGTGCCTGTGGTCCGCCACGGGGGTCCCGCCGGTGCACAAAGCAGGCGCTCAGTGGCCCTTACTGGAAGCCTGAGTGGAGTTGGTTAACCCGCCCCAGAGGGAGCTTGGGCTTCTCCCGCCAGCTGTCAGCGTGGTCTTCAAATGGAGGTCTGGGTTTGAGTTGCCAGTGCGGGTGTTTCTGGGTGAACTAGCAGCACCGGTCCCCGGTCGGGGTTGCAGTTAGTTGTGGTCTCTGTTACCCGTGCACATTGTGAGGCGAGGCCTGACCAAGTTCCCAGAACACTGGAGCGCTCTAGGGCGTGTGAGTGAGCCCATGCCTGCGCCCGGGCTCGGCACTGCCTCTGGTAGAGACCGCTTGGCTCTGGGGGGAGGTGGGGGGCAGGCACAGCACCCAGTTCTCTAGGCACTGCTCCTTTCCCGCAGCAGCGAGATCCTGCCTCATTTACACACCATTTACACACATGTCAGCTCTACCCAGCCCGCCACCAGCCAAGCACCGTGAGGAGTCCCCGTCTCCATTTCGTATTTTCTCCAGGTGGCCTCAGCGTCATTTGGGACTAGCTCTGCACCATCGGCTCTCTGAGGGTCTGGGAGAGGTAGCTGTCAGGGATCCCCGACTCCCCCTTTCTTCTGTCAGGGGCTTAGGGGAGTCTCTCTTGCCAGTTCCTTGTCCTTTGTGAGCGAAGACGCCATGGAGAGCCTTCCCTAATGGATGAGGAACCGGGTCTGGTCCCCGCTGGTCACAGTCCCTCTTTGTCCCCACTCCCAGCCTGTGGTTGGCAGATGGACGGTGGTCTCTGGACCCGAGTCTGGACCGCTCCTCCCTTGGCACCGGGATGCTTCACCACGCTGAGCCCTGGTCCCCACGTGTCTGAAAGGGTCTCTCTCCTGCTGTCCTTGGCTTTCTGCCTCCACACACTCACGTTACTGCACGTGCAGCTTTGTGATTGGGAAACACTGCTCTGCTTCTCAAGCAAAGAAGTACCAGCCTGTCTATCGTGGGGGGGACACGCGGGTGGAGAAGGGGGAGGCAGTTAGGGGGACACGGGGGAGGGGGGAGGGAGGCCGGCACTTCCCGAGGCTGCGGACAGAAGGTGGAGTTCAGGCATTTCTAGCTTTCAGAAGCTTATGCCATTGGTGTGAACTTGACAGCCAAGGCTCCCAGCCATGCTGCTCAAAGCCAGCCTACTGCTCCTCTGAGCTTTGGGAGGAGAAGGGTGGGTGTGGAATGAGCAGAGAGGAAAGGCAGCAGGGATGACCACTGGCCGGTGTATTTTTGTTTCATCCCAAGAGACCACCTCCGTTTCTCCTGGCAGAGGCGGCAGTATTAATGAAACCATCTTTAGCACTGAAGGCGCCATGCTTTTGTTTTGTGGCAGTTCCAGGTCCTCGCAGACAGGGAACTTAAATTCCATTGAACCCTACAAGTGGCGTGATTTTTATTTTTATTTTTATTTTTTTTTTTTTTAAATAAATCTTTATTGCTCAGATTATTACAATTGTTTCTCCTTTTTCTCCCCCATAGCTCCCTTCCACCCGATTCCCACCTCACCCTCTGCCCTTACCCCCTCCCCCATCATTGTCCTCATCCATAGGTTATACAATTTTAATCCAGTCTCTTTCTGCACCCCACACCCCTTCACCCTGATAATTATCTATCCACTCCCTTTCTTTGCCCCTAATTCTATTATATTCCCCAGTTTATTCTATTCCTGAGATTTTTAATTCACTTGACCTTCTTCCTCTTCTTAAGTAATACCTTTCAGCATTTCATATAATACTGGTTTGGTGGTGATGAACTCCTTTAGCTTTTTCTTATCTGTGAAGCTCTTTATCTGCCCTTCAATTCTGAATGATAACTTTGCTGGATACAGTAATCTTGGTTGTAGGTTCTCCCTATTCATCACTTTGAATATTTCTTGCCACTCCCTTCTGGCCTGCATGGTTTCTGTTGAGAAATCAGCTGATAGTCGTATGGGTGCTCCCTTATAGGTAACCAACTGCTTTTCTCTTGCTGCTTGTAAGATCCTCTTTTTGTCTTTTACCCTTGGCATATTGATGATGATGTGTCGAGAAGAATTTTTCTTTGGATTCCTCTTGTTTGGGGTTCTGTAGGCTTCCTGTACTTGTAAGTCTATTTCTTTCACCAGGTGAGGGAAGTTTTCTGATATTATTTCTTCAAATATGTTTTCAGTATTTTGCACTCCCTCTTCTTCTGGCACCCCCATAATTCTGATGTTGGTGCGCTTGCAGTTGTCCCAGAGGCTCCTTACACTATCTTCAACTTTCTGGATCCTCTTTTCTTCTTCCTTCTCCAGCGGAGTGTCTTTTGGCTCTTTGATCTGATTCTTGTGTTCTTCCATTCTGCTGTTGGATCTCTGCATAATATTTTCCAATTTAGTCAGTTTATCTATACTTTTTAGTTGGGTCTCATGGAGTTTATCGAGCTTTTCTAGGATATTGTTGCATAACCTTAGAACCGTAGTTCTGAACTCTATATCCTCCATCTCTTTTGTTTGAGATCTGTTTCCTTGTCTCGGCATTATCACTATTTTTCAGAGTTGGTAGGATGGCTTTGTGTGTTTGGTGTCCTATATAGCACAGTGGATCAACCTCCTCAGATACCTGAGGTAGACACTCTTGGTGATCCCCTTTGTGGACTGCGTGCACAGCTTTGTTGTAGCTAAGTCTCTATTGTTGTGAATTGACCTTCAGGCCAATTGGATGTGGGTATCAGCTATGTCTACTCTGGGATAACTTCTGTATTGGAGACAGTCTTATAGGATCAGACTTGAAAAACTGCAGAAGCCTCTGCTCAGCTTGGATGGGGCGGAGTCTCAGGGCTGAACTGACAGTCTTGGCTTCTGTCCTGCCCTTGTGCACTCGCCTGAGTTTCCGCCTGACCGGCCCAGGTTCCCCAAGCAAGAGCGTGGGTGCCGCAGGGGCTCACCCGGACTTGGGCTGGTCTCTGTAGTCTGGAGCTTCTGACTCCTTCCGCTACAGAGAGGCCGCCATCTTGTACATAGAGGCAGCGGCAGCCTCCGTGGTCAGACTGGAGCTTCTGACTCCTTCCGCTACAGAGAGGCCGCCATCTTGTACATAGAGGCAGCGGCAGCCTCCGTGGTCAGACTGGAGCTTCTGACTCCTTCGCTACAGAGAGGCCGCCACCTTGTACAGAGAGGCGGCTGCAGCCTCCGCGGTCAGACCTGGAGCTTCTGACTCCTTCCGCTCCGGAGAGGCGGAGAGGCGGAGAGGCGGCGGTCAGACCTCAGCGCGTACTTGCTCACGCGCGCGAGTCTGTAGACCCTGCCGGCTGCGACTGCGACTCCCGGTCCCCGGTCTCTGAGTCTCTGAGTCTCTGGGTGCCTTTCTCTGCAGTCCAGACTCCACCCGTATGAGCCTGGGACCACGGAATTTCAGCCGGGGCTGGGTTCAGTGCAGTCGGAAAGGGTTCCGTGCAATCGGGGATTCCTCCCCTCCCACCGCCAGGCAGGTATTCGGCTGCCGCGTGCGCGAGCGTCTCCCTACCTCAGCGCTTTTCGGCTCCCAGTCCGATCCGTGAGCGTCTCTCTTTCTTTCTAGTTGTAGCTATTCCACTCCGCCAGCTTTCCTGACGTTTTGGTGAAGTCCTTTTTGATTTTAGTTGTTTTTTTAATTAAATTGTTGATGAGGCGGCAGCTTAGGAGACTGCCTAGGCCGCCATCTTGGATGTTCTCTCCAAGTGGCGTGATTTTTAGACCTCATCCCGCCCTTGGCTAATTTTCACAGTCAAGGTCCATTCAGAAATCCTGGTTTCGCTGTGCAGGTCCCGGGCCCGTGCTGCCCTGTGCTTTCCTGATCGGTGCAAGTGGACAAGCGTGGCCTCCTCGCTAGTTATTCCTGTGGTCGCTTCAGAGCAGCTGTTTGCAGAGCTGAGCCCAGTCACTCTCTTCACTTTGTCTAGTCATTTGGTCCTGGAGCGACAGAACCTCTCCCGAATTAGCATGACCGCACTCCTCTGTGCTTCTGCCCCAGCTTGTCCAGGCACCTTTCAAATATTAATTCTCTGAGCTCATCGGAGCTCATGATCTGTCCTTGGTCTGTTCATGAGGAGCTGTCTATTATTACCCTAAATGTGCAAGGTTGTGGAATGCCAAAAAGGAATTGGGCAGAGACCGGGACTGCATTCAGCCCGTGTGCAGGGACCCAGAGTTCGCTGCTCCTGGCTGGTGGGGAAATGTGTGTACCAGCGAGGAGATCATGTGGCTGACCCACTGGGGCCCGTGTGCAGCGCTGTCTTTGAGGATGCTTGGAACTGTGGCCTCTTCAGTGATGGAGAGGGAACTGGCTGGAGTGTCTGGTACTGGCTCCTGGGCAGGCCTCGGTCTTCCTGGACCTTGAACTGCAACAGTGCTTCCTGAGCTTTCTAAAGATCCCACGTCCTGCTTAGGATCTGATGGGAGCTAGTGGACTCTGCCCCCAGGGAGAAAGATTGATCCATTTACGTGTGGCTATGGTTCTATGAACTCTGTATTCCTGTATTATATGATGAAGAATAATTTATAAACTCCCCAGGTCTTGGAAAGCTCAAATGGAATCTTGGGCATCTGAAGTAATCAGGATTCGATTTCTCCTGGTTCACCAGACCTGCGGCCAGGTGCTAGTCAGGAATTACACTTTCCTGGAGTTTTGTAAGGATTTCGTGAGATGCTTGCAAGCTGCTTAGATGATGCCTTTGTGGGCAAAAGGAGAAACCTTGCCCTTCTGGGAGAGAGTATTTCTAATTTACGTACAGGAAGATGGTCCCTGTGGGGATGCACAGTTCTCTGAACGTGAACGCCTTTGTAGTTCTGTGGAACTCCTAGCACAGAGGACTGAGCCGTCCTGTCACCCAGGGCGGGGAATGCTTGCTGCCCCCGCAGCCACGCTCTCTCCTCACCCCTGGCTCCTGGCAGTCATCCGTTTTCCATTCCTGGAGTTTTGCCTTTTACAGAATGCAGTATGGTATCAGCTTTTGGAAATGTGCTTCTTTTACTCAGCAATACTGCCTTTGAGACTCATGAAATTACTGTGTTGTTGTTTTTTATCGGAAGTTTCCTTTTTACAGCTGAGTAGTACTCCACTGCGTGGGCATATCAGTTTATCTGCATAGAATTTGACTGGTTAACTAGCTCTGTTTCCTGGAAAGAGATAGGATGGCAGTTGACCAACAAAAATCAAACAACCCAATTTAAAAGCCTGAGTAGACCTCTTTAAAGAAGACATGCGAATGGCCAACAAGCGCAGGAAAAGATGCTCAACATCGCTGATCGTTAGGGAATGCAAACCAGAACCAGTGAGATCCCACCACACACCCGTCAGGATGGCCACTTTCCAAAGAACAGAAAGTAACAGGGATGTGTAGAGACTGGAGCCCTGGTGCCCTGATGCAATGTGAAATGGTACCCACTGTGGAAAGCAGTATGGCGGTTCCTCGCAAAAATGAAAATAGAACTTCCATATGACCCAGCAGTTCTTCTGAGCATCCACTCAAAAGAAATGAAAGCCACTGTCCATTCATGCTCATCGCATTAGTCACAGCCAAAAGGTGGAAGCAGCCCAGATGTCCGTTGATGGATGATAGGTAAAAAAAATGTGGTTGATTCAGGAAATGCACTGTTTCCACCCTTAAAAAAGGACAATCTGACACCTGCTTCAACATGAATGAGCCGAGCGGACATTATGCCAGTCACAAAAGGAGAATACTGTACAAGTCCACTGTACAAGGTGTGAATGAGATACCTAAGAGTAACAGAGTCATAGAGACAGAAAATACCAGTAAGTGCAGTGGTGGTTGCCAGGGCTGCGGGAAGGGAGAATGGGGAGCTAATGTTTAACACATAATTAATGTTTAAGTTCAGTTTTGCAAGACAAAAAGAGTTCTTGATAGTAACATATAGTATGCACGTACTTATTCTAAGATGTACTTATTAAGAGCACACTCTTAAAAATAGTTAAGAATGTAAATTTTGCCGAGACTGGTGTGGCTCAGTGGATAGAGCGTCGGCCTGCGTACTGAAGGGTCCCAGGTTCGACAGCTAAGGGCATGTACATTGGATGCGGGCACATCCCCGGTGGGGGTATGCAGGAGGCAGCTGGTCGATGTTTCTCTCTCATAGATGATTTTAGCTCTCTATCCCTCTCCCTTCTTCTCAATTAAAAAAAAAATATATATATATATATGTAAATTTTATGTTATATTTACCACAATTGGTAAAAAATTACCATGGACAACAAATGTTTTTCAATATTTACATTATTATTTAACCTGAAGTATCTTGATACAATAAATTATATTAAAATGTTAAAAACATACTGACATGTGACAGCTGTATTACTGGGGACCAATGCTTATGGTAAAAATGCCCCGGTCTAATTAATTCACCGGGACGGCACAGTAGGTGAGCCGTGAACACCTGGCAGGACACACACTCTGCCCCTCTTGAGCGCGGTGACTCGTGCCGTTAAGCGTGTCCCTGGAGCGGAGCTGCTGGCTGCGGTGGGCAGGAAGCTTGGGAGCCCGGTGGGTCTGGGCCCGCCAAGGACCTGAGCTGTCAGCGGTGCTGGGCGCCTTCCTGGACCTCACAGGGTACCGTCCAGACCTGCCCACTGGCAGCCTTGGTTCCTGCCCTGGATCTGCCTAAATAGGTTGGTGCCACGAGGGTTGGAGAAGGACAGGGGCCTAAAGAGCCCCAGACCTGGCACATAGGAGGGCTTACTGCATGTCCGCTATTAACAGAGACTCAGACTCCTGGTGGCTTCTTGTGAGGCTCTGCCTGGTCCCCTGTCCGCGTCCTCCCGGGTTAACAGCACGGGTGGCATTTACTCCAGCACGGTTTGGCAGGGTGCCAGGCTATTGGCCACAGGCGGGAGACAGTGTCACTGACTGGGAGGAGGGAAAAGAGAGGTTGAGCTCTGAATCAAGATCCAGAAGCAAGCTCAAGTCTTCTCCAAGAATGTGAAGGTCACAGGGCCTGCCATGATGGCCATGATGGGGTCTCCGGTCCCAGGAGTATCATTAATCCGTTTCTGTATGATCTTGGATGGAAGGTGGTTACTGTGTTTTTTTGATACCACAGCACCAACACATAGGACTTCCCAGGAAACAGAGAAAAATACATCAGCAAGATAGACTATTAAGACAATGCACTGGTTTCAAAAGTTGGACTGAAGAGGTACACATCTTACAATCGGGGAATTCAGTATGAACCACGGGCTCATTCTTTCAGCTGGCTTCTTGAGCGCCCGCTGTCTCCAGTTCCTGCAGCAGGTGCTCAGACCATGGGATGGATAAGCCAGGTGCCTGGCCGGAGCTCTCCCTTCAGGCGAGCCCGGCCTGAGCGCGCAGAGTCCGTCTCTGGCGTTCGGCTCACAAATGTCGCTCTGTCCTGGCCTCAGGGTTGGATGTCGGCCAGCAGAGGACCATTACCTGAGGTCACTGTGCTCACGTAGACGGTGGCAGATGGGGTGCTGATCCACAGCCTGGCCTCACCTGCTGTCCTGGCAGTTATTAATAGCACCGTCCTGTCGCCCAGAGGCGCCCTGGTTTGGATAAGGAAACACGGGGAGGAACCACTTCCCACCACTGAGTCCACCGGTTTGTGCTGGGGAGGGGCTAGGCCTGCCTGAGAGCTAACTCCGAACCTGCCTGTGCCAGCCCGGGCCACGCCCTCGAGTCCTCAGGAGGGCCCCCTGGTTTGGGGTTTGGTCCCTTCTCCCTGTGAGCAGAGAAGGAAATTACTGCTTTTCACTTTAAAAAGGTTTTTCTCTCCATTCCAGGTGGAACTGACCAAAGTGGAGGCGCGGGCTTCTCCCTTTCATGGCTGCAGGCAGGACTTAGTTCTTGGCGCAGCCCTGACAGCGGCGACTGCCTTCCTTGGGGGCGGGGGATGCTCTGGAGTTGGAGGTGGGGGGTGAGATCTAACCCCCGGTAATTTGCAGGTTAGTTTGGACCCCAAGAAAGATGGCCTGGCCGACTGTACAGTTCATTTCTGTAGAGTGTCATTCTAGTCCTGCCCGGTCAGAGGAACAAAGCAACCTTGTGTGGCATACAGTATCAATATTCAGTGGGGATTAGGACTTTGTTGTTGTTGACACAGCCCTGCCAGAAAGAAGGCAGCTGGTTAACTGTGGAAAAACACCAGCCTGGGAGCCAGCGATGTGGGTCCCTGGCCCTCTGTGAGCGCGTGGGGGATGTCTTTCCCCCTCTGGCCCTCAGGCTCCTCACTTCACTCTGAGAGGGGTGGGCAGCTGTGTGGTTCTTAGCCTTTTGGAAATCCTTGAGACTAATCAGAGGCCGTCAAAAGCCCTGCCCCCTCTGACCTTCTCCCGTTCACTACCGCCAGCTGCACAGGGCCTTTGCACATGCTGCTCCTGCCTACGATGCCCTTCACCTCTTTGCTTGGTCAGCTCGTGCTCACGCTGAGTCTCAGCCTTCCCTGACCTCCCAGCTTAGATTAGGTCACCTCCTACCGGAGATGTGTTCCCCGCCCGGAACTTCTCAGCGCTGATCGCAGTGGAAACTAAGTAATTCTGCGTGCCTGCTCTCTGACTCTCCCTCCGCCTGACGTTCTGAGGCTGTGGCTACAGTACGGCGCAGAGAATCCGACCTCTGCTTCCTGTGACACACTTCGAGAGCCGGGCCTCTGCCTTCGATGATTTCCTCAGGGCTGCGCAGGAAGTCACTTCAAAGTAGGGTCTTTTGGGGCCCAGAAGATTGGCTACCAGACTTTCTGCCTCGGTGCCCTGCGGGCCTGACCTCCAGGCTGATGGTCCCCCTTTGTTTATATTCTGGACTGAGCTGCAACTCCCACTTGAACATTCCCACAGTGCTTGGCGCTTCCTCGTATTGTTGTATTTTTCTCTGGAGGGGAAGTGACCAACATCAGACTTTCCTCCCAGCAGACAAGTTGCATGCACAAAGCCTCGGTCAGCTCCTGGGCCCGGGCAGAGCCGCCCGCCTCGTTCCTGGGGGGAGAATGTGCACACGGCGACCGCGGCCTTTCCCCTCCGAGCCGTCATTTCTGCCCCGTAACCTCCCGCAGGAGGCGAGCTGCGCGTGCAGGTCTCCCGGTCCCGCTGTCCTCCGAGCCTGCAGGCCTGGTGCGGAGGGCAGAGCTCTGAAACGTTTCACATCCCATTCGCCACAGTGTCACCTCCCTGGCTTATGTCCCTCTCACAATCAAAATATTATTGCCGTGGGACAAAGGTTCGTGAGTGAAATTTTATTTTATTTGCTCTAAGGGATTGAGCTAGTTACTGCATGTGGAAAAATGATCCTTGTGATGTGGAAAAATGATCCCATGTGAGGGTGAAGATTTTTCTTTTCTTATTTCTTTTTAAAATATATTCCATTGCTTTTCTACAGGGAGGAAAGGAGAGGGATAGAGAGTTAGAAACATTGATGGGAGAGAAACATCAATCAGCTGCCTCCTGCACACCCCACACTGGGGATGCACCCGCATCCAGGGTACACGCCCCTGACCAGAATCGAACCCAGGACCCCTCAGTCCGCAGGACGGCGCTCATCCACTGAGCCAAACCGGTCAGGGCTGAAGATTTTTCTTTAATGTGTTGTATCTAAATGTTTATATACAATAAAGTAATGTAAACCGCAACAGAAGCTTTTCTGTAAGAGTGTCTGCTGAATGTGAGCAAGTTTTAAACATCAACTTTAATCTCTAAACTGCTTTATGAAGCAGGTGGCTAGGTGGTACACATTTTACACGGGAAAACTCAGGTCCAGAGAGGTCACTTCTGGCCCCGCGTCGCCCAGCTGTGAAGTGCCCCAGAGACCCAGGCAGGCGGCTGTCCTCCACAACCACCCGGCCACGAGGAGGTGGTCGCAGGTTTCCTCGCCAAGGAGGAATGGATCTGGCTAAGTGTGTAGCCTTGGCGTACCCCCACTCCTCCGCACCCCACCTGCAGTCCCCGGCTGTGGGGTGTGGGCGGGGCTTCTGGCGGTGATGCCTCCAGGAGCGACGTGGCCACGTGGTGAAATGCCATCGGCTGAAAGCAGTGCACGCGCCCGCAGCTCGGCCACGTGTGCGGGGCCTGGGGACATCGGACTGGCCGCCCAGGGAGCGCCCACTCCCGGGCGCACTTCCTTTCCCTCATCTTGTCCGGGAGAGTTCCAGGTGTCTCCTGGAGGCGCCCCTGAGATGGGTCCCTGCCATCTTGGATGTGAACATAGTCACCTGTGGAGGTGACTCTAACACACTTTCCAGCTGAGGGAAAGGCTGTTTATCTTCTACCCCTTCCTTCCCACATGCCCGTGCATTCATGCTGGTGCCGGGAGGCCTGATCACCTGAGAAGCAGTGGAGCCGCAGGCTCTTTTCAAACGGTTCTCTCAGAAAATGCCCAGTTTGTTTAGAAGGTTCATTAGAAAATCAGTTGTTTGGGACTTGGGATGCGTTTTCTCAGGGCGACAGTTAGAGCGTGACAGCCCCCAGCTAAGGATGGCAGAGCCAGGCTTGAGCCCGGTTCCCAGCTGTGACCTGCTGTCCTGGTGTGCCCAGGCGCCTGAGGACTGGCCACTCTGCTGACCTCCAGGCCTTCACAGCCCCGCAGGGGGAGAAGGAAGGACGGGACGAAACCCCAGGCGGGAAGCTGCCTGCACTGAGGCTCTTGCAGGGAGGAGAGTTTCTTTATGAATTAGAAAGTCTGGTTACCACATTCTTGGGGGTAGGGGCAGTCAGTGTGTGTGTGTGTGTGTGTGTGTGTAAGAGAGAGATTCTCATTTCATTCGTTTACCCCTTAATCCACCCATCTGTTCAACAGTTATTAAGCACCTACTGTGTGCAGATATTCTGCTAGTGCTGGGTGGCATGTGTGCAGAGCATTTGGTGAGTCGTTTGCCAAATGTTTGCAATTAAAAGTTTCTTAGGTGGAAGGAGACATTAAGATGCAGGTTTCTAAGCAGAGCCTTTTGGGTGGGTTGTGCTTTTGCAATGTATTGAACTTCATGTCTCGTGGAAGAAATGAGGTCAGCTGTCACACCGGGTTGAAAACTTGCCTAAGGAAAAGGTTATGGTATTTAGAGGGAAACGGAAATCTCTTCCCACGTATGGAAAGGGTGGGTGGCTATTGGTGGGGTGCGGGTGGGGGTGGGCCTGAATTGAAATTGTGTGTTTTACCAGGCGGTGTGTTCCAGTGCCCCCCCCCCCCCCCCCCCCCCGTGTGGTGGGGCTTCGGGCCCTTGATCTCTTCCAGTTGGTGTTTGCGGTTTGATTGGAGGAGAGCTGGGCGGAGCAGTGTGAGGATGGGCAGCTGGCAGTGGCCCTCGCGTGCTGCTCTCCGCCCCGTCACTGGAGGAGTGGAGTAGACCGTGCTGCTACTTGCTTTTCCGAGTTCAGAATCAGAGGCTGTGGTCCTGAAACGTGGTTTCTAGATTGTAGATAAAAAGGGGAGACCCTGGAGTGCACGCAGAGGTTTGGATTGGGCTTCATTCATGCTCATGCTGTCAGGGTGATTGCTCTCTCTGGGACCAGGAAGGTCAGGACACCCAGGAGCTGTGGCAGCACAGCGAGCACAGGCAGGCGTGTCACATGCATCCGAGCCTGTTCAGTGCCTCTCACACTCGGTCTCTGGGTCCCGTGGGTCTTTGGGGGAAATACTGTCCTTAAGTTTTACTCTAGTTCTATAATTAGCTCAAATATTATACCACCAACCCCAATAGAACAACGTTCCCTTTGATTGTTTGCTGGTGGCTGAATTGATTGAAGCCAGAAGTCTGCCACCCGAGCTAACACAGTTTCACAGTCTAATGATACAAATGTTGACGATACATATTTACCAAAGGATTCCTCAGTGTCAGGCAGCATGCTGAGCACTTCATACACATTTTCTTTTGTTTGATTCTCATAATAGGAGGTGAGACTGGGATTATGCCCATTTAACAGATGAGAAAACTGAGACTGCTATGCTCAGTTGATAAAACCAGTGGCAGATGCCGAAACTGGTTTGGCTCAGTGGTAGAGCGTTGGCCTGCAGACTGAAGGGTCCCGGGTTTGATTCCGGTCAGGGGCATGTACCTTGGTTGCGGGCACATCCCCGGTGGGGGGTGTCAGGAGGCAGCCGATCGATGTTTCTCTCATTGATGTTTCTAACTCTCTATCCCTCTCTTTCTCTCTGTAAAAAAATCAATAAAATATATTTAAAGCAAACAACAACAACAAAAACAGTGGCAGAGCTGGGATTTGAACCAGCTGGTTGGCCTCCGGGCTTCCTGCTGTGCGCTCCAGGGAATTCTGTAAGAGCTTTTCTCACATGAACTCTGATATTGAAATCAATGAAATCTCTCCATCTGCCTTGACATTGTCTTTTTTTTTTTTTTACCAAAAAAAGGATATGATTTCATGCCCTTCTTTTGTCCCCAAAAAACCTGTTCAAAATATAGAGGTGCAGTACTTCCTCCAGAAAAATGATGTCCAGGCTGGAGTGGAAGATGAGAGCTGGCGATTACAAACTCTTCTCTGAGTTTGGCCTCTGGTCTCCTCTTTGGGAACGGGCGTGGCGTGCATGTTGGTGTTTGTTTGTTTTCCCTTGGAAACAGCACCAGTGACTCAGTTGGCCTTCTCTGACGAACTCCCAGATGCTCACTGGCCCGAGGTGAGAGCCTCAAACAGAAGGCGTGACCTTGGGCTCTGTGACGTGTTTCTCCCAGCGGCACTCCTGGCACCGGCCCGTTTTTAACTTTCATCTTTTTGATCACCTGAGGCCCCGCTCAAGAAAAGCGGTATTGAGAGTGTTTGGAAATACAGTGCATTCTCTAAGGCGGCTGCTGGCCCATGAGTAACAGTGTCAAAGGCAGGCCAGAGAGCTGCTTAATATAGACCATTACCGAGACCCACCGATGGGTGCGACGAGCCTTTTCCTCGGGTTTCCTCCCTGGAAGTAGCGGGGGTTGGAAAGGCAGGAAGCAAGGACCTTTCAGAATAAAATTCCAGGTTTTTTTTGTAAGGGTTGAGATGTCGCAGAGATGAATCAGTCTGCTTTCAGCTGCTGACTCGGTGCTACTGGGTGTTCAGCAAAGACGTCTGGGCTAGAAGGGCTCTGTGGTCTGGCGTTAGAATGGGCAACGATATTGAGAAGCAGACGCCCCTGCACCGGAGCCAGCTGTGCCCCTGGAAACAAGGTAAGCGGCGCTGGGCTCCGTCTCCAGGAAGAAGGAAGGTGGCAGCCTTTGGTGGGAGTATTTTGACCCCAAATCAGAGCTAACCTGCCTGGGGAAGTACCTTCCCGTCAGCATAGGTTAAAGAAAGTTAACAGCTATTTCTGAGGAATAAAATGGCTCTGGCTCCGTCCGGTCACATGGCGCAGTGTAGCACCTGTCTGTTGGCTAAACATTTTTAGATTAAAAAAAACACACCGTGTAAATATGTTTATATTCAGGAGTTTGACTCTTTTGTGGGTTTGCTGTAGAGAATGTTACTACCGTGTTTCCCCCAAAATAAGACATCCTCCGAAAATAAGGCCTACTTAATGGAAACATAATACATCCCCTGAAAATAAGACCTAGCGCATCTTTGGGAGCAAAAATTAATATAAGACACTGCCTTATTTTCGGGGAAACAGGGTAATAGCTTTTAAATATATAGACCCTCTCTTCTAAGGGTTCAGAGTACCTTCTGTAAAATAATCTCATTTATCCAGCCAGCCATCCACTATGTGGGTCAGCGGCATCTAGTGCCACCTCCTCTTTGTCTCTGAGCACCGCGTTTTGTTAGTTTTGAGGTGGAGGGAGCCAGCGGGCACAGAGCAGCACTCGGTGCCCTGGAGCTGCGGGCCGTGCAGCGTGCCCAGGGCAGACCCGTGCCCCGTGCAGCGCGGCCTATTTTCCCTGTTGTTAATCCAGCGGACCAGCAGCAGCGGGTAGACCCCGCAGCATGCCAGACTGTCAGAATGGTCCCCTCGGGACTTCAAGCCCTGGCTCTTTTACCTCCACATGACACACAAATGAAACCAGAAGACCCGGAGCTAGCACTTGGCCTGCAGCAACACATTTTGCTTGCTGTACCGTGGTTGCGGGCACATCCCTGGTAGGGGGTGTGCACGAGGCAGCTGATCGATGTTTCTCTCTCATCGACGTTTCTAACTATCTTGCTCCTTTCTCTCTAAAAAAAATCAATAAAATATTTTTTTAAAAGAATTTTGCTTGCTACAGTGTGGATGTGTGCTGATGTAGGGAAAATAAACTGAAGAAAATGCTGGGTTTGTGAATAGTGGTCTTCTGAGGTCAGAGTATGGATCATTTTTTTAAGGGAAAAGTAGGTGGGAGGCTAATTGGTAAGTTTCAGCCCCTCTGACTTTTCATTGGCCATTCTTTGTGCTGACAGAGGTATTTTTAGTGGCCCTGATCAGACCCTGGCTTGGCTAGAGCAGTGAGAACACACTGGGGCCAGTGCAGGAACTTTGAATGTGAACTGGGCAGTGGATGGGGTTGGAACCGCTGCTGATTTTATGATGCCCAATAACGGTGCTGAGTCATGTTGGAGGACGTTCTTTTCTGCGTAGTCATGCTGAAGTATTTAGGAGTGAAGGGTTATGCTGTCTATAACTTCATTCTAAAATGATTCAGGCCAGTGAATGAATACATACATACACACCTAGAGATAAGCAACATGGGACAAGTGTAGCAAGTGTTAGCATCCAGGTTAATGAATCTATGAGGTTGGTTATATATTTTTTAATGTGTTTTACTTTAAAACAAAAAACAAAAACCAGCTGCTGGCTAGGACAGCAGAGCAGCATCCCCCAGGAAAAGGGCCCCTGCGGTGGTGCGGGCGCTTCGGCAGCACCGCGTGGGCTGGCTCTGGCTGCAGGACCGCCTGGCCTCATCCAACGGCGCCAGAGCGCCACTTTGTCACAGGAGTTTCATACATTTACTTACTTTTAGGTTACCTCTGGTTTTCCTCAGAAAAATGTCTAGGAGTTAAAATTTCCGTTGCAGAAGATGGAGTTACAGACAGAATTAAAGAAAGCTTTATGGTTTTTGCTGTTACGATGTTTAGTTGCATTCATTAATTTTAACGAGAGCAGCTGTAGGGCCGCTGTTGACAGTGGGGATTTCAGGCTCCAAGTGACGGGGGTCAGCAGAGCAGCTTGTTGCCCCTGATTCCTCAGTCTCGGTGGTCCGATGCCAGGCGCACGCCTCTGCCAGTGTCGGGTTTGTTTGCGCAGGTCAGACTGTGGACGGCACTTTGTCTCCCAGCCAAAGTCCATCAAGCCCTGCCAGGGACCCACAGACAGGGGTGTGTCCGCCAAAGTTTATCTGTTTGTAATCGTCTCTAAGGGTTGTTTATGTTTTAGAAATCGTATTTTAAAGCAATATTTGGAAGCCAGATTTAATCCTAGGCACCACCCTGACCCTGACCCTGACCCTGAGTACGTTTTCCTCAACCTACACTCTGAGAGGTGGTGAATGTCAGCGGGTGGCTGACAGCCCCAGGCTGCAGCACGCTGTCCGCGGCTTTGGGGAAGCGAACGGTGAGCTGAGCACGTCCCCCTGTGCTTTGCTCCGGGAAGCTGGCCGGCGGCTGCCCTGACTTCTGCTCAGTGGCCCTATGACTCACTCATTGACCCACATGCCTCAGAAGACTCTCTCTCTCTCTCTCTCTCTCTCTCTCTCTCTCTCTCTCTCTCTCCCTCCCTCCCTCTTCCCCCCCTCCCTCTCCCTCTCTCTCAGAAATAATTTGAAAGTTGCTTGCAGTGGTCATCTTGGCTTTGGGGACTACAACAAGGGCAGAGAAGTTTCTGGGAATTAAAAATTGCAGCAGTAATTGCAAATTGAATTGTTATCTCCTTCAGAAATCCCAGCAGCTCTGGACCATACCGCCCGTTAATGGGAATACTAAATGATTTGCATGTTTGTACACAGTTGGGTGTGAGCTAACCAAATTAACACCCTCGTGGAAGAGCTGACTGAGCTGACGGTCTGCAGGAGCCTGGCTGGGGGGGGGGGGGGGAGGGATGGGTGGGCTGGGAGGCGAGGATTTGAAGGGTTTCCACGTGCCCCCGGGAGCCGGCGCGGTGGGGCGGTTTTACGGCGGGGCGGGCTGGATTCCAGCCGGCGGGGTGTTGGGACTTGCCTCTGCAGGCTGGGTGGTGAGGAAGCCTCTGGGCTCCGGGCGCCTGTGTGCCAGGTAATCAATACGAAGGCTTTTCTGGCCCAAGCTGAAGCTGCCTCCGCCCCCCCCCCGTCCCCCTAGGCCAGTTTCTGGTCTTCATCCTTTGCTCTGGGCCGCGTGGTGTCTGGCGTCCACCTCAGGCAGCACTCCAGGGCGTGCGCGGCTGGTTGCTGCGCCCCGGCCGCCTGGCTCAGTGCCTTCCAACCGTGTCCCGGTCTCTGCATACGATTAATAATAACACACCCCTCAAAGCACCCTTGCAAGAATTAAATGAGATCATTCATGTAAAGGGGTCATAGCCTTTAACATTCAGTAAGCACTCACTGATTAATAGTAACGCGTAGCATGCATCCCAACTAGCAGTGTGCATTTCATTAGCTCTGCTTCCTCCCTCAGTGGAAGGGAGCACTTGCCAGATGACCTCAGAGGTGTCTTTGCAGACGGGGAATCGGTGCCCAGCAGCTGTGGCCCTGCCGCCCGGGTCTGTGTGCGTCCCAGGCGCTCAGGAGCTGCAGAAGGCGTCGTTCTGCTGAGCACCGTGGTCACGGGGGCTTTTTACGGTGAATTTCTTTGAAAACGGTTATTACAGGATCAGACATAATGGAGCTGTTCCTAGTGAGCTAAAATATTAAACTAACCAGGACAGTCCATTTTCCCATTCTGAGTACGGTGGTGGTGAAGTGTTTTTCCCCATAATTACATGGGGTGAGGAGCATGGCCTCCGGAGCCCGGCTGGCCTCGGTCCAGTTCCTGCTCCTCTGTGTTTGATTGGCTAGTCTTGGGCCGGTTACTTCGCTTCTGGGCCTTGGTTTCCTCATCTGCATATGGTATCTCATGGGGTGGCATCAGTGCTTACAGCAGCGCCTGGCACAAAGTAAGTGCTCAGTAAGGGTTTGGCATTGTTGGTGTTCTTAGGTTAAATACAGAGAAATTGCATTTTACTTTAGTTGTAAAAATGTTACATTAAAGAAATATTTTGAAAATATGGACAAGATGCAAAGAAGAAAATGCATGCTGAGTGTCTGAATCTAAAGAACCTAAAAGGGAGTGAGCAGAAGATGAGCGTGGGTGTTCACCGTCTCCAGAGCGTTGCACATGTATGCATGTTTCATGTCACTGTGTCATGTGCAAATTGATTTCGTGCCTCTGTGTGGTCTTCATAGCTACTGTGAAGGCTGTGACAACCCTCATGCTGGTGTTCCGTACGTGTTAAGTCACCCACCTGCTGCTGGATATTGGAGCTACTTCTCCTGTTTGCTGTTGGAGGGAAGGCAACAATGCATAGCTTTATTCATATACTAGAGGCCTGATTCACACAGGCTCGGCTTCATCCGGAAGGCCATCAGAAGGACGTCCAGAAGGTCGTTCGGCTGTTGGTCTAATGAGCTTATTACGCTTTTATTATTTGTGATTCCACTGGATGATTCCTTAGGACAGTGGTCGGCAAAGTCATTAGTCAACAGAGCAAATATCAACAGCACAGCATTTGAAATTTCTTTGGAGAGCCAAATTTTTTAAACTTAAACTTCTTCTAACGCAACTTCTTCAAAATAGACTCGCCCAGGCTGTGGTATTTTTGTAAGAGCCATACTTAAGGGGCCAAAGAGCCACATGTGGCTCGAGAGCCACAGTTTGCCGACCACTGCCTTAGGACAAGTTCCCAGGATATTTTCATGAGTGATGGTTAAACCGTTAGCCATAACCACATCAGCGTTAAGTATTATCATTTTGAAATTATTTCTCTTGTGAAACTTAAACTATATTTATTAATTCTGTAATGGTGAGTTACTTGATGCCATGGGGCTCAGAGAAAGGCACGGGAAGTTCAAACACCATTATCAGTGCTAGGAATCTATTTTTGTTTCAGAATCACCACACACACACACACACACACACACACACACACAGTCCTTTGCATTGGTCTGGGTTCAATCTCATCCAAGTGCTGTGTTTCATAGAAAAGAGGTTGAGACTTCACTTGAGGATGCCATTCACCATCACAACGTGTCTTCTGCCTCCCAGGGAGCAGTGATTACTAAGTACTTTAATGTTCTCACATGAGGGGACAGAGGGAGCCCAGACGTGTCGTTAGCACTGTTAGTGTGCTGCCTACGTTAGCAGTGTGACTAATGACCCAATGTGACTAACGACCTCACTCTTCCTCTCCGACGCTTCTCTTGAGGCTGGTTCCTTACCATTCCCACAGCTCCTGTACATGGTGGGGCACCAATCAGCTGTTATTAAAATAGCTATCCTGCTACCAAACAGCTTCAGAGGGTGGTTTAAATAGACAAGTGCAGAGCATCAGGGCGTTAGAATAAATGCATGAACAAAGACGATGTCCGCGCCCCGTCATTGGTGAGGCTCGAGGCCGCGTTTGGAAGTGCCCATAAATAGGGTTTGGGGTAGGAGTGGTGTTCAAAGCGAGGGTTATGTGACACGCTGACGGAATCATCGTCTTGAGCTAGAAAGGTTCTGAAATGATTCCTTCGTTTTACCAGTGAAGAAAGTGAGGCTTAGAGAAGTAAAGCAACTTGTCTAAAGTCCCGCTGGTAGTCTGTGGCCTGGTGCCTCCTGTGGCAGGGCAGTAAAATACCTGGTTAATAGGTATGTAATCTCGCACTGGGCTGCTGGCTCAGTTGGTTGAGCATCGTCCCGTGCACCAAAAGGTCACTGGTTTGATTCCTGGTCAGGGCACATGCCCAGGATTCGAGTTTTGATCCCTAGTTGGGGTGTATGTGGGCGACAACCAGTTGATGTTTTTCTTTCATATCAGTGTTTCTCTCTCTCTCTTCCCCCTTCTCTTACTCTAAAATCAATAAAAACATTTTAAAAATGAGGTATGTAATATTAATACAAAACATACAGCATATTGTATATGTTATAATTATATATTTTATAGGTCTATATTTGCATTATAGAATATAATATGTTTCGTACACTATATACATATTTTATATATAGCTATCATATACATAGAATATAATGACACAATAACATGTTATACTGTACTAGTAGATTGGTCTATAATCCTGCAATATGATGGAAGCTCACTGTAAGCCAGGCGTGGTGCTGAGAGATCTGTACCTCGAGGGCTCCCATAGTCGGTGTATTTGTTAAGTGAAAGATCAGATGTAGGAAATGGAAACCATAAATGTGAAGGAATTTTTCTCATGAGAAGTGGGTGTTGTTTTGGGTGTGGGTAAGAAAAGGGAAGGAAACGTCACTTTGTCATCAGATATTTCCAAATTTAGAACAATGTCTGTGCCTCACCGTTGGCTTTAGGATATGCTTTACCCTGGGAACATGCATAAAACACATTTCCAAGTTTGGCTGTTTCTTTTCCAGCTGCATAGAGGGTGTCACATTATTTAAGATAATACAATGGCCAGTGGCCACTTTATAATTACCTTTTGTCGATTGCTTTTAGGGCATTTGATTTCGGAAGTCACTTCTGAAATACCCAGATGACTGTTTCTGGGGACCTTGTGGGCCACAGTTGAGGAATTTGCCCCAGGATGGTTGATCTGTGTGAGTGGGTGAACGTCTTAAAGGGCCAGACAGTGAATATGAGGCTTTGTAGGACCAACAGGCAAAATGAAGACTATCATGTAGGTACTTGTATAGCCAGCTAAAAGGAAACCACTTAAAAACGTGAAAACCATTCTTTGCTTGCCAGGCTATCAACAAGCAGCCTGCACACACTGCCAGGAGGCAGGAGGCGGTCAGGCCGTGGGCGGAGGTTTGCCAACCCTGCTCTACGAGGTCTTAGCTCAGGTGCTCTCTGCTCTCATTACTCTGGAGCTCAGAAGCAGGCACTCATCGCTGCCACAGATTTTCAGGCCAGAGGAGGACTTGAATGTCATCGTCCAGCGGCCTCCTTTTTATCATAGGGATTGCTTAGTCCACCACATGCCCATTTGGGTCTTTGTCTATAAGCATAGTTCTTATCAGTTCACTAGAGGTCCTGTGCACAAATTCGTGCATGAGTACGGTCCCCAGGCCTGGCCTGCAATCAGGGCCATCTTCTCCTACTACCCACAGCTGGCCCCGCCCCCCGCTGCCACCCCCCCCCCCCCCCAGTTCCCCGTTCGCCATCTGTGATCAGAGTCTGATGGCTGGAGAAAGGGACCAAAAGGTTGGCTGTTCCCACCTGCTAGACCCAACCCTGCCAAGAGTTGCCTTCTGTGCGTGGGGTGACTGGCTGGGCAGAGGCCTTGGCCTGGTGCCACCCACATGCCCTGCCACCCACCCCTGGTTCTCCGTTCACCATCGGGTGGTCAGACCCTGTCATCTGGGGAAAGGGACCAAGAAGTGGTCAGTGCGCCTCATAGTGACTGGTTGAGCAGTCGTTCTGGTCATTCTGCTGATAGTGTCCACTTGCGTATTCCCCTTTTATTATATAGGATGATGAGGGGCTTGAAGAACCTGGTGCTGTTGAATGTAGAGGCCATAAGTAATCTTACTTTTCCTTAAATGGGACACTACTAAACACTCCAGTCATTCATTTATTGATAGATGTGCTCATTCATTCAAGAGATATTTGTTGAATGGGTCGTATGTCGCACTGTTCGAGGCGGAGGGGAACACCTAATGAAAAATTAAGACATCCTGCCCTCCTAAGTTTACTGTGTGTATATCAACAAGTGGTTGAGCGTTGCCCTATGAACCAGGAGGGTTGCCTGGGTTGTGGGCTTGATTCCATAGTGTGGGGCATGCAGGGAGCAGCCGATCAATGATTCTCTCTCATCATGGATGTTTCTATCTCTCCCTCTCCCTTCTCTGAAATCAATTTTTAAAAAGTATATTTTAAAAGAATATATTTAAAAAAAGAAAAAGGTCAGGAAGTAGCACATCGTATAGAACCCTGCGGGTAACTGTCAGGGGTTTGAAAGGAGAGGTTTGCTACCAGACAAGGTTTGAAGGTGGGGTTTGCTGAAGGGTTGCGTGTGGGGTGTGGGAGGAGAAGAGAGGGTCAGGGATGGCTGAGCGGCTGCCTGCTCTAACCAGCAGGCTGCCGGTGGAGCAGCAGGGGGGAGATCAGAGTTGTGTCTGTTGCAGACTGGGCTTGTGGTGTCTAGTAGAGATCTGGGAGGAGGGGCCAGTAGGCAGTCAGACATAAGCATCGGGCATTCAGAGAAGTCGGGTTTTTTGAGTCGTGGACACGTGAGGCTGGACGAGATTACGGAGGAAGTGAGTGAGAGAACAGAAGGGGCCGAGCCTGAGCCCAGGGCAGTGCCGCCTGAGGAGCTGGAGGTGTGAGCGGCCCTCCCGTGAGGTCGGAGGAAGAGCAGGAGACGGGTGACCTAGGAGGCAGGTGCAGAGTGAGGAGCAGAAGGGAGCGAAGGTGACAGTGATGCTGACTTGAGCCAAGGCACATGAGGACTGAGCCTGACCATGGGATTGAGTCTCTGAGGAGCTTTGCTGCAAGAGGGAGCAACGACAAGGAGATGGTGGTTAAAGGCAGTGGGGTCAGGGAAGGCTTTTTAAAAGGGCGGACTATGGCGTGATTGGGTGCTGATGGGAAGATGGGAATGATGCAGGAGAAAAGGAAGCGCTGATGGCTGAGAATTGCCAGACCAGAGGAAAGTGGTAATCACAATAGCTGCTTGTTGAGTAGCTCTCGCCGTCAGTGAGTGTGAACAAATCCTTGTTTTGGTGACAGAACAACAGCTATTTAGTTCTCGCTTCTGCAGGTCCCTGTGCCTGTACTCAGCTGCCGGAGGGCTCATCTCTGGTCAGCAGTGTGTGTGCCCTGGGCCCCGACCTCTGGGATCTGACAGCCCAGCCCTGGAGCTTGGTGCAAGAGCCTCAGCGTTTCTCCGCCCCCATCCTGGCCATGTCAGCCCGTGGGCAGCTGCCTCCATCGGCTCCCCGGGAAGGCAGCCGGAGAGATGGGCGGTGGGTGCTGATGTCACAGTCTCAGAAAAGACCGTGCCTGGTTGACAAGCAGAGACCGCCGTGAGGGTGTCTTTTAAAGCTGTCGGTAGAGGGAGCGGGAAGGGAGTGGCTCCGGTGAATCAAGCACTGCTTTGCTGCAAGGAGCCCAGGAGCCTTGCCCTTCCCTAACGTCCCGGCTCAGGATCCCAGCGAGCTGGGAGGGAGGGATTCTCTGATGGCTTGGACGAGGGTTGTAGCAGCAAAGAGCAGTCAAGGATATCTGCAAGGTTGTGGCCTGACTTTCTAACTGTGAGGGTGGAGTCGCCATCAGCTCTGATGGGGACGCCTGTAGGGGCAGATCGAGGGTTCACGTTCAAGAGCCTGTTATGTTCTTGTGGAAATGCCAGCTGACAGTGGGAGAGGTTAATTTATTACAGTCCATGGACTTAGGGTCTTAAGCTTCATTCTCTCCTATAACCCTCATTAGCTGAGAAAGGCAGAAGCCAAATTAGCCTCCAGGTGAACACCTGCTTACACGCATGTAAGCATATGAAAGATCAGAGCTGTGATGGAGGGGTTAAGCAGAAGGAGCCAGCATAGAATGTCGGGTGGCGACTTCATTTTGGCTGAGAGTGACTTGGCACTCTGTGTGGATGTTTGGTTGTGCAGTGGAGTTGCATTTTATGTGGGCACAGGGGTTGGGTTTGAATAAAAGTAGACATAACAGTTGTGTATGCTCAGAATTAACCTTGAAAATCCTTATTGGAGACCAACAAAGTCCCTTCTCCTTCCAGCATTGAACAGAATGCTGTTTCTTAAGCAGCGTCTGCCAGCCACCCAAGGTCAGTTCCACTCGGCTCCTTGTGTTCGTACATAAAGTTTTATTTGAACCCAGCCTTGCCCATCATGTACATACCGGCTTTGCCGCTTCCCCACTGCCGGGCAGTTGAGCAGTTTGACAGAGCGGACCCACAGAGCTGCAAGTACCGACTCTTCCCTCTAAAGAAACAGCTCGCTGACCCTGCTGCTGAGGAAGCACAGGACCTAGCTGTCTATTTAGGCTCTGTGTTATAAAGAGAAACCGTTATCTTTAAACAGTAAAATCTTGTTAGCGAAGTGAGGCATTCACACCACAGAGGCATGAGAGAGCCAAGGAGGTGGTATCTCGCCTCTGCTGCCTCCTTCCACTGGGCCACCTGCTCCTGAAGGGACAGGAACAGTGATTTGCCTAGAATAGCCGTCCTCCCTTTCCCTTCCTGCTCCTCTCTCTGCTCTGCCCGTCCCTGTCCCTAACCGAATCCGTCAGGAATCCATCAGGTTCACGAAGTCTGGCATGTGCTCTGATTTCCAGCGGCGGCTGATGACTTACCGTGCAGACAGAGCTTTTCACCACCTGAAAGCCAAATGATGCTGTAGTGATTTCAGCAAGAAAAGTGCCCAGAACGACATGCATTTGAGCATCTTGAACCCAGAACACCGTCCTGCCGCTCTCCACGCTGCGCTGACGTTGTAACTGGTGATGCGGTCTCAGGAAACCACCGTCTGTATGTTCAATCAGTATTGTTCACCAGGATGTCCGGAGTTTCCTTTTATTGCATTGCACTGCAAATTTGGTTTGATTTGCTAGTTGTGGAGGAGCTAGGAGCATGTGGCAGGCAGACTGTCAGCTGGCCTCCTGGCTGCCGTCCCCTGATGTTCACACCTTTGTCCAGCCCTTGAGTGCGGAGAGGCCCTCGGCTCGCTGCTCACCAGTAGAGCGTGGCGGAGGTGGTCGCTCTCACCCCGCTTGGGAGTTGCTCCATGAGACTGCTCACTAGCTTTGAGAAGTCAGAGGCTCCCATGTCAAGCGGGCGCGGGCAGCCTCCAGCCTCCAGCCAGCAACATGCCAGGGCCCTCACCTCATAGCTACAAGGGCATGCGTTCTGCCAGCAGCCACGGCCTCCCCTGGTCAAGTCTCCACACGCGACCTCAGCCCTCCAACACCTGGGTGCAGCTCCTGGCGCCGAGCCTGGGCCTGGCCACAGGGACTGCACAGAATGAAAGTGCAGCGTTTGTTAGCCAGCGGTAGAAGACTAATACTGATCACGGGAGGCCGCACCGTTTTCGTTGGTTCCTAGTGACCATTATAAAGTCCATGCCACCCTGGGGATCTGCAGGAGGGTTTTGTGCCCGCAGAAGTGTCCTCTAGCCAGGCTGGCATGGCTCAGTTGGTTGAGCATCGTCCCATGACCCAGGAGGTCAGGGTTTGATTCCCAGTCAGGGCGCATGCCTGGGTCGTGGCTCCTCAGGAGGGGTGTGTGTGCGGGAGGCGGCTGATGATTCTCATTGATGTTCTATCTCTCCCTTTCTTTCCCTCTCTCTGAAATCAATTTAAAAAGCATGGGGGGGGGGGGGAATGATCTTAAATTTTTTTTTGTCAGTTCACTTGACAAAATTGGAATAGGACTGGTAGGTTAGATAAAAGCACATGTCAGTGTTAAATTTAATGAAGTTGATAACCGTTCTGCGGTGATGTCAACAGTCCCTATTCTTAGGAACTGCTCCCCAAGCGCTCAAGGGAGCAGGCTGTGATGTATGAAAGCTAGCCTCCCGTGGCCCGGGAGCAATGAGGACGTGAGCATACAAGTGCAGAAATGCGTGCGCGTGCATCCCCCGCTTCACCAGTGCGCTCGGGGGAGGTCCAGGAGGAGGGTGGAGGCTTGAGCCTGGGCTGCTGCGTGGCGTGCCCTGCGCTTACCCCCGGACAGGGCGGCTGGCCATGCCGCTCGGGCTTGTGGAGCCTAAGCAGAGAGGCCGGCAGAGGGAGGGCCCGGTCTGATGTGGTTACTGCGTCAAGAGCTGAACTCTCAGGTAAATGCGTGTTCTCTCATTTATTACTCACAACAGCCCTTTGTGGGGGGTGCTGTTCTCTTCTCCATTTTGCTAACGAGATGTTGAATTAATTGTCCACGTTTTCAGAAGCAGATCGTGGTGGAGCGGGCTTGCCTGCAGGTGGCCCACAGCCCTGTGCCTGCGTGGCTACCGTAGAGCTGCAGCCAAGAAAACATCCCACCCGGTTCCTCGTTCCGGCTGACCTCCCAGGAGCCTGGCTTCCCCAAGCTGGGCTTCTAGAGCTTCACCACCCACACCTCCTGCATGGCCCGCAGGCCCTTCTGTCAGCCAGGAGTCCCCATCGTGGCCGGGCCGCGGGTGGTGGCGATGGCGCTCTTGTTCACCACAGGCCTCCAGTGCTGC
This sequence comes from Vespertilio murinus, assembly GCA_963924515.1. Taxonomy (NCBI): domain Eukaryota; kingdom Metazoa; phylum Chordata; class Mammalia; order Chiroptera; family Vespertilionidae; genus Vespertilio; species Vespertilio murinus. Next base: position 183,143,388 of record OZ004708.1, on the reverse strand, counting down.
ATCGCTGACATTGGGTCTGTCTGTGCCTGCTGCCCTTTTTGTCCCGCTGCTGTCCTTCTAGACCAGCTGTGGGCAAACTACGGGCCTCGGGCCGAATCCGGCCCGTTCAGCTGTTCTATTGGCCCGCAGAGCTGTTCTCTTGCTCTCCCCTCCGCTCCTTCACCAGCGGCCCAAGATGAGAGTGCCAGCATGGTCAGGTTGCTTTTGTTCCGGCCCTCTGGTCCAGTTTAAGAACCCATTGTGGCCCTCGAGTCAAAAAGTTTGCCCACCCCTGTTCTAGACCTTAGCCAGTTCTCATTAAAGCCGAGGAATGGTAACACCAGACTTCCGTGGGCTCTTTGATGCCCAATTCTCTGAGGAGGGGGGGAGGTGGCGATCTGGTTCTTCCCTCCCTCGATGGGGAGGCTGGCCTCCAGGCATTTCTTCTGCCCCCCAAGCCCCTGCGAGTTCCAGAATGCTGACAGTCGCCACGGGCAGGGACATGTGTCAGACCTTAGTCACCAGTGCTTTACCACACTGACTTCAGACTCAGAACTCCATGTTGACGTGACTGACATCTCATTTCTGCAAAAAATGGGTGGGGGAAAACCGTATTTCCTTTAAGTTCTTTCTTTAAAAAAAAATATTTTTAGTGATTTCAGAGGGGAAGGGAAGAGAGAAACATCAATGGTAAGAGAGAATCATTGATTGGCTGCCTCCTGCACACCCCTTACTAGGGCTCCCTTAGGTTCTCTAAGGGTTATTTCTGTGTCACGTTGCAGCTCCTGAAAAGAACACGCCACCTATATCAATAGCTTAGATTCCCTAAGAAGCGCCTTCACTGATACAAAGTCATTGGGCTATTGTTTTTTTAAAATAGAGAGTAGATATTACGTGGTTATTTGAAGAATGTTGCAGAGCTTGTAAAACTAAAATTGAAGACCCAATTCACAGTGTCATTTTACATCCTTCTTGAAATTCCTTCTGAAATGTGGCACCAGGAAGTTTCCCTTTCTGTTGAGTTCATGCATTTTCTTTGGATGGTCAGCATTAACCCATCTTGTTTACCTTTTGCCTTTGCTGCTAGGAGACTTAGAACCAAATGATGTTAGTGAAGTTGCAGTAAATTTTGTGTTCCAAGCTTCTGGTTCTCTTTTCTTTTAAACTGTCTTATTTGCTACGTTTTAGTGTTGCCTAAATAAATATCTACCGTGAAGGGAAGATTTGCTTTGAAACTCTGCACATCGGTTCTGTGGTTTGCTTTGACCCTTATTCTGAGGAGGAGCAGAGGGTGTGTGTTGTGTTCATGACTAGCTGTGTGTTGTGTTCATGACTAGCTGTGTGTTTTGTTCATGACTAGCTGTGTGTTGTGTTCATGACTAGCTGTGTGTTTTAACTAATGTGGACAAGAGCTTGTTGACCTGTGCCCTGGAGTGAACTCTGCATTCTGCTTCTACTCACAGGGTCAAGCCCATGATGTGATTTTGATTGAGGAGAATTTGTTCTGGCCTGGACTGGGTCTGTGGGATCGGTGCGGACCACGCACGTTAACGACAGCCCTGCGCCCCGGGGCAGATGGTCACTTGTTTGCCTTCCGGCCGCTAGCTTTTTCCTTTCGTTTGCCCTCCCCTTCACTTGACAGAGGGGAGGGGAGGACAGCTCTTGGCAGATGTGTTCGCAGGACCCTTAGGTAGGGGAGGAAGCTAATTTTAGTTCTGTTTTTAATGTTATGGTAGTTTGGTTACGTTTTTTCCTCTCCGGGTAGAGCATTTTAGCTTTTGTTTTTGCTTCTGCATTTCCTGTGTAGACCTCCTGAAGCAAAATGGACTGCTAAAAATGTAACTCGATGTTGACTTTGTGCCTGGAATAACATTCAAGACTTGTGAGCACCAAGTCACTAAAATAGTTTCAGGAGTAAAGAAATGTTGTCTGTTACTCTTTTACATTTTCCTCCTAGAAAATTTCCAGTGGATGTTCTGTGCCTACTTTAGTTGGAAAGACATAACTTTTCCTTTCATCAATGAACACAGTAACATTGTATTTGCTGCACCTTGTACCTCTGCTTATTCGCAGAATACCTCATCTTTCACAGCGCAGTCAATTTTGGAGGAAGATCCTGGTTAAAGAGGAAAGTTGCTGGCAAACACAAGTGTGTTGTATGCACATCCGTGTGATCAGAGCTTGCACACATGTGCCTGTCACAGTGCAGTAAACACCAACGAGCAGCTGTGTGCACATCCGTGTGATCAGAGCTTGCACACATGTGCCTGTCACAGTGCAGTAAACACCAGCGAGCAGCTGTGTGCACATCCGTGTGATCAGAGCTTGCACACATGTGCCTGTCACAGTGCAGTAAACACCAGCGAGCAGCTGTGTGCACATCCGTGTCCTCAGCTTGCACACATGTGCCTATCAAAGTGGACTTGGGCTTGTTCCCCTGGTGACTCCAGGGCCTAGCACACAGCAAGCACTTGGTACATATGTGTGGGATAAATGAGGTCTGTATATGACGTCCTCCACTTAATGTCATAGACAGGTTCTGTGAACCAACATATAGCAAACCAGCTGTACCACAGGCTAACAGAAGCTAACAAGAGTCAAATTCCTGTGGCATCTCATCAACATTGGAAGAGCCTGCTGTATCCTGTTGTCTATAATTGGCGAACTGCTCTGGTGGCCACAGTGTCTTTGGGCTTTAGTTCCAGGTAACTGACAACCTTGGGACAGTAAGAGGACCGGGGGTGGGGTGGGGGAGGTGTTCAGTTACGCTTTAGTTACTCCTGCAGGAGGGTCCTGAACTATAGTCCGTTTGTGACTGGACAACATCTACACCATCACAGGAAGTGGTTTGTTTGGAGTCAAGTAGAGTCCTCTCTTTATTTCCACTTGCATCCCCGAATCTTTGCACTGCCCTGGAGGTGTTAGCTCTCAGGCTTCGTCTGCGCTGGGGGACACTGCCTGCGGGAGGCGCCACGGGCATGTGGGAGATTCAGGCTGGGGGGAAGAGCGCTCTTGCTAGACCCCTGGCGTTCCAGCTCTGTTACTCGGCCTTTCTCTCCTCTGGGGGAGAGGGTAGGCACCCCGTGGGCAGCCAGGCTTGGGGCAGAGCTGTCTGATTGCGCAGAAAGAGGTCATTGTAGGCATTTCCCGCTCTTTGACTTCCCATCCATTCGTAAGGAAGACACTTGATGTCATGATTTAGAGAGTGAGCTTGTAGCCCAGATGAGCAGCTGAGTTCCGGCTGTTTCCCGATTGCTGTGTGACTTCAGACCTAGTTATTTTCTGGGAGCTGTAGTTTCTTCGTCGGTAAATGGCCATTAAAGGAATGCCTGCCTGGCAGGGCGGGCATAGTAAGTGCTTAATAAATCAGGGCTGTTTGGAGGAGACTGGGTGTATAGGTTGGGTTACAGGTGATCCTTGACTAACACTGTCTTAGGCTCCTCTGTATTCTCACTTCCTGTGCTCCTGCACATGGGCTTTGCCTTGTGGTGGTTTCTGTAAGGCAGGGTGGGAGGGATCATTTTTTTGTCGGAACATCGAGACCACCAGTACGTTGGCAGTGAATCTCTGGTGAAAGGAAGATGGCCTCAGGGTGGCTTCTCACCCTGCTGGCACCATGCTTAGATTTCTGATGGACTCTCATAGCAGTGACAAAAGCACGAGGACCCCATGCACATCCCCCGCCGGAAATGCACTGCCAGCACCCTCAAGAGTTGTCGGCTCCCGGTCCAGGAGCACCCGCCTCCCGGCCTGTCCTCGGTGGTACTACTTGGCTCTTGCCGCTCCTTGAGGCTACGTACTCGACTGATTCACCCCTACCCTGCCGGCCGAGGCCTCCCGGCATGCTCCTCCCTCTGCCAGGAACACTTCCCTCGGTCACACTCCAGTGCCCTCCAGGAAGAAAACGGAACCTGGCCTCAGCAGGCAGCTTGTGAGGCTTCTGCTGAAACCTGTGTCCTGCAGGGTTAAGCGGCGGGGGCCGCCCACCTTGGAAGATGGCTGTAAGGCATAGCCCTTCTCCGCTCCCTCTGCTCCCTTCCGTCTCACTGCCCACTGCCCCCTCCCCCAGCATTTCCTGCACCTCCCTCCCGCTTGCACCCTGGTGTCGCCTGCCTCTGGGGAGAGCCCAACCAAGGTGCAAGCACTCACCACCCTCCCCAGATTTGGTTGAGAATGTTCTGGCCAACGCCCCACTCCCGCAGCTGTCATCACCCTGTGATGGGTGCTTCGCATCTTTCTTCCCTGCTGCAGCCCAGGCGCCGAGTACTGGGCTTGGGCAGTGCCGGGTGCCATCACACCCCAGTTAGCAGACTCTGCAGCATCTGTTTTCTCCGGAGAGGACCGAGGGGAGGGACGGGAGGCTCCTCTGGCACCTTCTGCCTGGAGCCTCGTGGGGACCGTTATCTTTACCTCCTGGACACCATCAAACCGTCACTACTTCTCCGAGCTCCCGCCACGCCCGGGCCAGCAGGCTGCATCAGGGCACATGCCATGCGTGGCTACAGGCCTAGCAGGGGGCATCGGGCAGGAGAACAGGCTATTCCGTGAGCAGGTGTGGGCTCCAGATTCCCTCGTCCCTGGGGAGAGGCCTACAGTGGGGGTCGCTCATACTTTGGGGAGTCGGCCCTGGGCCTTCCCCTCCAAGCCCCGTGGCTGTGCTCACCGGCCTGTTCTGGGCACAGCATTTACAATCCCGGCTCCGTCAGGAGGGGCTATTCCTGCGGAACGTTCTGGCCTGGCATGGAGACTCCCCCTGCCGCCGGGCACCTGCCTGCCGCTGTGTGCGGTGGCTCTGCTGGCCGCACTCAGTCCCTCCCCGCTTCCCCCCAGACGTGTGCTTCCCCCGGTCCCTGTCTGGGGACTCCGGTCACCTGGAGGACTAGGCAAAGCCAGGTTCCGGCCCCCACAGGGACCCTGAGCGCTTGGTCGGGGGGGGGGGGGAAATGGCATGCTGACCGGCTCCGGTCATGTCGGCCATGCCGTCCACTGCACAGCGTTCCCCTCTCACACTGCCTCTTGGGGAAGGAGGGACACAGTATTGGGTCATGAAATCAGTACAGGGGGTAAAAGGTGAAAGCGAATTTGAATCTTTTAGATTTTTTAATATACTTTGTGTACTTGATTTAATAGAAATCTATGTCTTACTGTGGTTTGTGGTAAAAAAAAAAAAAAAAAAAAAAAGTGAAAGCCAGCAAACAGCCTCTGCCCTTAGAAATGACCCTCCTGTCGGCGCATGCTCCTGAGTTTCGAGCAGGGCAGGCTGCCCGCCCAGCGCCCAGGGCCCGGGGAAACGCTGGGCCGCAGCAGTTCATGTTGGTTGTAATAAGTGTCATGCCTTACTCCCTGCAGTACCTTCTGCTGTTTGCTGTCCTGCTCCATGTTTAACTCACAGAATTGACTCGGGGACCTGCTAGTGGATGTGACTCGCAGTAACTGCAGCAGGAGGCGTAGACGCTCATTTGCACACCGAGCACCAGTGCCGGCGCAGTCAGGGCTCTCGGGATGCCTTTTCTCACCCCGCTCCGCCCCAACCTTTGCACTGTCCACAGAGGACCCTGCAAGGCTGGTCCGCTCACAGCTCCAGGACTTCCTTCATGAGCTTTTCCTGGGCCTCTCAGAAGTAAACCCTTCACTTCTCCGCGCTCTGTGGTGTGGTGGAGCCCTGGTGTCCGGCTTTCCTTCCTTGTAGCTCATAAACCACTGAGGGCAGAGCCTAATTCCCGTTCAGCCGTGGACCTTCTGTGGGTCCAGGTGCCCGGTCAGGCTCGTGGAAGCAGCTCAGCCAAGTTGCGCTCAATGTGTGGGCGGCCCGGCCTGCATTCAGCTTCTAACATTGTTTCCATAGGAAAGTGCCTTCTGCTTCTGGGCGGCCTCTGCCCTCTCCTCTCCAGGCGCTGGGCCGTCCTCCCTGGCCTGCTGAGGCGGAGGCTGCAGACAGGCGGCGGAAGGGGGCTGCCTCCTTGGGACTGCTGGTATATATATATATTGATTTCAGAGAGGAAGGGATAGGTAGAAACATCAGTGAAGAAAGAGAATCATTGATCAGCTGCCTCCTGCAGGTCCTCTACTGGGGATTGAACCTGCAACCCGGGCATGTGTCCTGACCAGGAATCAAACCTGGATCCCTTCAGTCCGCAGGCCAACAGCCGCTCTATCCACTGAGCCAAACTGGCCAGAGTTGTTTGGTCCTTTCAAAAGAACTTCGATTCTAGACTTAAAGAACACCACTAAGGGGAAATGAGAATCCTTCTGGAAAAATGCACACGTTTTCTGCTCTGAAGATTCTAGAGTAAGGCAACGGAGTTGCCCCTAAAGGCACGGCCTGGGTGGGGCAGGTTTCCGTAATTCCGCACAAGAGAGAGAACTTGGAGTTGGAAGAATCTGTTAGGCTGAGTCCACGGTCCAGGAAAGAGAATCTGAGCCCTGGCCACTGAGCACTGACTGTTAAAAACATATATCGCCGAGGTCGGTTTGGCTCAGTGGTAGAGCGTTGGTCTGCGGACTGAAAGGTCCCGGGTTCGATTCTGGCCAAGGGCATGTACATTGGTTGCGGGCACATCCCCAGTAGGGGGTGTGCAAGAGGCAGCTGGTCGATGTTTCTCTCTCATCGACGCTTCTGGCTATCTCTCTCCCTTCCTCTCTGTAAAATATCAATAAAATATATTTAAAAAAAAAAACATATATCATGGCAATGGACCTAAAGAGAATCTTCTTAAAAGAAGACAGAAGGAAGGCCAAGAGGCACATGAAAACCTGCTCAAAGTCACTAATTGTCCAAGAGATGCAAATCAAAACGACAATGCAGTACCATCTCACACCTGTCAGAATGGCTATCATTAACAAATCAGCAAACGACAAGTGCTGGCGAGGATGCGGAGAAAAAGGAACCCTCGTGCACTGCTGGTGGGATTGCAGACTGGTGCAGCCATTGTGGAGAATAGTATGGAGCTTCCTCAAAAAACTAAACATGGAACTCCCATTTGACCCAGTGATCCCACTCCTAGGAATATATCCTAAGAAAGTAGAAACACCAATCAGAAAGGATATATGCACCTTTGTTCATAGCAGCACAATCTACAATAGCTAGGATTTGGAAACAGCATAGGTGCCCGTCAGCAGATGCTTGGATCAAAAAACTATGGTACATGTACACAATGGAATACTACGCTGCCATAAAAAAGAAGGAATTCTTATCATTTGCAGTGACCTGGATGGAATTGGAGAACAAGAACATATATCATGAGGCCTTTTTGTTATGAATCACGGGCTGTTAAAGGTGTGTACATCCTGTGAGAGCTGGGAGGCCTCTGACCTCAGCAAACCTCCTCCTCCCAGTGCTTTTAGGCAAACATTGACGACTTCGGCCAGCACTGGAATGTGTATTTTTCTGCAGCTTGTTTTGGAGGCTGTTTGAAAATAGTGTCTTGGTCCCATTCACAATCCCACCTCTCGGCTGAGAGCACAGTGTGTAAGTGTGGCCTCAGCCCTCGCAGGAGCCGGTGCTGAGATTTCACCTCCGACAGTGTTTTTAGCGCAGGCGCTAGCACAGCCAGGAGGTAGGTCTTTGATGTGCTGTGCGGTGAGCGGCTGTCCTGGGCGTTCCAGAGGCTGTGATTCACTTTTACAGGCAGCCCGGGCCTGGAAGCCTTTTCTTCTGCTCTTGCGGGGACTTGCTCCCCGGTGATCAAAGTTGTGAACCCATCTAATAAACGGCATCTGTGCTCGGCTTCAGCTTCGGGGGGGAGAGGAGGCCTCGCCACGGAAGATGTGCCATCTGAGTCTGAAGTGTGTGTGTGTGTGGGGGGGGGGACGACGACGACACACACAGCCTTTCTCTCCGTCCCAGAGAAAACGGTGAGAATACAGCTGCCTCTCCTCCACCCGCCCCGAGCCTGGGAGAAGTGGTCAATGCAGAGCCCTTGGTGGCTTCAGAAATTTCCCGAGCAGCCAGCCATCTGCTGCCTCTGCTGCCTCTCCGGCCCCGGGAGAAACCCCCGAAGCTGGAGCTGCTCCTGTGAGCTCCGCTCTCCCTCCCCCCTGGGCAGCCTGGCCTTCCGTTCTGGACCCTGGCACCCGGAGCCGCCTCCTGAGCAGGCTGGGAGACCTCGCTGGGCCTGTCTGCACCCCGGCACTCCTCACTCGGTCTCCCCACAAACTGGGGCTCCTTGGAGGGAGGAGCTGTGTCTCCTCATTCTGACCCCAGCCCTTTCAGATGCGTGGTTTGGAGATACCTATGGAATGAATGAGAGAGAAGGCAGACACCATACAGTTCCGCCCTGCACCGCTTCCCTGAGGCGCTGGGGAGGGAAGGGACTGCCGTGGCCCCTGTCCCTCCACTTTCTTCACTCGGGGGTGTCCCCGCTTCCGGGGTTGTGGCTCCCAGCTCCTCCCCCTGGTGCCCGGGACATAAATAAATGGACATGTGCTCACTGACACATGAAAATGTTTTTCCTCTGGATGCCCAGAGGGCGGCCTGATGAATAATGAGTTCCCAGGGTCCCTGAGCGAGGCCGAGGGCAGCTGAGGCCAGGAGCCGCTCTGCTCAGCGTCCCCGCCGCCAGCCAGGTGCGCCCCTCACGGCGGCCCCGGTGCGCCGCCGCCTGGCCCAGGGCCGCTCTGCTGGCTGGTGACGTGATGCTGAAGACACGCGGGCCCGGAGGAGCACTGGAATTCTAAACTGGCACCCGGCCTAGCGTGCGAGTTCCTGCGGGAAGGAGGCCGCTCCAAACAACTCCACCTAAAGGACAAAGGTTAGGGCGGGCTCGCTTCCTGCTCGGCCAGGATCCTGAGATGGGATGTGCTCTGGCCCAGAATAAACTTTTCTCTCCCTCCCCGCCCCTCTGGGCTCCAGAAGCAAGCCCTGCAGACATCTGTGGCTTTAAGAGTCTCCAGGTCCGGCCACACGGTAACGGGAAGAAAGGCTTCCTGGGCAGCCTCCCGGGCCAGGCTGGCTGACCTGGAGCGGCTCGCAGCCCGCGGCACGGCCACAGTTGTCTTGTATGATGTGCATGTGACATCACATATGTGGGGTGAAAGGTGGTATTAGGGACCTGTGACTTGATTTCCTCATCTGTCACCTGTGAATAAGAAACTTCCCGGCAGTGTTAGTGTGAGGCTCAGGGACAGTCTGTGGACTTTAGGAGCCACTGAAAACTCTGCCCCCTGAAGGTGGGGTGCTTCCCAGGAGGCCACCTGCATGCTGTCTTCACATGTAAACGTGTTTGCTGGAGGCTGAGGCTTCTGTTGAAACCCTCCAGGAGCGTCAGGTCCCGGCCGAGGCGCGGTGAGGCTTGCCGGCGGGCAGCTTCTCTTCCTTGGGCTGCTGGCAGTCACAGGCAGCTGCCCCTCGGGTCCAGACATTCACCAGGGACTCAGCTTTTCCTCCTCTCCATCCTTCTGTGTGTAGCACTGGGTTATACTTTTTTTTACTAAAGTATAGCATGTAGAAAAACGCTCAAATCGATGAGTCATCTCTGTTTTTAATTTAGTCTGTTAAACAAAAATTGTCCCCCCAGAGTGACAGCAGGTATCGGAAACACGGGTATTTATGGGGCGTGCAGGCACTGCGCTACGTGACTGAGTCCTTGATCACATTCTCACCACGGCCCAGCGAGGTGAGGACAGTGACCCACTGTACAGGTGAGAAGGGTCAGCCCCAGGGGCACACTTGTTCCATCACACCACTGAGGAGGTTTCACTTCACCAGAATTGGGGTGCAGTGGGAGTTCTCGGCTGTCCTGGGCCACGCGTGGAGGGCAGCATCGCTCCCTGCTGCATTCTCCACAGTAGGCTAGGACGTCAGTGCCACCACGTGCGTCCATGGTCCCTGCCGCCAGAACAGCCCGTTTGCTTGCTGGGAAGCTGTGCTCGTCAGGAGCTTTCTGCCGGAACCCTCTGCTCTGCGTGCACCTCCAGTGCTTGCCCAGTGCCGTCCGCTCGGTCCGCCCCCCAGCATGTCCCTGTGCCGGGTACTGGTTAGAGTGAGAGCCTGCAGCGCCTGCCTGTGGGACCCCGCCGGGCCACCAGCCCCGCCTGAGGGTGAGCAGGTGCCCTCCGTCACAGCGTGCTGTCTGCCCTTAGGAGAAGAGGCCGAGCATTCCTAAGTCCTCAGCAGCTCGCCCTGAAGCAGAGAGACAGCCCAGGCCAGGCGGGGTCTTCAGCCCCAGCCTCCCCTGCTGGGAGCCGAGGGCCAGGCCCGGAGCCGCAGAGCGTGGGAAACATGTGAAACAGGAGTCCGAGGGAGGTGTGCAGACTGGAAAGATTTAGCCAGAATTTGAAGACGTTGTATGAAAGAAATCATCAGTACAATTTCTCATTGTCAGTTTTCTTTAGTTGCATGTTGAAATGATACTATTGTGGATAAATTGGGCTAATTAAAAATATTTCAAATTTACATTTGGTTCACTTGTTTCTGTTGGATATTTCTGGCCCAACAAGTTCATTGTCCTCTAGAGACTCGGGGGGGGGGGGGGGGGAGGATGGGAAAGATATGGTTTTTCTGTTGTATGTTCCCCAGAAGTAGCTTAAACCACAAGCATTCTGTGACCCCAGGTAAACCAAACTGGAGTGCCACACCAAAGAAACTTCTTGATGGAGTGGTCTCGGACCCGTGTGTTGGCCCTGCTTGGAGAATCACAAGCCATAAAGCATTCCATCTCCCTGGCTCGTCAGAGGGCACTCTGTGGTGTGGCTCAGTGGTAGCCGCTGTCAGTCACCACAGAACCTCTCCACTAATTCCGTGTTCTCTAACAAGCACTGAAGTATCTGTTTTCGCCATGCCAGTTATCGGGCGAAGTGCCAGCTTCCAAGATGAGTAAGAGTTATTGCCATCAGGAACTCAAGGGACCCATAAACAGAACCTCTTTTTTGCTCTGAATTCTGAAAGTTGGGGGAAAAGACAAGGGAGATGAGAACCAAAATATTACCTTGGCAGCTGCTAACGGCCCGCTGGAAGGATGAAATTTGCTCTAAGAGCCAGGTGAGCTTCCTGGTTCCCGAGTCCCAGGATTGGATAACATGTGCACATCCCGTCCCATCGTAGCCCTTTGCACTGTCAGGCCTCCCCCTAGGGGGCATCAGAGAGCAGGTTTCTTGTGGATGGGCTTACTCTCAAATGTGCGAGGGGCTGGTGGGTTGGGGTTGAAAGTGCCACACGCAGGGTACAAATCTGTATGGCCTGCAGACCTCTGAAGGGTTTGCCTTTTTTTTTTTTTAATATATTTTGTTGACTTTTTTACAGAGAGGAAGGGAGAGGTATAGAGAGCCAGAAATATCGATGAGAGAGAAACATGGATCAGCTGCCTCCTGCACACCCCCCACCGGGGATGTCCCCACAACCAAGGTACATGCTCTTGACCAGAATCGAACCTGGGACCCTTTAGTCTGCAGACTGACGCTCTATCCACTGAGCAACACCAGCTAGGGCATGAAGGGTTTGCCTTTTTCTGAGTGAGGATGGGTGCCACGGCGGCTTCGAGCAGCAGGGCAACAGACAGGGCTGACAGAGGTCACTGGGTGCTGGGTTGAGAAGATGAGAGGGAAGCAAGGAGCAGGTGCATTGTTTATTTCAGGGAATAGGGTTTCCCTCCTCTGACTCGTGTGAAAATCATGTGGGCTCCTTTTTAGAAGAATTTTGTACCTTTGTGCTTAGTTTATTTCACCTTTTACTGATGTATATGCCATGTATCAGAAAGGTACACCTCACAGCTCTCCTAAGTGTGTAGCTTGCAGAATCCTCACAGATGGAGCCACCAGTGTAACACCGTCCAATCAAGAAATGGACCACAGCTCACTCCCTATGTCCCCTGCTAGTTACCATCCACCCTCAAGCATAACCACACTTTTTTTTTTAAACCTCACTCAAGGATATTTTCCCATTAATTTCTAGAAGAGGCTAGAAGAGAGAAGGGAAGACAGAACTATCGATGTGAGAGAAACACACCGATTGGTTGCCTCCGGCACATGCCCCAACGAGGGCCCGGGCCGGGAAGGAGCCTGTAGCTGAGGCACGTGCCCTTGACCAGAGCCAAGCCCGGGACCCTTCGTCTGCAGGCCAACGCTCTATCCACTGCGCAAAACCGGCTAGGGCATACCACTACCTTGCCTCCTAAAATCAGGTGAATTTTGCCTGTTGTTGTTTCTGTATAATTGGAATCACAGAATATATTTTCTGTCTGGCTTCCTTCTGCATTTGTGAGAGTCGTTCCTCTTAGATTATTCATTGTCCCGCCAGTGTCCGGGGTGTGCGAAGCTGCCCCTTTCCGCTCTCCTGGCCACAGGCGCCTGTCTGGTGGAGCTGCTTTTCCCATGCTGGCACGTGTCGCTCGCTCTTCACCCTCACCCACACTTAGTGCTTCCTTTTTTTTTTTTTAATCCGTCCCAGTGTGCATGTAGTGGTGTCACTTTATGCTTTTAATTTATTATTTCCTGATGACAGATGGAATTGAGTACCTTGTCACCTGTGTACTAACCAATTGGATATCATCTTTTGTGAAATGTCTATTCACTTCTGAATCTTTCAAATTCTTACCAGCTAAGCAAGTCGAACAAAGATGATGGCTCTTTCAGACTGAGCTCAAATTCAAAGCGAAGCCTGGTGTCTTCTGTGGGTGGCCGGGCCGGGAGCCTTGGCCTCTTCCCTACTCGCCACTCCTTGGCCTGCACCCCGAGCCTCACTCCTGGTACCGTCCCGCCGGCCTGCACCCAGCTCACTGCGGCCGGCTGGGACCTTATCAGGTGTTAATGGTCGGACCTTTGGCCTCACAATTCCATTTCTAGGAGACTGTCTCACCGTATGGGTACCCGAGGAGGTGAGCATAAGCCTTGTTTGAATAGCTGGCGAGAAACCACCCATCGGGGGCCTGGTGTGATGTGTGTGGGCTGCCTTTCAGCGGGACATCACAGCCCTCCCTGCGCCCACATGGAGGCATGCCTGCAGCGTGTTGGCGAGGGGGGAACACTGCAGCTTTGCCACATGTGGAGTAGCGCGGCTTTTCACTTTCCATGTTATGTGTTTTTGTAGGGCTTGAATTTTTATAATGAGGCTGTTTTACATTTGTTGCTGAAAAGGGGAAAAATACACGTAGTGCTCCCATCGGCACCCACAGCGGAGCCACGGTTCTCAGGAGGCTTCCTGAGCGACTAGAGAACGGGAACGGGTTTTCAGGTCAGGAGGAAGAGCCTTCGGTGTTGCAAAACTCCGGCTATTATTCTCCTTCTGTGTCAACATGAGTGGCTCCGTGTTGAGTAAGACCGGGTCTTTTGATATGGAAGTTGTTGGGGGAAATGAAACATCAGGTTGCTTTCTTCTCGGCCGGGAGTATTTTTAGCTTTTGCCTTATTAAGTGTTGGCAGAAGCCTGGCGGTGACATCAAATACCAGCGGTGGCTGCTATTTGTTGAGCGTTTGCTGCATCAGGTCCCTGGCCGAGTGTGTCACACACAGGACCACCTGGAGTCCTGGGGCCTGAGGTTACCGTGTTCTGCAGAGGAGGGGCCTTCGGCTCAGAAAGGCAAAACGCGCGTCCAAGTGTGTGGCTGAGCTCACGTTAGAACACAGACTGCCCGACTCCACGGCCCGCGTGTGTGCCGCCTGCCATGCCCATGACCCACTCAGCCCTCCTCTCGTTGTTTTTACATTAGTCTGCAAATTCTAGGTAAGTGAAAATAAGAAATCCTTACGCTTCAAAAGGTCCTTCCTAATGTCTTCAGGTCACTTCTGCGCTCCGGTTGTCCTTGTGTGCGTAGGAGAGTGGGCATGGGTTAGGTTAGCGGGAGAGCTGCAGTCCTTGCCAGCTTTGCCGCACCTCTGCCCCTGGCATGTGTGGGAGGCGAGGAAAGGCAGTGTGGCGTTTATCAAGATGGGCACTGCCACAGCGTGTTGTCCACCGTGACCCTGACCCCCCGCCCCCCACTCCCTCCAGGGTGAAATTGAGCCCCGACAGAAACCACTGCTAAGTTGGGATCCCAGCTGCTGCCACAAGTGACATTTGAAAGGCCAGTTGATGTGCACATTTGTCAGCCGTGGGCAGGGGTGGCTGTTAAGCCTGGCCCAGGGGCAAGCTGAAAACGTCCGAATGAAACCCTGGCACCTGGCAAGCTACTTGGGGCGGACTTGGTTAGCTTTGGTGTGGTTATGGTCAAGGCCTGATTCTGTGAGCTAATGCCCCCCACTCCCCACCCCGAACCCCAGCCATTCTCCTCCTCTCTGGTCGAGGACATTCATCTGAAGGCCTGGGGTGGCTGCCCCAGGAAATGAAGTTCTCACAGCCATTTTACACAAAGTGGAAGCCGCACTCTCTGGAAGAAGTGAGTGGCAGATGGTTAGCCATTGGGAGTCACTTCGGGGTGTGAATGCCACTGAGCGAGCCCGGGCTTCGTTTTCTTAAGGTCTGTCAGTGACTGTGGCGTCGCTCTCCCGGATCTGGTAGGTCACAATAAGACGCCGGCCTGCGGCTTTTCCCTGTGAAGGGGCTTCCGCTTCCTTTGGTTAGCGTGGCCGGATAGAAGTGTGCGAATCTGGCAGTGCCACGTGTTGGTGGGTGTGGAGGCACTGGCACCTTGCCAGTGGCACCACAGAGTGGACACTCAGGTGGAGAATCCATAAAGTCGAATGCAGTATAAGCTCTGTCATCCAGTGATTCCGGTCAGAGAAAACTTACACATGTTCCGAGAGGCTCGTGGGGATGTTCTGGGCAGCGTGGTTGAGAAAGTTGGAAACAGTTGCCCGCTAGCAGGAGAGTGTCTCATGGGACACAGGGCGCACGACAGCACAAGAACGAAAGCACTTACCTCTGCCTCCACAGGGCAGTGTCAGGTGTGCTGTAGTGAAACACAGGAGCATAAGAATATTTACAGTCTGCCGCCATGTGTGCGAAGCTCACGGCTTACACATGAAGCTGTGCTTAGAGAGAAGCCGTCACAAAAAGCAAGGGATAAGCTCAACAGTCAGAACCCTGGGTGCCTGATGTTGGGTTTATTGGGATGCAACCCAATCCTAAATCAAGGAGCATCTGCATGTGTGCGTATGAAATCTTCCAGCATTTTGTTTTCATTTCAGTACTCAAGTATCTCCAGAGACACGCAAACACAGAACCCGCAGTGTGACTCCTAAGGGAGTAGCGGGGTAATATGAGTGGTCGGTGAGGCTCACCTGGCACACTCAGCACTGCCCCCGATGACTGATGCGCGTGAGAAGAGGGGCAGGCAGTGTGTGTGTGTGTGTGGGGGGGGGCAGTGTGTAAAAGAAAACCCTGAGAGAGCTGCCCCGGTGCCTCCTCCCACCTGCTGTCCCTGTCATGGTGCTTTATGAGCTCTCGGAGGCCCCACTTGAATGACTTGCCAGGTCACCTGTAACCTGTGTTGCTGACCCATTATTTCGAGGAAAAGGTGACAAGCAGCCTCCAAGTTAGAATCTGCCCCGGTTCGTGCTGTCCTTGCTTTCCAGAGCCGAGGAGCTTGGTGTCACTACCGAGAACCTGCTTTCTCCACTTGGGGTGTCCTGTCATGTCGTGTGCCGCAGCTGGCCGTTTGGGCTGTTACGTACTCCGAGGAGAGATTTATCGGTGGATCGAGCACTTTGTTTAAATCTGATGTTGAGTCTCAGCTGTTCCCAAGACAGACCTTGGGGCTGTAGCTGGCAGAGCAGAGGGAGTGCTATGTCTGGGTTCAGTTTGCTCTCGGAGGGGGGGAGGGGTGCCCTTAGTTGGTCCTCGATGGTGATCAGGACCAGCCCTGCAGGTGCAGGAGGAACCTGAGAGGTGTTTTGGGGCCCTCCATGCCTTGCTTGCCTACCCGAGTTCGCCCTTGGTTGTGATGGCACAGATGTGAATCTGGCCAGCACCCCACCCCCATGCCTTGGGGCAGCAGGCTGGAGGAGGTGCGAGTTGGCTCACCCACCCATGCGCTGAAGACCTTTGACACCAAAGCAAACCAGAGAGATCGTGCATCCTGCCTACACTTCCCCATTTGTGTGTGGTGTTGTTTTGCCCCGCTTTCAGTCTTACTTGCCGGGGTGGAAGTCACAGGTTAGTAAATTACTCTAACCTCCCATCTGACTTGGAACCTCCTGGAGAAGGATGTGCTGTGGCTTCAGGCTGCTGAGACCAGCACCAGGGGGAGTGCAATGGGCACGGCGCGGGGGGAGGGCCGGGGAGGGAAACAGATGAACAGGCGAAGGCCGATGAGGCCTCTGGTCAGTGCTGGCGGAGGAGGACGGCATTTGCATGGCCCTCCATCTTCGGGCGGTGCAGTAAGTGTGCAGGGCAGTAGCATAGCCTGATGCAACTTCTGTAGACAGTGGGTAAACCAGTGCTCAGAGCTCCATCGGCCTTACTACTCACCCAAACCGTGTAGTTAGGTTAGCTCCCTGCACTGAGCAGGTGCCTGGCCGTGTCTGCTGGCAGCCTCTCTTTAATCTGCTTCACATTAGCCATCTCAAGAACAGTGTTATCAGTGCCATTTTCCAGACAAGGAAACTTCCGACTTAGAGAATTGACTTTGAACTATTTTAACCCAAACAGTGTGCCTACAAAGCTGACCCATCAACCAGCACATGAGAGATTAGATCAGTCACCTCATTTTGAAGTGTAAAAAAGGAAGTATATATAGAGGCCCCACCCTGCTTGGGTGCGAAGAAGAACAGGGCAGAGGGGAGCTGGAGAAATCACACCACCTCAGTTTACCTACTTTGAATCCCTATGTTTTCTTCTAAGAAGTCTATAGTTTTTACTCTTAATTTAGTCTTTAATCCATTTTGAGTTCACTTTTGTGTATGATGTGAAGGGCCCAAACTCTTTTATATGTGAATATCCAGTTGTCCTAGCACCATTTGTTAAGAGAATATTAATTCCCTTATTGTATGGTGTTGACATCCTTATAAATAATCAATTGGCCATAGACACATGGGATTATTTCTGCATTCTCAATTCTTTCTGTTGTTCTATATGTCTCTGCTCATGAAAGTACCATGCTGTCTTGATTTCTCTAACTTCGTAGTAGTATTAAAATCAGGAAGTGCGAATCCTCTAACTTTATTCTTCTTTTCCCAAATTGTTTTGGCTGTTCTGAGACCCTTGTATTTCCATATTAATATTAGGATTAGATTGTCAATCTCTGTCCCCTCCCTCCTCCTCCCTCCAAAAATAGCCAGCTGGGTTTCTAATAAGGATTACATTGAATCTGAAGGTTAATTTGCAGTGTTTGGCATTTTAACAATATTAAGTATTTTGGTTTATGAACATGGGCTGTCTTTCCTTTTATTTAGATTGTCTTGAATGTTTTTCAACAATGTTTAGTAGTTTTCAGTGTAAAAGTCTTGTGTTATGTTAAATGTATACCTAAGTACTTTATTCTTTTTTGATGATATTATAAGTGGAAGCTTTTTAAAATTTCATTTTGAAATATTCATCGCTATTGTATAGAAATGAATTTGATTGTTGTATATTGATCTTATATCCCATGACCTTACTGAATTTATATCTTTTTTTTTAATATATTTTTTTATTGATATTTCACAGAGAGGAAGGGAGAGGGATAGAGAGCTAGAAACGTCGATGAGAGAGAAACATCAACCAGCTGCCTCTTGCACACCCCCTACCGGGGATGTGCCCGCAACCAATGTACATGCCCTTGACCGGAATCGAACCCGGGACCTTTCAGTCCGCAGACCGACGCTCTACCATTGAGCCAAACCGGTTTCGGCTGAATTTATATCTTAGTACTAATAATTTTTAGTGGCTTGCTTGGGCTCTTCCACATACAAGATCACATCATCTCCAAATAGAGAGAGTCTTTTATCTTCCTCCCCAATCTGGATGGCTTTTACTGGAATAGTGGAGTACAGCAGCCAATAGGAGTGGGAAGGACGGACACCCAGTCTTGTTCCTGTTCTCAGGAAGAACCACCTAGGCTTTCACTGTGTCCCAGAGGGTTGTGAGCACCTAACTTCTATTTCAGCCTCACTGCCAACTCTGAGGCCTTGCCTGTCACTTGTTGCAGCTCCTGAACCAAAGGGTGAGGGGAGAGGTTGATCCGAAAGGTCCTTTCTCTCTGGTTCACGCATCCTGTATTTTTGTGAGTCTGCTTTGGTGTGCGTTCTCCTTGGCCAGCTGGCTTGGACTTTGGTTAGATCATTGTACAGACTCCATAAGGACACTTGGGAATATTTGCCAATTCTTTTTCCCTACTTATTTCAACTAACCTTGACAGCCTACCCTAGAGACGGAAATTGCAAATCTTGAAACACGTTACCAGAAATGTTTTAAGGAGTCCCTGTTTCCTCTCCTTTGTAGCTCCGAACAGCTGGGAAAGATTCGAGTTGAGATGATGCTCATGTCCACAAAGGTGCGTGAAGTTCCCACCTGCCTCTAACCGTCGGCACCCTCTTTGTTTCCAGACTCCCAGCGTTCTCATCTCTCCTCCTTCACCATGAAGCTGATGGACAAGTTCCACTCGCCCAAAATCAAGAGAACGCCGTCCAAGAAGGGGAAACCGGCTGACGTGTCTGTGAAGACCCGGGAGAAGCCCGTGAGCAAAGTAAGCTGCCCCTCGGCCCCGCGCCCGCTCGGGCAGGGAGAGGGTGTGCTGCCGCACCTCGCCCCCCGGGGATCGAGCTCTCGGCACAGACCCCCGCTCCACAGTACTCCGTGTGCAGGCGGGGCCGCCCGTGCTCTGGTGACATGTGAGCCTGCAGGGTGGTGAGTGTGTCTCATGCTAATCAGAGCCAAGCTCAGCTCGCTAGAACAGTTCTCCTTTTCCAAATGCACTGACAACAGCTCAGCGCATCATGTTCACATCAAGGTGCTGCCTCCCTGCCCTAGAGAGCCCACACTGCCCCGGCGGGGCACACACTCGGGGACGTTTGTGATGTCCAGGACATCCATGCTCTGAGACATGTAAAATCCTTGAAATCAAAGATGTCCTCAAGCACTAGTCACCTCAGCAGGGCAGGCGAGCAGATGTGTTGACATCGCTGTTGGTTTCATCAACCCCTTCTTCAGCCTAAAACGGCCATTTCAAGCTCTGTAGGAATCCAGGTTTCCTCTCTTCCAGGAGGCAACAGACAGATTTCTACCAGAGGGCTACCCTCTCCCCTTGGATCTGGAGCAGCAGGCAGTAGAATTTATGTCCACCAGTGCTGTGGCTTCCAGGTCTCAAAGGCAGAAGGTCAGTGTGATGTTAAGAACATTGGGTTTGCCTTGCCTTCTACTGCAGAACCCTGGCCCACGGTCTTGGGGATGGAAAACATCTATGACAGCGTCATTGTGGTCAGCTGGGTGGCAGCTGTGGGCCTCACTGTTCAGAAAACAGTCCAAGGGACCTTGGGTAACAGTAAGTTTATCCAAGCCTCTTGGTCTTTGGAGCAAGTGCAGTCTTCCATGGGATAGCTCGGGAGCCTCTCGGGTTGGTTTGGGGGTGCTGCTTGGGCCCAGCGGGTTGTGGAGGAAGTGTCAAGCTCAGCTGTTCCTTCCTTGAGTTGCTGTGATGATCTGAATGGCGAAGGAAGGGAAGGGCGTCTAAAGTGTATGTGGCCTCAGACTGGTGAGGTAGCCACAGACCAAGCACTCTCAGAGCCAGGGCCGCTTTGGGCCAGACATCCACCAACCTTCCCTTAGCCCCATGCAGAGTGCTTCACGCTCGTTCTCCTGCTTAACCCTCATAACAACCGGGGAGGTGGAGACTCGCTTTGCAGAAAAGGAAACTGAGGCTGTAGATATATTAAACGTTTGGCAGAAGGCGCACAGGGAGGGGTGTGAAGCTGAGATTTGAACGAGGTTGCCTGACATCCGAGTCGGAACTCGCGGTGCCACATTTCCTGTTTATGGAAGCCAGGGTTTATTTTTTAATATTTCCCAAATCTAAATGTTCACCCACACATAACTAAACATAAAACCATTTAAATTTAGCACTGTGAACTGAAAACGAGCCTTGTGGACAGATAGGTCCTTAATCCTCTGTGATTACCCAGAGCCTCGCTTACAGAGCTGTGGTCACAGCCGCCATCAGAGCAGCGCCGCTGGCAGCGCCCGCCCTGCTATGTAAGCACATCATTCCTGAATTTGCCAGTGCACCTATTTTTGTTTTGGTGTTCAGCAAAATACCTTAAAGTCCTAGTTAAAAGAGGAGGAAATAAAGGACTTACATCTAAGTCTTTTGTTGAAGAACCCCTTTTCCTGCCCCATCTGTTAACAACAGGAGGCTGAAGAGAAAGCGTGAAATGTTGAGTGTTTGCCAGATTGATCCAAGCTCCAGATTGAAGGAGAGGAAGAAGCAGATTTGGTCTGCACCGCAGTTACTTTTATGACGCTCTGTGTAGCAGCCTCTTCCAGCCTCAGAGTTTCTTCTGAGGTCCGGGCAGAGTGTCAGTGTGGCCCAACACAGGGCAAAATGATTACTCACAACTGTTCTCCCACTGAGCTCCGATAGAGACTGTTTCAGGCCCTCAGTTCTTGGAATTTCCTCTCCTTTCTTCCTTATTCCAAGAGAGGTCATGGGCGACCGGGGGCGGAGGGGAGATTGCATGCTAAAGTGCCCTTTACTTAGCGGGGCTTCCTGTAAACCCAGGGCACATTGGGCAATGTTTGGAGGCGTGTGGTTGTCACGACTAGGAAAGCGAAGCAAGAGCTACAGGATTTGGGGGAAGAGGCCCCGGATGCTGATAAACACCCCACAATGCATAGCACAGCCTCCCACTCCCAGCAAAGATCATCCACCTCAGAATGCCCGTGGAGCGCAGCCGGAAAACCCCGTTCTGTAGCGGGGAGCTGTGCTGTGATCTTTCCTGAAGGAAGAATGTAGCCCAGCTTTTGATGGCCGCCCTTTAAGAAGGGCTGAGCTACTACTGTGCTCTGCCCCAGGTCACCTGCATGAGACGGTACGAATGCGTGTGTGAGACAGGACTGGACATGTTGGGGAAGCTGCCACCGTGTGTGAGCTTGGAAGACTGCCAGAGAAATCTTCCAATAAGCCTGACATTTACTACATTAATTATTTATTACTGGCTCAGTACTTAGGGCAGATTGCCATATACATCGCCTTGTTATTGCAGTTCATATGCACGGCTTTCCTGTGTAAATACAGGAGAGGTCGCAGCTCGGGGTCGATACATACACTCCGGCTCATCTGAGCTGCCTGACAGACGGCCTCTGTCCTGGTGACTTCACGTGCTGTCTTATTTTCTTCTCACCATAACCATGTGCAGGCGCTTTTCTTATTCCTAATATACAGAAAGTTGGGAGTCTGGCCCAAGTTTTCCGCCCATCAAATTTGTCTTTCCCTTCAATGTTATGAAATATTTTCCATCTGCGATCTCATTTGGTCCCCACCCCAACCTCGTTGGATCCCCAGGGCAGGAACTCTCTCCCCCTGTGAGCGTCAGGAGCCTGGAGCCCGCCGGGCCCAAGCCCAGGGGTGGCTTCGGTCCAGGCCCTCCGCAGCACCGCTGCCCTCCTGTAGTTGCCAGGCTTGCTGGGCAGCGGTGGTGCCCACCCCCCATAGCAGAGGCTCTGGGCAGGGCAGCTCCAAAAGCCACGCCTCCGGGCCCTGCTGGTAGGGAGGGTCACCTAGAGTCCCACTGGCACTCCCTGGCGGACTGCCTGTGCGAGAAGCCGGTTGACAGCTGCAGGGCTGGGGGACGCAGCTCAGAGGCCTTCAGTCCGGGAGTGCAGTGCGCAGGGGAGTTAATGGAGGAAACCTGAGTCCATTAGTTGTCACTCCCTCATTAGGAGCCAGGGGTGCTGGCTCTTTGGAGCTCATTTGATCTCCCTACAAAGGACAGGAAAGTTCTTTTTGCTCTGAAGCGCCTGCCTCTTTTGGATGGCTCCTGGCTGCAGGTCAGCCCCGTTCTCCCCCCAAACCTCTCCTGCTTCCTCCCCACATTTCACTGTGGCTGGCTCCTCCCGCGTCCTGATCTGAGATGGCCGTGCTGTGGTCAAGTGGCCAGGCTGGCTGGCCACGATCCTAGTCACATTGCGTGTCCCCAGGCTCTGATTCCTTCTCACTCGGGTTCCTCCACCCGATGGGGATGGATGAGCAGGAAGCTCTTGTCCTGCGGTAGGGAAGCAAGTGCCCGGCCTCTGGGAGAGGCAGAACCTAACCAGGTGTGCTGGTAGTGAAAGGCATGGAGGGTGGGCAGAGGCTCGGTGACGGGACTCGGGTGCTCCCTCTCCCCTCTCCCAGGGAGAGTCCCGTCTTCGTGTCCACAGAATGCCTCGGAAGCACCCGCCGAGAGACATTAAATCGGACCTTTGAAACCGTCTGACTGAAGGCACTGTTTACTTCTTGATCCCATTTATATGTTTTTCTGTTGATATTCCCACTAAATAAGTGCTTCCACTATTGAATTTTTTAATTTGACATGATATTCTCCATTATTTTAGAGGAAAAGAGGCAGTCAGAGTCATAATCACTTTTTAGTATGTATTATTTAATTATATGATTACAGATTATTGTTGAAATCAACTTTTTCTAGAAATTACCCTCTTGCCCACGGTTGCTTTCTTTCTGTCTCCCCGGAGCTCAGAGCGGCCACAGGCGCGTCTCCTCCTGCAGGCCGCTCTTCATTTGCATCCGTTCTACTTGAGTAGGCGATCCGTTTGGGGACTTGGCTGTTTTGCAGGTCACCCTTGATTTCCTTCCCCTGCCAGGCCTGGGCCCGGGGTCCCTGACGTCGGGGCTGGTCAGAGAAAGGAAGCATGGGTGTGCGCACCCCCCGCAGTCCAGGGGGAGGCGTGCCTGGGCCTCTGATCCCAAGGGCCCCAGGCCATTTTCTCGTCCTCTGAGGGGCTTTCTCGGGAGCAGGGGCAGCGGGACCAAGAGCGCCACTCGCACTGGCTGCTCCAGCAGCGATGGGGTCATGTCTGTCTGCTCCCGCTGTTTCACACTTTACCACGAGCTCCACCCTCCTGACCCAGGGTCTCCAGGGCCTCCGGGAGAGCCCGCCACTTCTTTGAGAGGGGCTGCGTCTCTGGGTTGTGAGGCGTCCGGGGAGGATGGGTAGAACACAGTGCCTCCACCCAGCCTCGCACAGCCCCGGGCCCTGACAGGCCTGGGCGTGGGGAGTAGGCGTGCTGGGTAGATACGTGCCCTGGGACCAGCTGGCCGTTCTCGGCGGTTCCCACGGCATCAGCCCGTTAGTGCTTGCTGCACTTGATGAGGTCAGTGGTGCTGTCTCAGGAGGCGGAGGTCTCAGGCGGCAGTCTCTTCGGGGAAGGGGATTCAGCCCCTCTTCTTCCTTCGCGTCTAGCCTCTGGATCCTGGCCGCAGTGCTTAGAACGCTAATGGGCGTGGCTGCCGCAGCGAGAAGCCTTTTTCTGTTTGCATCAATCTCAAGATGTTTACAGGACATTTTATTTTATTTTTTATAAAATAGCTCCCTGTAATCTCTCTCCTCCTTCCTTATGCTTAACATTTCCTTTCAGAACCTGAGCTGGCTGGAAGAGAAGGAGAAGGAGGTTGTCAGTGCCTTGCGCTACTTTAAGACCATTGTGGACAAAATGGCTATCGACAAGAAGGTGCTGGAGATGCTCCCCGGGTCGGCCAGCAAGGTGCTGGAGGCCATCCTCCCGCTGGTGCAGAGCGACCCGCGCATCCAGCACAGGTGAGTGCTCTGGAGCCTTGGCTGTGCCCGAGCCGTGGAGGCCTCGGGGCGTCTTGGTTTGGGGGGCTTCAGACTGAGGCGCCCTCTCCCTGCCCCCCGGGTATGGCTCGATGCTCTCCCAGGCTGAGGGCGCCGATCCTCAGGAGACGGCACAGGGAGGGAGCTCTGCCGTCACGAGGGACGGACAGCCCGGGCAGCCTGGCCGTTTGTATTAGCTCATGGCAGTAATCACAGGGGTTTGGACCCGGCTCTCCGGCGCCCTAGGGTAACGTAGTGCATTATGGCAGACAGGAAGTCTGTCAGCGTCCAGCCCGTTAGAGCCTCAGCTGCTCAGATGGTGACACACTAGGTAGAGAAGAGCCCATTAGAGCGTGGCTCAGCGAGACACTTAACCGAGGCACGCCGGCCCTGGGAGCCAGTTGGGGGGGGGGGGGGCACAGCAGCTTCTGAGGGCGGTGCTTCCTGTGGAGTGCGCTTTCCTCTGGGGGGTAGCCAGCAGCTCGACCGTGTTTGCCGTTGAGCCGGGGGAGCGTAGCCGAATTAAATGTTCGGTAAGTGACGGGCAGCAGGGCTTTTCCTTGAGAGGCGGTGGCTGCCTGCGGCCGGCTCCTCTCCCGGGCACCTGCCCAGAGGCGCGTCTGGGCCTCGGTCCTCCTGGCTCGGCGTGGGTGGGGCCCCGAGACGGTGCTCTCCTGAGCCGCTGCCAGGACCGGGCCAGGAAGTGCAGTTTTCTTTTCTGGGAGGCACAGCAAACATTGTCTTTTCTCAGGGAAAATTATCCTTACTTGTATTAAAATACGTGGGAGATGTAGAAATTCTTTAGTTTGGCCTCCCCTGTACAGCCGTTGAGGCAGCCAGCGATTCAGAGCTTTTGTGGGGGGACCTCATGGTGTCCCCTGCAGGTCTCCTCACCTCAGATTTGTCTTTTTTTTTTTTTTAAATATATTTTTATTTATTTTAGAGAGGAAGGGAGAGAGAGAAACATCAATGATGAGAGAGAATCGTCTATTGGCTGCCTCCTGCACGTCCCTCATTGGGTACCGAACCCGCAACCCAGACATGTGCCCTGACCAGAATTGAACGGTGACCTCCTGGTTCATAGGTCAAAGCTCAACCACTGAGCCACGTGGGCCGGGCAGGTTGGTCTTTCTTGAAATACTCCTCACTAGTGCATGCCTCTGCGTCGCAGCCCCGGGTAGTGCAGGGGGATTCTGGTCAATTATAGATCTGTTTGGACTTCGTGTTAAAGGCCGTTTCTTAAAGGACCGTGCCTGCTCGAATTCCACAAGCCTGTGCGCTCCTTGCAACGCCCCTGACCTGAAATTAAGTCTGATTCCAAACAGGACACAAGACACAAGACGGGAGTGGCGCTTTGGCCCGTTGGTGATGAGCAGCTGGGAGTGGGGGGAGGTGGGCACCCCTGAGGGACAGTGTCAGAACCCCATGGAGGCTGTAACGTTTGAAACGGCATATTAATGATTGCAATGGAATCTTTATGTATTATATTTGGGAAGTGAAAAATACATATAACAGACTAGAATATAACACTCCCCGAGTTTTCACTGGCTGAAAGAGATGGGTTCAGGGAGGAAAGGTTTGTTCGTCAAGGAAGGTGTGGGTTGTACACTTGACAGCCAGGCTCTGTGCTAAGTGGCTATCTTATATAGTGATCTCATGTTTTAGATGTTTCCTATTTTTAAAAAAATCTTCTCTGCCTTCCAGCTCAGCCCTCTCATCCTGCTATAGCCGAGTGTACCAAAGTCTCGCCAACCTCATCCGCTGGTCAGACCAAGTGATGCTAGAAGGTGTGAACTCCGAAGATAAAGAGATGGTGACGACGGTGAAGGGGGTCATCAAGGCTGTGCTGGACGGAGTGAAGGTATGGCCGTGCCAGGCGGTCCTGGTCAGGGACCTGGAGCAGCCTCCTCGCTGGGTGTTCATCACAGAAGCTCTTGTCCCTAAACCTCGTGTATTAGAGGAATGTTTCCCAGCGTCTCTGGTGTCGGTGTGCTCTGTCTGGTAGCTGTGTCATTCTCTGCGGTACAAATGATTCATCCACCCTTTGGAGTACTCATCTCCATAGAGGGAAAAGCTGCCGGAGCAAGCAGCCTTCACTGAGCATTGCATTAAGTCCTCAGCGAGGCTTGGTGTGAAAGCTCTGGCTGTGCCTGCCTGCCAGCCAGCCAGAATGCAGTGCAAATGGTTTTGCGTTGACTTTTAGCAAGACTCCCAGCATGCCAGCCGCTTCCTTTTCATGTCCTGAACGCTCCTGGGATCCCGTGTAGAAAAGCAGGATTGAGATGCATAGGAAATGAAACTGTGTTTGAAGTCCATGATGTGGTCTGAGAACCTACTTCCCAGAGAAGTCAGAAACCGCATCATAGGACATTCTGGATCCTAGTTAAGATGGGAGCAGAGGCCACGAGGTCTGGAATTGTTGAAAAAAATGCCTCCTCAGATGAGGAGCAAGGCAGCGTGTAGGGGAGGGCCGGAGGTGAGGACTCTGCTGTGAGCAGTGGGGTGGAGGCCTGCTGTGTGTGAGGCCATCGAATGCAGTGGGAAGGGCAGTAGGTGGGGTCTGGCTAGGTTTGGAGTGCAGGTTCCCCACTAACTGGTGTGTGAATGTGAGCAGTTGACGCGAGTGTTCTGTACCGGGTTAACTCATCTGTAAATTAGGTCTGATGGCGTACCGTGGGCCACAGTGTGGTAAGAGGGGTTACATTAGTTCCTGCAAGCAAAGCTCTTAGGGCATTATTGTCACATATTAAGCACTCACACCTTAGCTGCTGTTGACTATTAATTATGTGGTGCAAGATAGATGCCTAAACAGAACTCTTGGCTTGAAAAAAAAGTGTGTCCTCCTTCTTTCTAGACTTTTCCATCCAAAATTATAGCTGAGGTACTTACCCTAGGTCAGAATTTCTCCCCACTCAGCCATGCCGTCAGACTCCTGAGAGCTGCTCTCGGTGAACGTTCCCCAGAAGCTCTGGAGGAGAGTCCACGGGCAGACATCGCAGGGGGAGGGTAAGAAGGCGTCGCTTAGCATCGCCAGCTGCTCCAGTGTGAGCTGGGTGGCTGGGAGGCAGTGCTGCCCACCTCCCCCCCGTGCAGGGCCCTGTGGTGCTGGGGGCCTAAGGAGTTTATTTAGAGGGAGTCCAGACTAGAGGACATCAGAATTTCTTCTGATAGCTCCCAGATGCCCTTCATTTCCAAAGTGATTAGGTCCTACATTATCTGTTTGGCAGTGAGACTTGGGGTGCAGCCCAGGGTGGCTGTGGTGTAAGACCCCATTCCAGATCGTGTTCAGCCACATACACCATCCCGCTCCATCTTCCCAGCAGCTCTTTGCAGCCAGCAGGACACAGTGAGTGCTGGCCTGGGTCACACTCCGTCCGGAGGCTGGGGTTCTGGCACACACACCCCGGGCTTCTGGAAATGCTGTTACTGGACGTTGTTATTTTTCAGGTGACACTGTTAAGGTTTCCCTCTACCAGATTGAGGTGATGAGATGTTCAAAACAAGTGAGAATATCCAAAATAGTTTCATTGTGACATTCCCGAGTAGCCTCTCCTTTGTGGAATCAATCATCACCACTGTATTGGGTGATAGAAAAATTTCTCATAATTGACCAGGATGAGAGGGAGGGAGGGGAACTATAGATTATGAACCTTTCAGTGTCTAAAAGCAAATAACTTTTCCACAATTGTTTAAAAATATTTTAACCAGGCCCTCACTGGTTTGGCTCAGTGGATAGAGCGTCGGTCTGTGGATTGAAGGGTCCTGTGTTCGATTCTGATCAAGGGCATGTACCTTGGTTGCAGCCACACCCTCAGGGGGGGGGGGTGCAGGAGGCAGCTGATCGATGTTTCTCTCTCATCGATGTTTCTGGCTCTCCATACCTCTCCCTTCCTCTCTGTAAAAAACCAATAAAATATATATTAAAAAAATATTTGCACCACAACAGATATTTTATAGGTACGGTGCTGTATAAATTCAGTTTTGTTTCATTTATCAAGAAGCTGGGAATATAGTGACAAGCAAAACTCACAGCCCCTGGCCTGACAGAGCTTACAGTCCTCAGGGGAAGGACAGCAAACAGGAACTGTCGTCCTGTCATTATAACCAGGGCTGGTGCTGGAAAGAAGAAGCGGCCTGTGTGTGACCTGGTGTCCAGGTGAGTCCTCTCTCAGGATGCTCAGAGACACTTCCCCCAGGGGAGGCCGGCAGACCGACAGCCCTGAGCGGGAGCGGGAATTGGCCTGTGTTGTGGGAAGCTTTTTGTAGTTAGAGTCAGTAAAGGCAGCAGGGACCATCAAGACTCTATGATGCTGACATTTGTTGCTGAGGTGTAATAGTACCAGAGCTAACACTTACTACCCACTCAGTGCTATGGCAGCTCTCCAGAGCAGCCACGATCACCTTTCAGGGTGTGGGCAGTGAGACTCCGACAGACCAGTCGTCGGTGGCGAGGTCGAGATGCACACCCAAGGCCTGCCGGACCCCAGGCCCTGTGCGCCCCCCACCGCCCTCAGCTGCCGCCACAGGAGGGAGAAGCATGGTCAGCTGAGGGACGCACACGCTCCACCTCCAAGCCACTGGCTCCCAGCCTCTCTCGAGGTCTCCTGCAGCTTAGGCCACCTTATCAGCCCGTGTCCTAGTTAATGTGACAGCCTCCGTGCCGAGAGGGGCACCGTACATTCATGGGCAGGTGCCATCCCCGGAGAGGAGAGGTGCTGGCACGTCCCTCCAACCTGGCTCACCATCTTTCATGGAACTCCTTCCGTTGTTAAATGGAATTTTAAAAAGGATTGAAGTGTTTAACAAACAGGATTACTTTATTTTGTCCTTGAATGGGGAGTATCATGTATTATTTAACCGCCCCATCAATGTTACTCCTTGGCCCTTTAACTTTGGGCAACTTACTTCCCTGAGCTTCAAGTAGGTTTTTAAATATTTATCCCGGAGAGCTGATGAGCGTCTAGGTGAGATAGTGTATATAAAGTGCCTCGTGAGTGCGGGGTGCCCAGTGAACGGTGGGGAAGCACTCGTAACTGTAGAAACGTTCCTTTCTGGAACAGCTCCCATTTACCAACTTCACAGGGGTTTGTGGCTCTTTGCCTGTAAATTCCCAAATCTCAGGTTAGATAAACCCCTGCCATTATCTGATCTGCCCCAGGCAGTGCGCTGCCTGTGGCCACAGGGGCACTAAGACCCCGTGACTCTGTGACTCCAGGAAGGAATGTGAAGGCCTTCACTTTCCTGTTCTTGGCAGCCGCCCAGTTGAGGACCTGGCCGTGTGGGCCGAGCTCCTCCAGGCCAGATACACACCCCAGATTGTCCTTTCGAAACCTGCACCTCAGTTCTTCCTAACTTTACCACTCACATCTCAGCTTTTCTTCTGTTCTCAGCCTGGGCTCTGCTCTGTCCTCCTCACAGACCTCCTAGGGGTCTCCTCCACAGGCCTGAGACTTTCCGTGGCCCCCTGTCCCCTCCCCCCATTCACACAACATTAGTATCATTTATTTTTAAAGCCTCATACTGAGAACTTGGGGGCGGGCGGGGGGGGCCCTTTGGAATACCTGCCGCTCTGTCACTCCCCAAAATGGGGCTTGTGCACCAGATTTACTTTGTGTAACAGAGTGTTTGGAAAGAAATGTTCTCCTGACTGTATCAGTTAGGATTAGGTTTGACTACAAGAAAACCTATTTTTGCTCTTTCATTATTTCTCTTTCATGTATCAGAGGCCCAGAGATGGGCCGTTGCGACTAATGTGACACTCACATCTGGTCAGGGCGTGGTCTTCTGCCATTGCTTCCTTGCCATTCCTGCACATGGATTCTACCTCTTGGTCCATAATGGCTGCTGCCCCTCCTTTCATTAGGACCACATTCCACCCTGCAAGGAGAGAGGGAACAGGAAGTTGTGCGTCTCCATTTAAGAGTGTTTCCTCGCCAGAACTGGTTTGGCTCAGTGGATAGAGTGTCAACCTGTGGACTGAGGGGTCCTGGGTTTGATTCTGATCAAGGGTATGTACCTTGGTTGAGGGCACATCCCCATTTGGGGGCGGAGGGGGGGCGGTGCAGAAAGCAGCTGATGGATATTTCTCTCTCATCAGTGTTTCCAGCTCTCTATCCCTCTCCCTTCCTCTCTGTAAAAAAATCAATAATATATATATATTTTTTTTTAATTTTTTATTTTTTTTTTAAAGAAAGCTGCCCCTCACTCACTCCCGCCCAGGCCAGCGACAGGAGGACCGCAGAGCCGCTGCCTTCTCTGCAGCCGTGCCGTCTGGAGCGCGGTGCGTGCTCGCACATGTCTGCCTGTCACTCCGTGATGCTTTTTCCAGCGTTCCTTAGTTGAGTTCATCCAGCTGCTTCTCCCGAAAGATGACATTCTAATTATAATTGCCCATGATTCAGTGAAGAATGTGTGGAATTTTTCCTACGTCAGCAGCTACAAGTACGCAGGCTTCTCTGCTCCCCTTGCCCTGCTCATAAAGCACGAGTGTGGGGTGTCCACGTACTGTGGTCCGGCCTCTGGCTCCCCCTGTTGCCACGGTGTGGCCTGGGGACAAGCTTTAGGACAGGCTGCTCTCCCTCCCTCCCCCGGCCGTGGCCGCAGCCTCCACGCCACTTGCCTGCTCTCCTAATGACGGAGCCTCGCTTCTCCATTGTCAGTAATCCCACCAGGGGGCTCTTTCTTACGCATTGGTGAGATTTCATTTAACTTCAAGTTGTGATAACAGGAAAATAGTAATTCTTTCTTCGTCCAGTACTGGTTCCCAGAGACCTCAGGTCCTGCGTGTCTCTGAGAGCAAGCATCACTTGATAGAGCGGGGACACGGCTCCGGTTCCACGGGCCTGCCTGTGCGCACTGACGTCTTCAGTCAGTATTCCAGCAGGAGTGCGTGCCTGGGACACAGGTCCACCGCAGAAAAGTTAGAACAAGTGAGAAACAAAAACGGTGCGTTCCTGTCTTTCCATGTGTCACACGCTCCTGTGGCGAGGCGGTTTTTAAAGGCAATCTAACGGTCCACCATTCAGTTCTGTCCTCATTTATGTAGTCAGTGCCCGGTATTGGATATTTAATTACGGAAGAGGGAGCAGTCTGATTGCATCTATTACACATGATGCGGTGATGACCATGGTTTCTGCTTTAGTTTTCTCACACATCCATGACGTTTTCCTGAGCTAAGTTACTATACAAATAATGCAGCTGTTTAGGTGCTTGGTACACACGGACAAGTCGTCCTCCAGACGGGCTGTCCAAGTGTGACGCCGTTTGCCGGCCCGGGGGTTTCCATTTTGGTGCCATCGATGCTGGAGACTCTAATGATGACTGACCATGGACATTTGGGCACTTCTTTTTCGATACTTTTTTCCAGTTTGGTTCTTGAAAAAATTCTGGCTCCAGGAAGGATGTTACTTCTCTGCCTTATCACATGGGTTGCGATTCCTGTGAGTGGCATTTTTGAGTTTGGAGAGACATTGCAAGTGAGTTAGGGACATGTTGCTGTGTTACCCACAGCGCCCACTGCTGCCTCCTCTGGCTGTGACTTTCTAAACCAGACGCTCATGCTGGGGTGTCCCTCCCCCAGAAAGTGGATGCAGAGATTGTGGGGTTGCTGTCCCCTGGAATACAACTCCGGAATAAGAAGAAATGGACTCATCGCGGCCACAGACATGTATTGCATACTGAGCAGAAGAAGACAGAGCAGGGCAGAGGGGCCTGGGTGCGGGGCCTGGGAGGGCCGCGGAAATGACTGCAGTCGTGGGCACAGTTTCCTTTGGAGGTGATGAAGAGCCCTAAAATGGATTGTGTTGGCAATTGCACAACTCCACGAACGGGCTAAAAACCACTGAGCTGTCCATTCTAAAAGGCTGAATTTTATGGCATGTGAGTTAGGTACCCATAAAGCTGTTCAGAAAGAGAAATTGGACACAAAAGAGTACTTACTGTGTGATTCCATTTACATCAACTTCTAGGCAAAAGGCACCTGAGAAGTAAGTTAAAAGTGGAGTCAGGCAGAGTGACGAGCGGCTGGTGGGATGATCTGTATGTTCCGAATGGTTCTTATCGGGGCATAGGTGACCGTCAGGCTCACGGGGAAGTGCATTCCAATGGAGAAACAAGTAGAACCTGATGCCACCTTCCCCTCCCTGGCCCCTCTCCTGCTTCTCCTTTTCTGTTTGAAAAAGTATTTTTAAAGTTATTTCTTTGCTAGGTGGTATGCCCTTAACTAGCAGTCCATTGACAAAGCTCCCAGCCAGTCACCTCAGTATACCAGCTGCTGCCACACCCACACCCAGCTCACTTTGCAAAACCACTTCCCCGAAACCAGAGGTGTGGCGTGGGTAGCAGCGCCTGCACAGGATGGGACAGCTTTAGAGAACTGAAGAGGGGTTCTTCCACACCGGGGCTGGAATCTTCCACCAGGGGAATTACATTGTGCCAGGAACTCAGTCATTGTGAGACGGTGGGGTTTGTCATTTCCCCCTTCCAAGAGGAAGTACCTTGATGCCTTTGAAACTTCTCGACATGCTCGGAAGCTATTTTTGGAGGGTAGGGGACATCATTTTTTGGGAAGTCATGCAGATTACCTAAGTCAAAGGACGCTTGCTTATGGTGTGCGGGGAATCTGTGGGCACAAAGATGTGAGCCTCGGGAGAGAGGGCGCTGGTTGTGCAAACTGTGCAAACTCAGCAGTGGGGACCCGTCCTCACGCCTCACTGCTTTCTCTTCGTGCTGTAGGAGCTGGTCAGACTTACCGTGGAGAAGCAGGGGCATCCGTCTCCGACAAGCCCAGTGAAACCCAGCTCCCCGGCCTGCAAGCCCGAGGGGTAAGTGCCCACTACCCTCTGGCCCGTACGCACCTTGGCTCTGCACTCAGATGGGAGCCAGGCGGGCCGTCCACGTCGGGCAGGTTGTTTGAGGCCCACATTCCTTTTCCAGTGAGTCCGGTAAGCGCCTGTGTTACTTTAAAGTGTGTACAGTTCACACATGCCTTGAAGTATTTCCTGGTCTCAAGGTTAATGGTCAACGGGACTCTTTCTAAGGATAGTATGTGAGCGGCCCAGTGACCCACACTTTGCGTTTCTTGAGCATCGTTTCCTGATTGGAAAGAAGGCTGGGTTTGGGGGGTTTGGCCTGAGAGCATTTGGCTTTATCTACTACAAGCCCCTCGTGCAGACATAGAACAACTGGAGCATTCTTAAAAAAGCCTATAGACCATCTCGTTGAGGAATTCCTTTAACAGACAAGAAAACTAAGATGCAGTCCAGGGGACCTGGCCAGGCCTCCGTTGTGTGTTGGTGATCAGACCACACTTGCAAGCCCGCCTCTAAGCCATCTGCCGGCCTGGTCACTCCTGACCCTCTCTGAACCTGTGTGCTCCGTGATCTTCAGTAACCCGAGTTCTTTGCCATTCTCAGCCAGACTGAGCTCCCCCTGACAGACCGAGAGATGGAGATTCTCAACAAGACGACCAGCATGTCCCAGTCCACCGAGCTGCTCCCAGATGCTACTGATGAAGAGGTCGCGCCCCCCAAGCCCCCCTTACCTGGCATTCGGGTGGTTGACAATAGGTAATTTTCTGTTTTTCTAGCACTCTCCTCTGTTGATGACATAATTTGGTGAATGGAAGGGTAGAACGAGGTGAAAAGAAGATAGTGCCATGAGGGTAAGACCCGGAGCCCAGTGCCTTGCTTTGTAGAAGCCTTGGAAGTTCGACCTTTCCCAGCCGGGCCTTCTGGAAGCCGGGCCCGGCCCCGCGCCCGCCTCGCCCCCTCTCCTGGAACTCCCACCGGCTGCCTTTTAGCCTGAGCCAAGCGAAAGCTGGTCCAATTTCTCACAAAAGGAACAGAAAGGGTTTTTCTGGCTGCATTTTTTGGCAGGTCTGATAGGTTTGTTTTGGCAGAAGAGGAGTGGGGCGGGAGTTGAAAGTGTGGAAAGTAGGTGTGAAGTGTCCTAATAATGAAGATGCTCTACCTTTTATCTGTTTAAAGAGTTTTGTTTGAGCTGTTGGTCTGATGGGAATTTTTGATTTGCTTCAGTCCTCCGCCAGCATTGCCCCCGAAGAAAAGGCAGTCGGCGCCATCCCCCACCCGCGTAGCCGTCGTGGCCCCCATGAGTCGAGCCACCAGCGGCTCCAGCTTGCCTGTTGGAATTAATAGGCAGGTAATGCAGCCCCGTCCAGGAAGGCCACGGGCTCTGGGTTGGGATTGTCTCCTCCGCCCCTGCCTTAGTCACCAGGCTCTCTCAGACCTGGAAGCTTCTCTGCAGGATGAGGGTGGGGGCTGGGGGCGGGGAGGATGGAGCCCAGGGCTGAGCACATCTGAGCTCCGCCCCAGGCCCTCCCCCACACTCCGCATTCCTGGAGGCTGCTTGCTGGAAGTTACAGGTGTTCCGCTTACCTCAAAGCTGGCCTTTCGTAGATTCTTCTCCAAGTAAACATTCCCGTTCCCTCCCCTCTCTGCCACCCTTTCTCAGAAGTGACTCTTGTTGTTTTATTTTTGCACACGAGGATTTTGACGGGGACTGCTATGCCCAGAGGCGCCTGTCAGGAGGCAGCCACTCCTACGGGGGAGAGTCGCCCCGCCTGTCCCCCTGCAGCAGCATCGGCAAGCTCAGCAGGTCGGACGAGCAGCTGTCCTCCCTGGACAGGGACAGCGGGCAGTGCTCCCGGAACACAAGCTGTGAAACACTAGGTGAGCTGCAGGCGCCGACCCCCCGTCTCCTCGCCTGGTAGCTTCTTCAGGGTCATGTGCTGATGCCAGTCATCAAAGCCTGGGCCTCCGTTTCCCCACCTGCACACGAGGGCACCAGTCTGTCCCGGGAGGAGGGTGAAAGTTGAGATGAAGTAACGATGTGAAACCCGGGAGATGCTCCCGTGTCGCTGTCACCACAGCTAATCTGTCGCTGTGCAATCTGACTCCCTCTGCCAGAACTAAGACCCATCTGTGCTCCGAGCTGTAAGTGAAGGGAGCCCCTGGCAGCTTCTGACGGGGAGGCAGCTGCGCGCTGCGCCCCCGTCGGTGCTGACCACCTGCAGCGTGGGCCGGGAGAGCCTCAGAGGCCGTGTGTGAGGCTGACAGCGTCGGCCGCTCGTGTCCGTGAACTGGAGGTTTGCTCCGGAGAGTTCACCCTCAGACATGACCAGAGTGGCAGCAAGGTTGCCGTCCAGAGACGTAGACGGTGTTAAGACCAGTGACTCCCGGAAATATCTGGCTTTTTCATAAAAAGGGTTAGGAAACTGGGCAAATGATGATAAAGCGATTTGGTGGAATGATATATAACTGTTAAAAGTCAATTGTGATCTATTGATCAGCAGACAAAATCCTAGACCACTTACCTAGTTCATTGAGAAAAAAAAAAGAATGCGGGGGGCGGGGAGGGAGGGGACTTCTAAGGGAATACATCAGATTGTAAGCAGATTGCAGTTAGATTGTGGGACTTAGGGTTGTTTTTTTACATTCGCCACATTTTCTGTAGTGACCATGCATTTTCTTTTCATTTGTAATCTTCACCCAAGGGTATATATATATTTTTTTATTTTAGGATGAGAGAGAGAGAAACATCAATCAAGTTGCCTCTCTTATGCACCCCAACCAGGGATCAAACCTAAAACCTAGGTATGTGCCCTGACCAGGAATCGAACAGGTGACCTTTCAGTTCATGGGACAGTTGCTCAACCAACAGAGCCATCCACGGAGCATTTTCTTTTTAACTCAGAAATTCAAAAAATACAGGAAAAAATAAAGGGCAGTAGTCATATTCCCATCTGGTTTTGTTGTTACAAGCAGTCAGAAGAATGGAGACTATAAAAGAAAGCACGGGCCTTAACCGATTTGCTCAGTGGATAGAGCATCAGCCTGCGGACTGAAAGGTCCCAAGTTCGATTCCGGTCAAGGGCATGTACCTTGGTTGCGGGCACATCCCCAGTAGGGGGTGTGCAGGAGGCAGCTGATCGATGTTTCTTTCTCATAGATGTTTCTGACTCTCCCTTCTACTCTGTGGAAAATCAATTTAAAAACTATTTAAAATAAATTTTAAAAAAAAGCACGGGTCTGTCTAGATGAGACGGGAGACAGTTTTTTTGTCCCGCTGTACTGAACAGGATTGGGGTGGGTGACAGCAGGGGTGGGGTCCTTTCTCTCTGTGGGGTCTGGTGGCTGACTGGTGTGTCTCTCCTGTTGTGAATGCAGATCATTATGATCCTGACTACGAATTCCTTCAGCAAGACCTCTCCAACGCAGACCAGATACCTCAGCAAGTGGCCTGTAACCTTAGCCCGTTGCCGGAGTCCTTGGGAGAGTCTGGGTCCCCATTTCTCAGCCATCCTTTCCAGCTGCCTCCTGGCAGCTGCCCCCAGCCTGACGGGCCCTCGGCCCCCGGGCAACAGACGGACCTGCCGCCTGCCCTCCCCGAGAAGAAGCGCAGGAGTGCGGCCTCCCAGACCTCGGACAGCTCTGGCTCCCGCGTGTCCTACGAGCGGCACCCCTCCCAGTACGACAACATCTCCGAGGACGACCTGCAGAACCCCGCCCTGGCGCAGCCCGCCCCCTTCACGCCCTTTGCTGCTATTCTCCCCTTCCAGCAAGGAGGGTCCTCAGCCTCCGTGGAATTTGTGAGTGACTTCACTGCTCCTGAGTCAGCGGGTGACCCCGAAAAGCCGCCGCCTCTGCCAGAGAAGAAAAACAAACACAGTAAGCCTTGTTGAGCTGCCAGGAGGCGCGCTTTGTAACCTGAATAGGTGGTACGTTACGTGTAACCAGGCCAGACCCAAACCGGGGCTCCTAAGTTCCTAGGAGGTAGAGCACAGGTACGTGGCACTCCTGAGCGCCTTGTCCTGTCAGCAGTGCCGGTGATTGGTTGTATAGCCTGGGAAGCTGGCCTCGTTACAGCTGCCGTAAAAGCGCAGGCCTGGTCTCAGGAATTTGGCCTCCAGTAGATGGAAGTCAGTTGACCTCCTGGCCTGAATACATGGTGACAAAGAGAAACGAATGTTGTGGCATTCAGGGCACCATTGCAGCAAGATGTTGGTAAAGCAGGCAGGCATGTGAATTCCAGGAGAGTTCCTGTAGCCCCAGAGGCACTCTCTCAGGGTCCCTGAATGACCAACTGTTATAATATACCAGAAGCTCGGTGCACAAAATTCATACAAAGGGCTCGGTCGCACAGCAGCTGCCTCTGTCGTCCCCCCCAGACTGCCCCCGAAGGTCATCTGATCTAATTAGCATATTACGCTTTTATTTTTATAAATGATGTCATTTGGGGCCCAGGGGTGGAGCTGAAGTTCTGGTCATATTTTGAATATTTCAACTGTGTGTTTGCCATCATACTCCTAAGTAGCGCCCCACTGCACATTGTCTTTTCTGCCGGCTCCCCACTGCTCCACGCTGCCCGCCTGCCTCCGGACCCCTTCCCACTTTGCCGGCCCAGCTCTGCTGTTTCCTGCTGTCACCACTGAGATGTGTGATTGGCCACATCAGCCCCACGGGGTTCCCTGGCCTCAGGTGCCACATCCCGCAGACAGCTCCTGCATTCCGGGTTCCCAGGGGTGGGCCCCTCTCACACAAGAGGACATCTGGCAGGTTAGCCGCAGCAGGACTGACCGGGGCCTTGGGAAGGAGGGGCCTCCGAGGATGTCACGCGTTCCCTGCTCCTCACTGGGGTCACCAGCTCGGGAATTCGCCTTAGCGATGTGGCCTCCCTGGCTGGAGGAGAGCTGGCTCTGTAAGCTAGTGACGTCACTCCCGTCTGTCGCGTATGTGGGCTCATTAGAAACCAGGGCACTCGGGAGGAAGCTGCAAACGGCAATCCCAGGAACACGACCTCCTTCACCGCCCTCCGCCCTCCGCGGAGTGTGTCAGAACTGTGGGCCTCCCCTCCCCCACTTCCCTTGTCTTGAGCAGCATGCCGATTGGGACTCACACCCTTTCCTTTCCTTTTCTGGAATCCTTTGAACACAGATCTCGGGCAGGATTGCACCTGTGCAAACTGCATGTGTGGTGCTGCCTGGCCGAGGAGCCGGGCCCCCCTGCCAGCCTCAGGACAGGTGCGGTGGCAGTCCTGTGCGGTGGCGGGAAGGGGAGGGAGGAGAGGGAGAGGTGGCCACTGTTTCCGTAGAACAAGCAGTTGTCCACAATGTTTTCCATTAACTTAGGCTTCACCTTATCCACCAACGTCTCTAGCGCTTGTGCCTGCAAACCTTTCAAACCTGCCGAGAGCTTGCGGGGCCTGGGCTAAAGCTCCACACGCCTGCTCACCGCTCCTTGCTGCCACCTGGCCGGAGGTCAGGCAAAATCTAGAGCTTCCGTTTTATAGATGAAGAACCCGGAGCTCAGAGGAACTGAGCCTTGCCCAGGGTCTGGGCGGCAGAGCAGGCCTGTTCCCAGCGCGGTGCCCTGCCTCCCACTCTGGCCGGCAGGGAGTCTCCTCGCTGAGACCCCGTTCAGGTGGAGACGCTGTGCAGCAGCCCTGTGAAAGCACCCCAACCTTGTGGCTCTCTAAGGCTTGGTCCTTCACTTCCCGAGGGGGCCCCTGCCGGCTCCAGCCTGCACCTCCCCACAGCCGCTGAAGGAGGAGGAAGTAATCGTCCTTGGGTCTGTGCTGCAGGCGGAGCTCAGCACGCGCAGCCCCGGGTCACAGCAGCCTCGTCCTGCAGGTGCTGTGAGGTCCCGGGTGCCTAGCCCCTCTTGATGAGGGCAGCCCCACAGGCCCTTGTGCCAGACAGGCTTCCTGTCTGCCCATGGTCCCGGGGGCGCTGGAGTGCCAGCCTGCCAGGGAAGCAGGAGTCCTAATACCAGGCTGCCTTTGGGGGACTGGCAGTGCTGATGCTCTGTGCTTGATCGCGTCTCATCCAGGGTTCCCTCGTGGCCAGGTGGTGGTCAGTCCTCGGGGAGCAGGTGGGCGAGACCACCCCGTAGACCCCAGAGGAGCCGGTGAGCACCAGCGGCAGCCAGTCTTTAGGGGAGGAGGCGCCCGTGCCTGCCCACCTTTGACAACCAAGTCCCCACGGCGCTTGTCGGAGCTAAGGCGTTCTTACTGGTCCTTTTAAATAAGGAAGGTGACTGAACCTCCCCTCAGAGGAGCGTGCCAGGAAGACACACCTAGAGAGCAGTTCCGGTCTACCTTGACCCAGAAGGTGGAGAGGAGAGCAAGGCCATCTCGCTGCCTCTGTGCTGCTTTCTTCCACTCAGGGCCTGGATCCTCTGGTTTGCTGACTGGTTTGGGTCTCCAGTTAAGCCCCCAACTT
Organism: Vespertilio murinus; assembly: GCA_963924515.1. Taxonomy (NCBI): domain Eukaryota; kingdom Metazoa; phylum Chordata; class Mammalia; order Chiroptera; family Vespertilionidae; genus Vespertilio; species Vespertilio murinus. The sequence continues at coordinate 183,104,558 of OZ004708.1, read as the reverse complement.
TGTCGTTGTTTGAAAATATAAAATTAAGCTCTATAAAATTGTCCTTGCCACTTTCCCCTCTGAATCTCTGCTCTGCCTGGCAGGTGCTCGTGGCACTTGTGCCAGGGCCCAAGGGGAGGCCCCCCCTCAGGATGGTGCCTGTCACAAAGGGACTTCGGTTCCTTTTCTTTCCAGCTCTCTCTGACACCAGCTCCCCTTAGCGTGTGTGCAGCCAACTCCGTGGTGGACTTATTAGTGCATCCCGGGGCCGGGGCGCACAGCAGTGCCTTCCCACAGACCTCGCTCCCGTGGAGCATGTCCTCACACCGCGCTGGGCAGGGGACGGTGCCGCAGGGTTTCAGGCTGCCTGACCCAGACTTTGCCGTGGGAGTGGCCACTGCAGGATCAGGCCACAGAGGTGGGAGGGGATGGGGGAGAGGGCTTCCGCTACACCTGTCTTCATGGCTGCTCTGCGCACGTCTGCTCCAAACTGCCGCTTCTCCCAGAATCCTCTAGTCTTCAGACAGCCTGGCTCTGCAGGTGGGGCTCAGATCACTGGCACCGAGTCAGGAACATGTACACAGTGCCCCTGAGGGAGTCCTGGGGCTCCGCCCCTGCCTCCAGATAAGGTGCCTCCAAGGTGAGGTCACCGAGACGTGACAGCTGAGCTCTCTGTTCTCTGGCATCTCCCCTCCTGCTTGGTGCGATGCCTGCCGTTGTCTGCTTGGCGGTCTCTGGGTGCTGTCACGCTGTGCCAGCAAGAGAGCCTGCCCTGTGTGCAGGCAGCTCCACCAAGGGGTAGCAGCGTGGTGTCGGGTGGCGGTGGTGGCAAGGGCTGGGGTTTCCCAGAGGATTGTTGGGGGGAGGGTGCATGCATTGAATCTGAGCCCCTTTCTCCCCTCTTCCCCCCAGGATTCTCTCTAGCCTCTCGGCTGGAAGGGGAGAGTAGGGTGGCATTGCTGTATTTCTTGCACACCCAGTGGGCGCATTGCAAGTCCCACCCCAGCGGCTCAGCCTGGGAGTGCTGAGGGACATGTGTTCCATTCATTCCTTCATACACCTACTGTGTGTCAGCCACTGGTGATGTGGCCGCTCTGGCTGGAGTGAGAGGCGGCAATCCTGTGGCATCTGCTTTGAAAATGCGCCATGAGCCACACCTCTCAGCACCTCACCCCCGCGGGGACCTTCCCCTGAAGGACCTCAGCAGCCCGAGACAGAGCAGCGGCAGCCCCGGGTCCTGCCCATCCACACAGCCCGCCCCCTCCGGTGGTGGCTCATCTCCTTCCCTGCCCCTTGGACAGCTGTGTGCGGCCCTCCTGGACGCCGTGCCCCTCCGGCCCTTGCCTGGCCTGTGCCCTCTGTGTGGCGGGCTCCTCGCCATCTCACAGAGCTCATCCATAGTCTAGACGGCAGCCCCTTGCCACCCACTTCTAGTCCTCACGGTCTGGGTGCTGTCTCCTGGAGGGGGTGAGCCCGTGGCAGATGATTTGTTTTGCCAGCCTCTATAGCGCCTAACAGAAGTAGGTGTTCAGTAAAATCTGGTGAACGATAAAGCCCCCGGGTAGGCCTGACCCCTGTGAGGAGAGCTGAGAAGGAACCGAGGGGGGGGTGCTGTGTGAGCAGGCCGGGAAAGCTGCAGGTAGCTGGGCGCAGAGGAGGGCGGGAAGCGCAGGGAGCGGAGGTGCAGACTCCCTGCAGGTGTTCCCGAAACTAAAGAAACAGCAGAGCTGGGCTGAGGGTGGACAGCTGGGCTGCCCCGTGAGCTCCCCACCCGTGCCCCTCGAGTGCCTGGAAATCCCGAGGGCTCTGCCGCAAGGGCACCGGTGCCCCAATGTGCTCTTAAAAACAGGCTTTGTTTTTTAGAGAGTTCGGTGCTCACGGCGGCGCTGAGCGCAAAGTAGAGTTCCCACTGATCGCTGCCCCTCCTGGCCTGTCCACTGTCACCTTCTCCACCAGAGCGCCCGTTGGTGACTCGGTGAACCTGCACTGACGTGTCTTTGTCGCCCAGAGCCCACAGCCGGGGGCTCCCTCTTGGTGTCCATTCGCTGCATTTGCACGCGGGCGCCCATGTCACACAGAGCGGTCACTGCCCGCTGCTGGGCGGGGGCCCTCCTGCAGCTCGCCCCCCAGTGCAGAGCCAGAGCCAGAGCCAGGGTGCCTCTCTGTCCGCAGTGCTGGCCTACATGCAGCTGCTCGAGGACTACTCGGAGCCGCAGCCGTCCGTGTTCTACCAGACGCCGCAGAACGAGCACGTCTACCAGCAGAAGAACAAGCTGCTCATGGAGGTGTATGGCTTCAACGACTCCTTCAGCAGCGCCGACCCGCAGGACCTGCCGCCGCCCCCCGCCCTCCCTCCCAAGCAGCGGCAGCTGGTAAGCGGCCCCTCCCAGGTCCCCTCCCTGCGGCCAGGGCCACAGGCCTTCAGGAACCAGAAGCACCGCCTCCTCCTCCTCCTCCTCCTCGGGGGCAGGGCCTGGGCTGGTGTGGAACCCACCATCTCCCACGTGGGGCTCTCACTTCCCCTCGGCAGTTCCCGTGCAGCCTGTCGCCTGCTCTGCTGCTCCCCCCCTGGGAGAGGGGGTTCCCTTCTTCCCCGAGCAGCCCGTGCAGCTGGGACTGGCTTGTACTCAGAGTGTTTGCTCTCTCTGCTGACTCTCTTGCCTTTTTTTCCCCTCTCTTCTTTGGCTCCAACATAGACTCCCAGGAAAGGGGGACTCCGAGCACAGGGCCTGGTCTGTGTGGGGCCATCTGCGGCCCTGCTTTACATAATGGGCCTGACGAGACAGCGACGTACTCTCCCATTGGAGCAGGATGGCTTTAAACAGCCACGCTGGCTGTCGGGCATGGCACCTTCCTCTAAAGGCGCCCGTGTGAGGCCGCAGGCAGGCCACGGCCCAGCTCTGCCCGGGAAGGCTGTCCTCACAGGCTCTGGGGCAGGCAGGAGAGCACATGGGTGAGCCTGTGGGTGCCTCTCACCTCCTTCTCTTAGCTGCCAGTTTACTAGCCAGGCCGGCTCTGGTCAGGTCTAGAACCCAAGCATGCTGCCCGGCCATGCTGTCCAGAGAGCACTCACAAAGGGCGCTCTTGTCTCTCAGAGCCGCACGTGCTGCTTCACCCGGTGCTGGCCTGTCTGTAGGGTTTTAACGAGGAGGGGGCCGGGGCGACCAGTGGGGCCATCCTCTGTCCATCGCCAGAGGCCCTGACGGCGCTGCCCTGGCTTTTCTAGGAGGCCGCTGCCCACTGTAGGACAGGGGTCCCCGGTCACTCCTCCCAGCCTCCTGGGGCTCGGCAGTTCTGTGCCTGGGGCTTGAACCCACACCCAGCCCTAGGAGTCCCCGAGCCTTCTCAATTCCGGAGGCTCAGCGGCACACCAGACAGAGCCACAGCCAGCATTTTGGGAAACAGCTGTCTACTGGAGGAAAGGCTTGGAGTTGGGAGTCCTGGGTTCCAGTCCTGCCGTTCACTAGCCACGATCACAGGTTGTGCTCAGAGTCCCAGTTCTTTACTGTTCTGCCCACCTCACAAATGCCTGAACGTACCGGAATATGAACGTCAATTGCTCTGAAAATCTCTCAGGAAGGGACCTTCTCCACAGAAACATAAACACTGCCCAGAGACCCCTAACCTAAATGTGTGCTAACCGTCTGGGCCGGCTGTCACTGAGATTTGAAGCCCTGGCCCCGCCCCTCTGCGGTGCCACGGGTGCCGTCATCAGCCTTGGGCATCTTCTCTGTACGGTGGGGCCACAGGCCTCCGGGGGCTTGGAGACAGACCCCTAATGAGCAGCTAGGAGCCAGCCTGACCCAGAGCTCCCGGACCTCGCCACGCTGGCAGGGCGTCATGAGGGGAGCCTGGCAGACTCCACTAGAGCACCTCCACACACGGGCTTTCGTGTGGTTTCACACGATCCTCCCCCGGCCCCTGTCACCCCACTTCTAGTAACCTGAGGCTGAGAGCTGGGGAGACTTCCCCATAGCCCACCGCTAGAAGCTCCCAGGCACGCTGTGTGGCGCCCTCTGCAGGCTGCTCAGCACACCCTCCCAAATGCAGGCTCAGGGAGTGTTACCCGCTTTACCTACAACAATGGGAGTAATAAGTAGGCAGCCTGCTGGCACACGTGTGCTGTGGAAGGCACGGTCCTAGGTGCTTTACGTGCACATAGCCCTGCAGGGTGCTGTCCCTATCTTTCCAGATGGAAACCCGAGGCCAGGGGGCCTTAGGTAACACCCACGGTCCGACTTAAATGGCAGGGCCCAGACCCAAACCCAGGCAGCCTAGCTCTTGGTCTGCACTCCGTGAGTACGAATAGACCGTGGTCTGCACCACCAAGGAGGGCTGGGCGCTGAGGAAGTGGCAAAGTGGGCCTCGAACCACTAGGCCTCTGCCCCCTCGCCACCACTTCCGGGGGACGCAGGTGTGTGAAAGCCAGCTTTAAATCTGTCATAAGGAATAGAAGGGGTGGGGGGCAGGAGCCTTGGAAGCTGTCTCTGATCCCCAAACGGAGCCAAGAAGCCATCCCTCTCCAGCATGCCCGAGCGCAGGGATTGCGGCCTCCTTGGCCTTGGTGCATACATGCCTGACTGTTCTCTGCTTTTCTCCCTCCTTCCCATCTTCTCTCCCGTCCCTCTGTCCAGCAGGCCTCTTACGCTGCTTCTTCCTTCTCCTCTGTCTCCTACTGTGTCCAGCAAACTAAAGTGGCCTTCACCCCCGAGGACAGCAGTGCCACTCAGGGCATCAGTGTGTCCGTCTCTAACTCCTTTCTCAGCCGCCATGGCAACTTGCCCGTGCCCTCGGTGAGTGCTCCCTCCGCTCTGTCCTCGGCACCTGGTGGATGTCATCTTCCATTTGTAGTCCGTGCCCTCCCGATGGGGGTGCCGCTGCTCATCGCTGACTTTGCCTTCTGCGGCTCCCTGCGCCGGATGGGGTAGGGTGTGCGGGGATGGGTCTCTGCTGGAGGACCGTGTGAATGGGGGAGAGGCAGGGCGGGTGGGGGATGGTGGCGGCCACACTTACAGCTGTGTCACTCAGGCATCGCCTGCAGGGGCATTCTGGCCTTTTTGTTCAGACCTCCCCTTGGTCAGCCCTATGTGTGTCCTGTGGCTCACCGGGAATATTCCTCACAAAGGAAGCAAAGCCCAGGAGACCAGGCTCTGCCAGGGCATGAGAAAGTTGGAGTTGGAGGGCTGTGTCAGTCAGCTTTTGCTGTGTAACAAACTACCCTAAACGTAGTGGCTGCAGACAGCAGTGACCATTTCCCATTGCTTAGAACACAGGCTGGTAGGGCAATGGTGCTGACCTGGCCGGGCTGACTTTGGCTGGACTGCTGGCATCCCTGGAGCCTCAGCGGGGACAGCTGGGCTGACCGCCATCCATACCATCCGTCCGCCTCCGTCGGGCCAGCCTGGGCTTGTTCTGGCAGCTGGCAGGGTCCCAGGGAACAAACGGAAGCGTGGAAGGTGTCTACGGCCTAGCTCAGAGCTGGCCCTCCGCCACTTCCACTGCACTCTCTCCGTTCAGCCACCAGGCCAGCGCGGTTCCCGGAATAGGGAAGTGCATGTGCCTCATGGTGGCAGTTGCTGGCAGAGGGGATATCTGCAGCCGTTTTTTTAAATAGGACCCTTCCAAACAGGGACGCCAGCGCCTTCGGAAGCATAGTGTTGTCTTTCACTGGAATCCGCATCTGTCCAAAACCCCAACAGCCGCCGTTCCCCTTTCATCTGTGTCCGAGAAATGGAGGAGCGGGGGCTGGGGACAGGACAGACTTGGGGAAGGAGCTACGCTCGGGTCCCTGCAGTCAGCTGGTCCCTGCGCGCCTGTTCATCCTCCAGCCTCAGTCCCCTCCCTGCGTGAGGAGTAAGTGCAGTCTAGGAAACTAAGTCACACTGAGCTTCGGAAGAGCTTCCTGCTGCTCTTGTGCTTAGAGCGTGGGCTGATGCCTGGACCTGCTGGGACACCCTCCCCTCGAAATGCGGCCGCCCCGGGGCCTCTCAGAGACCTGGCCAAGCTCGGGTCCCAGTGTGGTGGTTCCCAGGCTGCCTTGCTGGGCACCATCCAGTGCCTGTTGTGAGGACCTTGGGTGCATTCTTCCTCTGGGTGCCGGGGCCTAGCTCGCAGAGCCCTCCCGTCCCTGCACTTGCCATGGAGAGGGGACACCCCCCACCCCCAGCCCGGCCCGCGCACAGACGCCCTCTGTTTCCGTAGCGGCACTCTGGCAGGCTCCTTTCACCGATCGTGCAAAACTTGGCCCTCAGACAATCCCAGCTCTTGACTGTATTTTCCCTCTATGAACAGAAAGTAAGTGTGAATTATCCTAAGAGTATCTACAATATCCCTTTTGAGCAGTTTGGGGTCACAGGGCCGTCAATGCCTGGACTGTTGCTAGAGCATGGAAGAAAATAGGAGGGCGTTTTAACTAAGTGTGGGTCTGAGGGAGGCTGAGGATCAGCATCAGAAAGACACTGGGTGCTCAGCACCAGCTCCACCGGGGAGCCCAGGGAATGAGCCAATGAAGGTGTTGGCTTCGTGGAAGGAAGCCCCCCCCTCCCCCCGAGCCGTGGGTAGCGGCCTGAATGTTTGGAACACTCTTCATGTGCCCTCTCCACTCTAAGAGGTGCCCCAGACAGAGGCTGGGCATTGCTCTCAGAGCGGCCCTCTATTCCCGAACTTCTTCATCCCTTGGCCATCAGTCCAGCGTGGAATTCCAAAGCATGCCACTTTGAACACTGCATGGTCAGATCTGAAGGCAACTCACACTCCTTGGCCCAGTGGATGCCACTTCTACCAGAAGATTCTCACCATCAAAACCACTTTGCCAAGGGAACTTGCAGACCGTAAACTGTATCAACTGATTTAAATGGAGGTGGGCATTGGAAATGCCTTGCTGTTTCCTCTTGCTGGGACCCTGAGCTCAGGGCCTCTCCTGGCCTGGGCCGGGCAGCAGGGGGGCCCAGAGGCTGCAGGACAGCGCCGTCACCCTTGTAGGATAAAGGGAAGCACGTGTACGAGACGCACTGCCAAACGGTAAAGAGAGGTGTCGTGGCTGTTTGTTATCACATTGAGAGGCTGCTGTTTCCTTTGGGTTGTAGTCCAGCTGCTTTTCCTCGAGGCTGTGAGGGTAGGGCCTGGACTTTTATGTGCTTGCAAGCGTAGTACATCACTCCGGGCGGAGCAGCAGTGGCAGGTGCTCTGTGATGCTGACCCAACCCAGAGGGCTTGCTTCGCCCACAAATACGAGCCCTGACCAAGGAGGCGTGCAGGCTCTCCTGGGCCCGTCACCCTGCTTCCCGGCATCTCATCGGAACAAGCCACTGCTGACCCGTCACAAGACGGCCTCTCTGTTCCCATGAATCAGATGCACTGGTCCCAGACTGGCCAAGAAACCTCCTCCTTCCTCATTTTCCCTCTGCTGACCTAAGCGGCTTTGGCTGCCAACCGTCCTGAGAGTTTTACAAGTACTTCCTGTCTGCTGGGCTCCTTGGGGCGTTTGCCCGGGGCCTTAACGCCCTTCCTGCCAAATGCCCTGCTTGTGTGGCCAGCAGTGCCTCTGACGTGTGGAGTCTGAGCTCCATCCCACTGGAGCCTCGGCATGGCCTTGGGGAAGGAGGTGCATGCAGATCAGCACCCCTCCTGGGTCTCCGAGACCCTCAGGGACCACCTGAACCCAGGGGCAAACGGTGAGACTCCTGCCTCTTTCATTAGTGCTCAGGCCCTTTGGGGGTCAGTGCTCTCGGACCAGCTCCGGACACAGGAGTGCTGCAGGTGACTGCTGACTCCATGACAGTTTGGCCAGGTGTCGCCCTGGTCCTCAGAAAGGTGATGTGGGACATGAGCCCTAAGGGTTCTGTCCACACACACTTGCCTCGACTCGCATGTTCTTCGGTGTCGACCTGTCAGGCCCTTCCTGCCGCTCCGGATGGAACACTTGCCCACACTGCAGAGATGCAGACGCTGGAATGGAGAAGCGAGCCATTTGCTCAGAGCCTTAAGTAAAAGCTAAGGTTAGACTCCAGACCTCCATCGTGAGCAGTAGTGTTACGTTGGCATTGACGCAGTGCTGATTTGCAATCAATATCGAGACCTGGGAGGGCTAGGTGAGGAGAAGAGTCCACGCATGGGTTGCCGTCAGAAGGCCTTGGTGCTCCCTCCTGGGCGCATGCCCACGCCTTCCTTCCCTCTGGGCGTGCATCTCCTGAACTCGGAGGGGCCTCCAGAGACTTGCAGCCGGGAGAGCAATGGGCAGCGGTGTTCTTCAGAGCTAACCCGCTGACCCTGTCTCCAAGGCCCCCTTCTCTCTGCTCAGGGAGCCAAGCAGCCCCGCCCGGGCCCTCCTGCTGCTTCTGTCCCAAGCCCTGCCTTGTCCCGCTGCCCCCGCTTTAACCAACAGCCTCAAGTCAAAGGAAAGAAGAGGCCTCCGTGTGTGCGCGTGTACCTCGGGGCTCTGGATGAGCTCTGGGAAGAAGTGGAAGTTGGGGCCCCTGCGTGCTGTTCAAATCCACACCGAGGGGAAGGTTCAGTCAGGTTTCTGGAAGTGAATGCAAGTCCTTTTTGAACGGTAGTAAACCCTTCTGTGAGGAGTGCTGCTCTTGAGGTCGGTCTTCAGTGACTGCACAGCGCCCTCCAGTGTGTTGGAGGTTTTTGCACAAATACAATGAGCCGTGAAACCACTGGCCAAAATGTAATGTTTTCAAGGAAGATCTTGTGATTCAGGTTGCAAAACTATGTCAGATGAGAAGAAAAGTGCTGGGTCTCTACTCTTCGTGCAAAAGAATTTTGTCCTCTTACATCCTTTAGTATCAAATCCACATTAGAATTTTCCAGTCGCTTTAAAAAATAGACTCCAACAAGTTTATTTAAAGATAGAGAAGACACGTTCTAACCCCACCGTGCTTCTGATGCTGCCTTTCTCTGTTAATGAAGGCAGTGGGGCCGGCCCGGGCCGCCTCTGCCGGGCAGAGGGCTTCTGCAGGTGCTGCGCTTCGGCCTCGGCATCTTCCCTACGGGAAGTGGTCAATCAGGACCAGGGAGGAGAGAGGAGACAAAGCCAGGACTCCTCCCTGCAGCCTCCCCGCTGGAGAGACAAGCAGTGTCACCAAGGGTCCTTCCCGGTGGCCTAGACCGGAGCGATGGTGTCCCATCTCTGAGAACCAGGTCCTCGCGCCTCTGCAGGCGTCTCCGCCCTGGAGATCAGGGAGGGCTCGTGCTACGGCCGCAAGGGGACTTCCTTCCAAGGAAAATAACTTGGGCCCCCCTGTGTGGACACTCGGGGTCCCTGCCCGAAGGAGGCGTGCTCGGAGCCAGCGGCCAGTGCTGAGCTGTCCCGGGGAGAGAGCCCAGGCCACAGTGCAGCTGCGTCCCCCCGGTATGTTTCTCACCACTGGCGGGTAAGAATGGAAGCCCAAAGCCAGCTTCCAGCAGCTTGTCTGTTTTGCTAAGTAGCCCCCAAAATACTGACACCGTAAGCCTTGCTGAGCCAGGAGCGTGCAGCGATGAGCCATCTCAGCGAACACTTCACGACAGGAAGTCCAGCCACGGAAGTGATTGTGTTTCCTGTAATTGGTGGGGTTGAAGGTTCTCCAAAGCTTGGCACTCAGTCCCCGTGGAGCACCCGTCCCGAGCCAGGCCTTTGGCTGCTGGCACACCCTGGCCCTCTCGGACGCCCCAGTCTTCCTTGTATTCAGAGGGACTCATGGCATGACACGCTGAGGGATCAGGGTTTTCCATCTGAAGATCTGCTTTCTTGCCAGCACAACACAGGGTGCATCCCTCGTCATTTTTCACGCCAGGAAAACTGGTGCCTGGCCAGCTTTGTGACTGCTTTTTAGAATGTGAATGACCACATGCTAGCATGCAAGGTTGTGGTCCCCTCCAGGTGTGTGTTCTCGAGAGCGGTGTGGCTCCGGGGTCTCCTGAGGGCAGACCTCTGCATCCTGGCTCCGTAGTCCATCCAGCCAGGCTCACTGCCTTTGCACGCTGGTCATCACAGAAACTCAGCCAGGAGAGCTCGCGTGGCTAGGAGGCGGGTCCTACAGAGCTGTGGCTGGCAGTCAGGGACTGTCGCATGCCCAGGACTCTGAGGGTGAGCCTTCCCCACTGCCTCCTGCTTCCTCTTAGTCGTCAGGACCAGAAGCACCCTCAGGGAGTGTAGGTGAGATGGTTCATGCGGAACCTGGGGCACCATCTGACCACCAGGGAGCACTCAGCAAGAGGAGCTGTCATCCTCATGCTGAGACAGTCTGTGTGGCCCTGTGAGGGGTGTGTGATGGGGGGCGGAGGTCCTCTCCTGAGGGCGCTCCTTCCCGAGAACTGGCTCCGGCGCTCCTAGCTCTGCAGAAACCTCCGGTCCAGACAGGCACCACCTCTTGTTACAGACGCTCCGCCCCGCCCGTCTTCACGCTATAAATAAAACTGCTGCCGTGAGGCGGCCGGGCACCAGCCAGACCCTAAAATAAACTTGGGGCTCTGCTGAAGCGGTGTTGTGTCCAGCGGCCAGCTCCGCCTCTCCCTGTGCGCGTGACTAAACAGGATCATGTGGGTCCTGGAAGTACTCTGGGGAGGCCGAGAGACCAGACTGCTGAAAATGGTCTGATGAGCCCCAACGTGGCCCTCGTGTCTGCAGAGCCCCGAGAGGCCCGAGCTTTCTGGGGATGAGAGAGCAGCCCCTGCATCTCCCGCCCCAGAAGGTACTCCTCAGCTCGGCTCCTGTCCTGACAGGACTGCATAGCTCGAATACCAGAGCTGCTCAGGAGCCCCAGGGCAGGCGGGAGGGAGAGCGAACCTCCTCCCTTCTTCTGGGTGGCTGTCCCCCTCCCCTGCAGTGCCCGCCCTGGTGCAGCTGGAACCTCCTTCCCCAGCTTCCTCTGTGGGCCGGCACCTGGGCAGCGCCTGATGCTTGTCTGCTACCCTCCACCCAAAATGGAGGCACTGCTGAGCCAGCCAACGATCCAGGCACTCCTGTAATACCATCAGAAGCATCCCTAAGTATTCCTTCATCCAGGACATCTGCGTGGCCTCTGCTAGGTGCCTCAGCTCTGCTGTGTGCAGTAGTTCCCAGGTTGGCGTTGGGAGGGCAAGGGAGGACAGTGACGTGGATCAGGTGCTTGTCACGGGCCAGGCCGTGCTCAGCACTCACAGGGCGTCACTGCTAAATCCACACAGAGCCTGTGGCAGAAGTGCCACTATCTCATCCCAGGTCCGTGTGGCTTGAAAGTATGCCCTCCAAGCCACTGCCCTATCCCAGCTCCCAGAGAAGGCCCAACGGTGTGGGGGCCGCCACCCTGAGCCTGTCACATGAGACCTGTGCAATAGGCCACATGATCAGTTAGGAAGTGTGATGCGTTGTGATGTCACAGGAGCTGTCGTGCTCGCGTGGCAGGGCCTGCTCGGTGCTCTCCGCTCAGTGAGCTTGCAGGGGTGAGGTCAGGGAGGACGGGGTCGGGACTCCAACAAGAGCTGGCCTTTTTGTCTCGGTCCATCCGGCTGCTGTTTGCTAACCAAACACCACAGCCTGGGTGGCTTATCAACAACAGAAATGTGCTGCTCACAGTTTGGGAGCTAGAAGCCCAAGGTGGGGTGCCAGCATGGTTGGTGAGGACCCTCCAGGCCCCAGACTTCATCGTGTTCTCATGTGGCAAAGGCCAACCTCTCTCTGGAGCCTCTTTTTTTTCTTTTCTTTTTAAAATTGATTTTAGATCAGTTGGTTGTCCCACTTATTTATTCATTCATTGGTTGATTCTTATGTGCCCTGACCAGGGATCAAACCCACAACCTTGGTGTATCGGGATGACCCTCTAACCCACTGCACTACCCGGCCAGGGCTCTCCTGGATTTCTTAAGGCGCTGTGGCCACTCAGGCTCCACAGCCATCAGCGCGAGAGCCGCTGGGCTGGGCTGGGGTGCGGTGGTGCTTGACTTTCAAGGGGTAAATAGGAAGAGGTTTACTAATCCAAAGGGTTCAAAATGAGTCAGTATGACCGGTATCTGACTGTGTGTGGAACTTAGCCACCAGGTGCCTGAAGAACAGGAGGCATGGGTTGGGAGTGTGACAGCAGAGGACCTGACCGCCCTTACAGAGCCGGCCTGCTGTCCTTGGGGGGTCCCGCCGTGGAGACCCTGAGGACAGCGCTGGCCAGTCTCCAGGCCTCTCACAGGAGGATGGAGGAGTGGGAGGGGAGGAGGGGAGCTAGGCCAGAGGACCGGGGGCGGGTTGGGCCTGGTCCGGGGCCTCCTCGGAATTACTGTGACTGACCTGTCAGAGCTCTGCTGAGTTAATCTAATCACTCTCTCTTGTCTGTTTTCTTCCCGTCTCCTCGTTTGTGTGTGTTTTCGCTTGGATTCTCTAGTATAAGTCTGTGTTTAGGTCCTACTCCCAGGATTTCGTGCCTCACAACCAAGCTTCCGCTCAACCTTTCCTCCCGCCTACCTCCTCTTCCTCTCCACACTTCCCGCCTGTCCACCAGTCTCAGAGCTCGGACTTGGCGCGGCCCGCCGCGGCCAGCCTGCCTCCCAGCACCGCGGACGGGCCTCTTCCTCTTCCGCCTTCTCAGGAGAGCACCTTTCATGGGAGCACTGTCTGCCTTCCTCCCGCAACCTCTCTCCCTGACTCGCCCCAGACGCCTTCGGTGAGAACTCCGCACACCCACGGGGCTGCGTGTGTGAGGAGCCGCTCTGCTCGCGGTCAGGTGTGGGCGGCCCGGCCAGTGCGGGTCCCCAGGCGGGCAGCGCTCCTACAGAGACCCCGGCCTCGGGCTCTGAGCCGCACTGGGTCTGCGCCCCTGAGCGGGGTCCGTGATGGGGAGCACGAGGCAGAGGACGTGGCTCACGTTCTGTTTGGTGGTGAGGAAGGCGCAGAGGTCACGGACGTGCCTCTGGTTGTGTGCGGTGCTGAGTGCGGGGCCTACTCCTGCGCTGGCCACGGGCTGCGACCTTCCTCCAGGTAGGCAGGCAGGGCCGAGCAAGCACAGGGCATCTCCGCAGCTGCCTCTTTCCCTCCATTATCCCCACACACACACTGGAGACCCTGCTGTCCCCACCAGGGCAGAGTGGGCAGCTGGGCCTCTGAGCGCAGTGGCCAAGATGCCGCAGGAGGCGAGTGACCCCTGGAGCGCCAGCACGAGGTGGCCAGGCAGCTTTGCGCTCTGCCCTCCCCGTGGAAGGAGCGTCCGGCGGGGCTCCCGCAGCTGCCCTGGGCCCGAGGCCGGCCGGAGGCCGTCACACGTGCTCTCCTCTCGCCTTCTCCCCAGAGTGAAATTGCCAGTGCCGAGGCTGGCGGGGGTGAATACGTCAGTCTGTGCTCCTCTGGCCAGAGCAGCGCGGAGCTGGCTTGCTCTCGAGGAGTAAGTAGCCTCGGGCTGCCCTGGCCCAGCTTCTGGCTGGCTGAGCCTCGGGCACTAGGAGGCCAAGCCCCGTGGGAGAGGACGTGGCTGCGGTGTAGGTCTCCCCATGGCTTCTGCTTCTGTGCATGCGGCACTCCGAGCCGGGCCGGGGCTCTTCTGGAATCTGTGTGCAGCCTGCTGGTGGCCTGGCCACGTACCCGTGCTCTTGGAACTTCCTTCTGTCCCACCTTCTAGTGTTGGGGGCCACCCTCCATCCTCTCCCATAGGGAGGGTCTCTGCCACATGGAGCCCTCCGCCCAGCCCCCCATTCACCCCTTTGCCAGCAGCGGTGAGTCTGTGCCTTTGCACACCTCCCTCCTGGGGACCACCTAACACTGCCACGTTTACTGCTGTCCCCGCTGCAGGCGAGCCAGGCACACTGTTCCGTCCCGGCGTCAGCTTCCAGGTTTTGCTGCAGCAAAACATGAGCAAGTTCAAAAGTAACTCTCCCCAAGGGGATCCCCACAGGGTCCCAGATGTCCACACAGGCTGCCCTGCTTAAAGTTAGCAAGTCCCTCGAGTGTTGTGGGGGTTTCAGTGCAGTGGGAATGAACCCCTTGTGTGGGAGCTTAGCTGTTTCTCCTCTGGAGTCCTCACCTCACCTGTGGCCTCTGGTGCCCGCCCCTGGCGTCATCCTGGGCTGGCCCTCCAGAGCCTGCCCCCCCACCGGTGCATGTTCCATGCCGGCCGCTGCGCTGTTCTGTGCTGGCCTGGGTGGCAGACCGGGGTTGTGAGTGCCATGTTGTCGCTGAGCGGGGTGGGCGGGTTCCCGGGAAGCAGTGAGGCTGCTGGGGGTGGGCTTGCACTCATACCGGGAGCAGCTAGCGCCTTCGGGCCAGCCCTGGGCGGCCATCAAGCACTCGGTGCTGAGCGCAGTCTTTAGCCAGGCAGGGCACAGTGGCTAGGCCTCGGGTGTGGGAGGCAGAGCTTGGTTTTGAGTCCCGCAGCCTTCTAGCTGTGTGGTCTCGGGCAGGGCCCCTCCTTTGTGCCATCCCCTGTGTGTGTGGATGGGCAGGATGAGGAGAGCTGAGGGGCAGGGCCTCGGTGTGGCACAGTGCCTGGCGGAGCTTTGCTGAGTGATCGGCTGGGACATCCTCTCTTCCGCAAGGTGGAGGGGAGGGCTTCGTCGCGGTGGGCAGCTGGCATGTGTTGTAAGCAGTAGCACCTGCGCTGTGCGAGAAGCAAGATGCCGGTGGAGAGGCTGTGATGTCTGTAATGAGCCGGGTCCTGGGTAGCCAGCTCACATCCCGGCCCCCCAGGAACCTGCACTCTGAAGCCCCTGCAGGCAGGAATGCTGGGAAGCAGATCGGCCCCCGTGGGCACCTGTCAAACCCAGCGCCGACTTCTCTTTTCAGGAATCGCCAGCGGTGAGGGATGGGCATCCTAGAGACCCCTCCTTGGTCGGCAGTGCGCCCGGGAAGGAAAGCGGAGACGGAGAAAGGTAGGAAGTGATCTCGGGCCCGGCGTCCACTGGCAGGAGGCCGCAGCGACCCAAACCCAGGGCTCTCTGCCTCCCAGGCTGTGTCCTTAGCCTCCGTGCCTGTGGTGGGCAGCAGCGCTTCCTCCTTTTTGTGTGACTCTGTTTTGCATGCTCAGGGTAGAAAGCATGAAAGTACAGAAAAGTGCAAGGAAACAGGAAAAATCACACACAACCCACCCTGAAGGCCTTCATTCTGTCCTGCAGCCGGCCATTACTTGCCGGTCACCTGCACACCGTTACCACCTACTGACTGCCGCGGCGGGCTTTCAGGTCCTCGGCAACTTCGTCGACCAGTGAGGAAATTAAAAACATCCCCCAAGTTTTTACTGTTTATAGATACAATGCATAGTGTGTATTTTTAAACCATTTAAAATTAAATTACAGAGTGACTCTCAGCTCCTAAATACTCCACATGCCTTCTGAAAACTTTAAATGCCTACCTGATGACAGCATCATGTCACGCCTAAGAAAATAATACACCTCCTCATATCAGCACACTACCTTACAGGTCCCTGATTCTCCCTAAATGTCTTGTACAGCTTACTTTTTTTGGAACCAAGATCAGTCAGGAGTCGTTGCATTTGGTTGTATGTCCCTTTCACCTCTTGTGGCATTGCAGGGTTAGCGTGAGGCAGGCCTGACCAGGTCTGAGACAGTGGATCTTTCTAGGATGCTCTTACAGGGTGTACTGAGCAGGGCCTGCACCCACAGCCTCATGGTGGCACTTCTGTGGAATGTCCCATGCATAGGGTGGGCAAAGGGGGGCTTACAGTTATGAGTACATGAAACACAGTTTATTCCTGTATTGTTACTTATTAATTACTAGAGGCCCGGTGCATAAAATCCGTGCACTGGGGGGGGGTGCCGTTGTCCCTCAGCCCTTACCTGCTCCTTACCACTCCGCAGCGCTGCTGCGGAGGCAGGAGAGGCTCCCGCCACTGCCACTGCCCTTGCCAGCTGTGAGCCGGCTTCTGGCAGAGCGGTGCTACCCCTGTGGGAGCACACTGACCGTCATAGTGACCGGTTGTTCTGGTTGTTCTGCCATAACAGTCATTTGGGCTTTTATGATATAGACTAATACATGAAATTCGTGCAAGAGTAGGCCTTCACAGTCATGGCTGCCTCAGCCCTTGCATCCCGGCTTTGTCCAGAAGATCATCTGGAAGGTCATAGACAGTTGTTCTACTGTCCAGCCATTCAGCCGATTTGCATATTACGTTTTTATTACTATAGATTGTATTAGTTTCTATATAAAAAACTGTGATCCTACTTTTTTTTTTTAATTCTTTTTTTTTTAAATATATTTTATTGATTTTTTACAGAGAGGAAGAGAGAGTGATAGAGAGTTAGAAACATCGATGAGAGAGAATCATCAATCAGCTGCCTCTTACACACACCCTATTGGGGATGTGCCCGCAACCAAGGTACATGCCCTTAACCGGAATCGAACCCGGGACCTTTCAGTCCACAGGCCAACGCTCTATCCACTGAGCCACACCGGTTTCTGCTGTGATCCTACTTTTGCCCACCCTGTATTCAAGCTTTTCCTCCCTCTTTAGGCCAAGGTTCAACTACCTCTGGGGTCCAGGGTGTAAAGCTAGGCCGTACCCAGTGTCATTGCCAGGCCCAGCATAAACGGTTGAAGAGGTGGCAAAAGTAGCAAGAGACCAAAGAAAACGCTTAGAAAGCATCCTGAGGGGCCCGCCTCCCAGACACTGTTCTGTGTCCACAGTCTGTCTGACATGCCTGCCAGCTAGCGCCCGGGTGATGAGTAAGGCGGTGGGTTTTCTGGTGTGTGCCTGTGCCACGTGGCAGCCCTCGTGGGCCCATCTAGCTCGAGGGCCTGAAGGTGCCGCTTCTCAGAGTCCCCATGGCCTTGGGAAGGAAGCAGGGTGGACACACTGGTTAGAAATATTGCTGGGATGTTGTCCTCTTTCCATGAAAGCCACCCACACACAACCTTGACAGAGAGGCGGGACACAGGGTTCTTCCCAGGACCACGCAGCTTTGCTCGGGCCCATCCATGTTGGCACAGGCTTCTGTCTTAGCCACTTGAGGTTTCAATTGACTTGTGACCACAGGGCAGCCAGTGGCCACAGGATCCATCCTGAGAACCCTAAGTAGAAACTGGTAATATAGGAGAAAACTCGGGGAAAGTAAGACATCTATAGATCCAGTGCCCATGTCCCCCAGATGTCTCCCAGCCACCCACCCGCTCCCGTGTTGGGGGGTCTCTCCCCCTCGCCGGCCCACTCCTGCTCGGCTCCTCAGTCTCGGCTTGTCTGCCCCTCCTCACGGGCTTTCCCTGCCTTTGAGACTAGGCGGGGCCCTCTTTGTTTTTTATTTATTTTTTTTAAACATTTTTTATTGATTTCAGAGAGGAAGGGAAAGGGGGCGGGGAGAGGTGGAAACATCAATGATGGGAGAGAATCATTAATTGTCTGCTTCCTGCAGGGCCCCTCCTGAGGACTGAGCCCAAAACTCGGGCATGTGTCCTGACCGGGAATCAAACCATGACTTCCTGGTTCATAGGTTGATGCTCTACTGAGCCACACTGGCCAGGCGACCCTGCCTATTGTAATGTCTGTGTCTCCTGCTAGAGCCAGCGCCCCCTTCCACGCTTCTGCTCAGTAATGGCCCTCAGCAATGGCGCTAAGGTCACTCGAACTCTCGCCCATCCTGCCTGGCCATTTGCTGTTCCTCTTGAGCACTGACCGCACACCGTGGGCCTTGTCAGGGAGTAACGTGACTGAGACCAGCACGGAGGGAAATAGACCAGTGGAACCTTCTCCGTCCCCTGGCTTAGCCCTCTGTTTGCAGCTGGATCAGAGAGAGCAGAAATGTCCCACGGTCGCCCGGCTCCTGAGGGCGGCGGGCAGCAGGTCTGGCTGCTCCCTGTAGCCGTGACCAGGGCGGGCTCCGGGCGGTTCCCACGGCCAGGGCTGCACGGCTTCACCTCAGACCTCGGAGCCAGGGCCTGAGGCACTTGCAGCACAAACCACTTGTCCCTCAGGGCCCTCAAGTCACCAGATGGCCCCGAGTCGGCTCAGTCGGAGGAGGAAGTGGACGAACTGTCCCTCATCGACCACAGTGAGATCATGGCGAGGCTGACGCTCAAGCAAGAGGTGGGTACCTCGCAGGCCTTGGTGCAGAGTCTGGCCGGTGACGAGGGTGAGGGGTTTTGAGGGGCCTGTAACCTTGAGGTGTACCAAACAGAAGGCCCATGTGCGGTGTTGGCCTCCAGGAGGCTGCCGGGCCGTGGCTCCCCGCACCTCTTCCATCCTGGCTCAGTGCCCCTGCCACCAGGGGTGCGCCAGGCCCGGGGCACATGGATGAGTAACAGGACAGAGTGCGGCATCCCTTCTCTGAACGTCCGGCCAGCGATCTTGGGAAGGCGAGGGGGCAGCTCTGAGCCGCAGGTGGGTGGTTTGTGAGAAAGTCCACGAAGGTGCTAGCACAGGGCCCTCGTGTTAGTGATAGCACGACCCACCGGTCCCAGCAGGCGAGACATGGCTGTCAGGGCCTCAGGCTGCCTCCATCCTGAGCTTGTCAGGAGGGCTTATTGGCAAAAACAGTCCCCACGCCTGTCAAATCGAGGGGAGCTACCCTGGGAGAGCTTTGCGTCTGCCCTCTGCCCTGCGATGCTGGGGACACGGAAGAGAGGCAGTCACACGGCCCGCCCTGAGGGTGTGACCACGATCCCGGCCGGACTAGAAGCAGCACAGACGCGCAGACACGCAGCGGGCGGATCCGGCCCTCGCTCCCTGCGGGCGGGCGGGCTGAGCCGCCAGGCAGCATGGCTGACGGGCGCGGGGACGGCCGGCTCCTCTGCAGGAGAAGTGCTGGTTCCTGACCCTTCCCAGAAAGCTCTTCCAGCAGTCAGGTCGTGGGCATAGCCACCCCGCCCTTGGCTGGAAGTCCCAGGCACATTGAGGACGCGAGCCCGGAGAGGGAGTGGGGCCCGGGGAGCAGGTGTGTCTGCAAGATGGACTCCGGGAGCCACGAGCGGGTGGTGCTCCCTTCTGTCACAGCAAGGGCTCCCGGCGGCCCTGGCGGCAGCTCTGCCTAGGCCAGGCGCATCAGGTGAGGCCTCCGTGCTCACCTGGAAGTGGGGCCCTGTCCGTACCTGGCAGGCGCCACTCACACCGTCAGTCCTGTACGCAGTGTCAGGGGTAACGTAAATGTCTTGGTGACACTGTACACTCTCCTGTGAAGGGCTCCCCGGGAGGACCCGTGACATGACAAGTGCGTCTCCCCCTGGGAGCAGACGCAGCCTTAGGGCAGCTCGCTGCCTCAGTTATCCTGGAAGAGTCTGGGACAGTCCTGTCTGCCCCCCTGGGGTCCACTGTCCCCGGAGCGTGAGAGCCGCCCTCCTCGCCTCCCTGACCATGGGTTGGTGAGCAGGGACAGGTCGAATGGTGCCGGTCCCCTGACCCAGGTGTGTCTCAGAGCAGCGTGACCCAGGCCGGCAGTGTCCGGGCGCCTCAGGCCGTCCGCCTCCCAGACGAGTTCCCCTCCGTGCCTGTCTGCCCAGTGGGCAGGGGAGGGGCGCGGGGCGTGCCTGGCCTCCACAGCGTGGCCACACCAGTCCCAGCTGAGGGAGAGCCGGAGAGGGGCCTGCGATCTCTGGCATCCCCGCCCGTGGCTCTGAAACTGGCTTCCCCTGGCTGCACTGTCCTTGCAGGGTGACGACGGGCCCGACGTCCGGGGAGGATCCGGGGACATCCTGCTGGTCCACGCGACTGAGACAGACAGGAAAGGTATGCAGCGCCTCTGCGTAGCCTCTGTCCGTGTCCGCTCCCTGGATCTGGGCGCAAACTGCTGTAGCCACCATCAGCCTGCCCTCCGCCAGCCCTGAGTGGATCAGGAGGCGGTGATCCTGGCTCTTGGTAGTTGGAGCCGCCTGGGGAAGCAGCAGTGAGGGCCAGGCTCTGCTTCCCGCCCTCGTGGAGCGTGTCCCCCATTGGTGTGGGGCAGTGATGGCCTGGGACCCACAGGGTCGGGAGGGCAAGTTTCAGATGCAGAGTCAGCTCCACAAGTGGTACCTCCAGGGAAAACGTGCTCCACAATCGTGTTCAGGTAGCTCGCAGGTGGCCTTTGTACTGCCCGATGTCTGTGTGCCATTACTGCAGACTGGGCGGGCTGCATTCAGGTTCGCCCTGGGGCTTCAGCCGACAGCCGGGTGCTGCCTCCCCAGGCTGGTTCCCGGCCCCTGGGGTTAGGAGCTCCTGTGGGCGCCACCTGCAGGCAGAGAGCTGCGCTCTGCCAGGGGGAGAGGAGGCTCAAGGAAGGCCTGTGACCTTGGTCAGCACGGCGACACTCATTCTCTTTTACATTTTAAAAATTATTACAAGAATGAGGTAACCACAGGGCTAAAATAAGGTGTGGAAGGAAGAAAAACATCCTGGTCTTGAAACCCTAATTCCCCCATTTCATTTTTGTAGCTAACCAAATCCTTATAGCAGATTTCTCAAAATGTGATTCTGTAAACTGTCAAATTATGAAAGTAGTACAAGAACCATGGTTAACATTGCAGAAAGTTTGAAAAATAGAAAAGCAGAAATGGCTCCCACCGACTCACAGCCACCGTCTTATCCTCCATGATGGTCCCTCTGGTGCCTTCTGTGCAGGCAGAGCCCAGGCCCGGAGACAAGTGAGTCCTGCTGGGCCCGTCACAGGCCGGGCAGCCCCTGGGCTCAGCTTCCAAAGAGGTTGGTAGCGCCCAGAGAACGTGCTGAGTGAACGCACGGACAC
Source organism: Vespertilio murinus (assembly GCA_963924515.1). NCBI lineage: Eukaryota > Metazoa > Chordata > Mammalia > Chiroptera > Vespertilionidae > Vespertilio > Vespertilio murinus. Next base: position 183,083,975 of record OZ004708.1, on the reverse strand, counting down.
AGAACACGTCTGCGCAGAGGGAGTCTCTAGACTGTCCCCTCGGCCGTGGGGCAGCCGGGCTCTGCTCTGCAGGGCGCCCTCTGCGCCTCGGCTGGCAAGAGGACCGGTTTTCCCTTTGCCCAAAGGAGAGGGATGAGGGGGAGCTGGCTGCAGTCCTCGGCTCCGGGCAGCAAACGCTGCTGTCCTGCCCGGTGCAGCCAGCTGTGCCCAAGGCCAGTGGGGGTCCAACCTCCTGCAGGCATTCCCTCTGACCTAGCCCCAAAGCCTGCTGCTGAGGCTGAGCGGTTCTCTCCGCGCCTGTGACGAAGGCCTTTGAGCCGTGGGGTCTGAGTTGTGTGTCTCCCGGGCGGGGCATGTGGCAGCCACCTCGTAACCGCACGTCCTTCCCTCCAGATCTGGTGCTGTACTGTGAGGCCTTCCTGACCACCTACCGGACCTTCCTCACCCCCGAGGAGCTCATCAAGAAGCTGCAGTACCGATATCCTTTACACCCTCACCGCAGGCCCGCGCTGGAGAGGGGACGGGCCATGCCGGGCAGCGGGCAGAGAGGCGGCCCATGCCCAGCTTTGGGGCCTCGGGCCAGGCCTCCTCTGTGAGCCTCCTTCCCACCTGCCAAAGGGCTGCGGGAGGCGTGCGGTGCCTGGGACAGGGAGGCCGCGGTGGCAGGTGGTGAGGGTGACTCAAACCATTAGAATTGAGGCCTTGAGGGCAGGAACATGGGGGCCCCTGCAGAGACCCAGCAAGTTGGCACCTGCAGCTTCTGAGCTGAGTCCCAGGGCGTTGGGGTGATGGTTGCAAATGTGTGGGATGAGGGGATCGAGATTCAAGTGAACAGCCTTGGATAGGCTTGGCCACTCCGCCTGGTGGCAGACGTGGCTGTGGACAGCTGCACATCTGTGACAAAATGGACTGTCCCCCCCCACACACGTCTGCCCAAGAACCCTTTCCAAGGACCACCGCCTGCAGTCCTGGCCAGGGCGCCTCAGGCCCAGAGTAGGCCAGCCCAGGGTCCACTGCTTTTTGGCCACGTCCTTGAGTCACAGCCTGTGACTGCCACCTGCTGGTCGGCGCTGTCACTTGGAGTAGGAAGTCGGGTTCCAGCTCCCTTCCATCCTGTGTGCCCTCAGGCCTCCCCTGCTGCCCTCCGTCTCCCACAGCCCGCCTTCCACCTCCCCTGGCCCTGGCCCCGGGTCCTGGCCCCTCGGCCCGTCCACAGACACGGGCTCTCGTCAGCCTCACGCGTTCAGTTGCTTGCAGGCCTGCAGCGGCCAGTAGTCGTGACTCCCACTGCTGAGCGCGCTGGTGCTGGGCAGACTGCCGACAGGCATTCGCATGTCCTCCCGACACGCGGGTCCCCGGGGGCGGGGAAGGGTCTGCAGGGGCAACAGAAACATGGCCCTCAAGGCAGAAAGCACGGCCTCAGGAGCTGCTGGAGGCAGTGGGTGTTGGAAGGGCCGCTGGAGGAGGTGCGGTGGGGTGGGGGGCGATCTCAGGCTCTGGGAAGACGTGGGAACTCGTGGCTAGAGTGCAGGAAACACCTCTGGGCTCTGCACCTCCCCAGCCCGGGGCTTCGGCGGCTGCGTGTGGCCTCTGTCCTCTACCTGGGGCTCAGCAAGGCCGGCGGGCCGGGCGTGTGGAGACGGCTCTGCAGGCGGGAGAGGGCGTGGCTGAGGGCAGTCTGAGGTCTGGGGTGACACCCCCTTTACAGGCCTCTGCCCACCACCCCTCACTCCTGGCACATGGTAGCTGGCCAGGGTGGCCCTTCCGCTCCCGTCCCACGTCCCTCCGTGTGAGAACAGCTGTTTCTTTAACCCACGCTCCACATACGAGAAGTTCTCTCCCTTCGCCGACACGTTCAAGAAGCGCGTCAGCAAGAACACGTTCTTCGTGCTGGTGCGGGTGGTGGACGAGCTGTGGTGAGTGCTCTGCCCGCGGATCGTGGGCCACAGGGGCGGCTTCCCCCTCCTCGCCGTCCCGCCTGCTCCTCCCCGGCTACGTGACCGAGGTTCTGGACAGAGCTCTCCCGCCCGCTCTCAAGTGGCCTAGCCCAGGCCAGCCCTGGCCCCGCCCTGGTTCTGGTGGGGCTGTGCTCCGCCCTCCTCGCCCTGGGGCTGCCATGCTGTTATTGGCCGCACCCATCACGCCTCCTGCCCTCCTGGGCTGGGGGGAAATGCCAGGCCCCACCTTCCAGGTGCTTCCCTTCTGCTAGCGCACAGCCCGGCCTGCCTCCTGCCGTGGCCAGTGCCCTGCACGGGCGGTGCTGGGCGTCCGGTGGCAGCGAGTCTGAGGGGCCAGGCCGTTGGGGAGTCCTCCCCGCAGAGCCAGGGGCTCCTCGGGACAGGGCTTCCCTGGGTCTGTCTCTCAGCCCAGGCCCAGCATGGCCTCCAGGCCTGTCCGGGGCCAGCAAGCATCTGGTGAGAGGACGGTGGTCGCTTGCTACCCCTGGGCCACCCCAGCACTTGCAGGGACCGGGCCCTGTCCCCCTCCCTGTGGCAGCAGCGCCTTCCTCCTCGTGGCCCTGCCTCACCTCGTGGCCCTGGCCCGCAGCCTGGTGGAGCTGACGGAGGAGATCCTGAAGCTGCTGATGGAGCTGGTGTTCCGCCTGGTGTGCAGCGGGGAGCTCAGCCTGGCCCGCGTGCTCCGCAAGAACATCCTGGATAAGGTGGACCAGAAGAGGCTGCTCCGGTGTGCCAACTCCGACCAGCCCCTGGCAGCCAGGGGCGTGGCAGCCAGGTGAGCCGCCCGCCGCCAGCCCGGGCCCATCCTGCCCCGCTCCTGTGCTGAGAGCTGTGCCACGTTTCCTTAGTGCACCGCCCCAGCCCCAGCCTCACGCCCCAGTTCTGCCAGGCCCTGGCGAGGTGGCTAAGGGACAGCCTGGCGGGTTCCCTGGGCACTGGGCCTCTGCCCCGGGGCATGTGGCATGGTGAGACACCTTTAACCGGCACCGGGGCGAGTGGCCGCTCACCAGGGCAGGAGACAGATGGACGTGCCTGGGGCTGTGGTCAGCTCTGAATTAATTCCTTCCCAGCACTCGGGTGGCGCTGTTAATTCTCCTCCAGCCCTGCTGTGCCATCCTGAGCATGCCCCAGACCCTGCATGGGGTTCCAGTCTGCGGCCTGTCCCCCTCTGCCCTGCGTTCTCGGGCAGCTGAGACCTGCAGGACCCGCCAGCAGTGGCAGGAGACGGGCCAGCACCGGGTCCAAGCGCTCGCCCCCTCCCGCCCTAGCTCCGAGCCCGCCCGGCTCCAGCTGCCCCTGTCCGTTCACCTCGGCGTCTGTCTTCCAGGCCGGGGACCCTGCACGACTTCCACAGCCATGAAATCGCTGAACAGCTGACCCTGCTGGATGCCGAGCTCTTTTATAAAATAGAGGTACGCGCCGGGCAGAGCTCGGGCGGCTGGCTTGTCCCTGAGGAGAGCAGCGCCCATCCGGGACAGCCAGAGCTCCAGCCCCATCCAGCCTCTTCCTTTTCAGATTCCTGAGGTTTTGCTTTGGGCAAAAGAGCAGAACGAGGAGAAGAGCCCCAACCTGACCCAGTTCACGGAGCACTTCAACAACATGTCCTACTGGTAAGGCCCGGAGCCGCGGGCAGGGGTCCAGGGCAGAGCCCCGCGCCTCGTCCCCAGCGCCTCAGCCTCGCGGGCGGTCACTGAGCGGCAGCAGGAGCGCGCGCCTAGCGGAGGCTGGCTGAGGACCCCGCGGCACGGAGGGCCTGGAGCGGGGCGTGTCTGCATGCACGGGTGGCGTTTGCCCCGCACGGGTCCTCGCAGTCTCCCCTGCCAGGCGGGCAGCCTCGGGCTGCTCCTCACACTGACTGCCCGGAAGCGGGCCCGCAGGAGGGGTGGCCATTGGTACTTTCCTGTGGCCTTCGGTCCGTACAGCAAAGTGGAGCCCAGACGGTACTAATGGTGTGACATGGAACAGGGCTGTCGGCTCTTCAAAGCAGGACTCAAGCACCCACCGCCTCTCAGCGCCAGAGGTGGTCAGGGCGCGGCGGCCGTGCTGTCCTCGCTGCGCACCGCCCCCCGCTGCCGCCGAGGGGTGCTGCTGTTCTTAAAACGCTCCACGGGCTACTTGTTGGCGGGAAATCAACAAGGGAGAGGTCACCCCTACCTCTCCCTCCTTCCTCCCCAACACGGCACGGTCGTTTGCAGGCACACATGGATGGCCCTGAGCTCGGCCTCGGACCCAGCCCCGTGCTGGACACAGGGCTCCCAGCGCACCCTGGGGTCTGCCTAGGAGGGGTGAGGTGGGCCCCGCAGACCACAGTCCTCAAGGCGGATCAGTCAGGCCCCTCCATGGGGCAGCAGGGACCCTTCCTCCCAGTGATGGCGGGGCTGTGGGAAGACTTTGCGGGGCTAGCCTTGCCTTGGCGCTAAGCTTCTGAGCGGTGCCCCCATTCGTGTCTGTCAGGGAGGCCTCTGAACCCACAGGCCTGCCCCGCTGAGCAGGTCTGAGGCTGCGAGTCCACCCCAGTGGGGCTGGCTCAGCTCTGCCCAGGAGAGCTCTGCTGGCATCCTCAGAGGCCGCCATCCTGGTGTTGGGCACCAGCCGCCAGACCTCTGTGGCCTGTGGCCTGCCCCTGGGATTCCTGAGCTCCTGAAGCCAAGACAAGGGCTGCAGTCGGTGCTGCCAAGCCCAGGGCACCCGCTACCAGCCATGGAGCGTCCGGCGGGCCGTCTGCTCCGGACCACAGGGCCTGAGGGAGTGCAGTCCCCTCAGCTCTCCCTCCCGTCCCTGCAGGGTCCGCTCCATCATCATGCTGCAGGAAAAGGCCCAGGACAGGGAACGGCTGCTCCTCAAGTTCATTAAGATCATGAAGGTACCCGAGCTCCCCCCCCCTCCCCAGCCTGCTCCTCCGCCCCGCCCCGGCCCGCCCTCACAGCGCCTCTCTCTGCAGCACTTGCGGAAGCTCAACAACTTCAACTCCTACCTGGCCATCCTCTCGGCGCTGGACTCGGCGCCCATCCGCAGGCTCGAGTGGCAGAAGCAGACCTCGGAGGTGAGCTCAGGCCGGATGGAGAGGGCTGGGTCCCTCTCTGCCAGTGCCCTGCTGTGGGCGGGACAGCGCACCTGCCTGCCCTAGTCTCTGCCCGCAGTCCTGGGGCCCCGAGGGGCGTGGCCGGGCTGGGTGCCGCCTCACAGTGCCCTCCGCCTGCACTATGGGCCGGCCTTGGTCCCCGGGCACCTGCTCCTTCCTCCCCTCCCCTCGGCCGGCGCTTCTCCGAGGCCTGCTCCGCGCGGGCTGCACGGGGCCTTGTGAACAGACAGACGTGCTGTTGGGGTTCCAGGGTCTGTGCTCAGGGAAAGGGGTGTTGAATGAGCCTGGGTCAGGGGGCCCTGGGGAAGTGTTGGTGAGGCCAGAGCCTGAGTAGCAGCCTCCTGGGAAGGGAGGGGATGCCCAGCGGGGCCAGTGGAGTGCACAGACTGTGCTGGCGCCTCAGGCAGCAGGACAGGGTCAGTGTGGCCAGTGGCCATGTCCTGTGGGGACTGGACCTTCATTCATATGGAGGCCAAGCCCCAGGGCTGAGTTGGCCGGCCGCCCAGGCTGTCTGGAGGTGACAGAGAGGACAGTTGTAAGCAGTGTTGTTAGAAGTGGGGCATCCACACCAGTTGCCCCCGGAAAGCATGAGGTGCTCAGGAGGCAGGGTGGCTGCTTGGAGGAGGTGACCATCAGAGTGAGGCGCCTACCAGCCAGAAAGGCAGGGGCGGCCGAGTCTCCCAGACCAGAGCCAGGCTGCGTGCAGGAGCCGTGAGGGGAGGCGGCCTGGAGGGCGGTGAGAGCGGAGGAAGCTCGGAGCCGATGCCGGGGTGGGTGGGCTGCAGCCGGCTCCGCCCAGCGGTGGCCCGAGGTCCAGGGCCTGCGCCCACGTGGGTGCTGACGGGGGAGGTGGGAGCCCAGCAGGCACTCAGGCCCTCTGCAAGGCGCTCCCTAAAGGCCTGGTCTCCCACATCCGGGCAGAGCCCAGTTCTGGGTTGGTTAGTGGGTACCCTCGAGCACTGGCAGAGGGTGGGTGACAAGTTGGTCTGCGAGGAGGGGTGGGGCCCCCCGCTGTCCCAGTGCTCACACACTCCCCGTCCCTCCTGCACAGGGCCTGGCCGAGTACTGCACACTGATTGACAGCTCGTCCTCCTTCCGCGCCTACCGGGCCGCCCTCTCGGAGGTGGAGCCGCCGTGCATCCCGTACCTGTGAGTAGAACGCCTGCCCGGCTTTGCCCTTCGGTTGCTCTGGGGATGCTGCATGGGCTCCCGGAGGAACCACGCTATGGGTTCCCCCAAAAACGTTGATACTGTCTCACCTCTAAGCTGTGCACAAGGAGTGCCCTTCACTTCTAAGCAGAATAGCGGGTCCAGTGGAGAGGTTCCGCCCCTGTCCTGTCCCCCTTCCCCCTGGCCTGCAGGCAGCGCGCACAGACGGAAGCATCCTTCCCCCGCAGCACGTGGTGCCATGTCCCAGCAGGCCCCAAACTCAGCCGCACGCCCCCGCCGCCTGAGGGCCCCGGTCACCCCAGCGACCCTCAGAGCAGCTCAGCGAGCGTGTCCCCGTGTGGGCCTGGCAGAGGGAGCACATGGGTGTTTCCTGGGAAGGGATCCTTGGTCAGGAAATACAGGAAGTGACGACGGAAATGAAAGCAGGCTTCTGTTGCAGGTCTTATCAGAGCCTTGGTGTGCTGGCGGGCACAGTCTCCGAAAGGGGTGGGAGAGTCAGGGTGCTGCCCAGGGCTGGGGGTCTGATGGAGTGTCCCACAGCCGACGCCCCTCCAGCCTCCCGGCCTCACTGCTCTGCTCTCTTTCCCGTGGGCCCTGGGCTGGGCCTCCCAGGTGGAGGGGCTGCCGTCACTGGTCACGTGGCTTCGTGTCCTGTGTTAGAGGCACCTGCTAACCAGAGGGCTCTCTCCGCCCACTCCCAGCGTGGGGTCCTGTGATTTCTCCTATTCACCTATGAATTTACATGAGCAAGCCCACGACTCTGCGGCTTCTGCAGCAGCCAGTTCCCCGACGGGCCTCTCAGGCCGGACAGCCACCGCGGCCTCTGCAGTGGGCAGGCCTCCAAGGCTCCTCGGGGACCTGAGCTGGCTTTGCCTGGGCCCCAGGGTTTGGGAGCCGGGACTTCCGCTGGACAAAACACACGCCTCTCAGAAGCGCTGGGGCTTTGGTAGTTTTTCAGGCACCGCCCAGGGGCCAGGGCATCCGCGCTGGCTTGTCCTGTGGCCCAACCAGCTGCCTGGACAGCAGCCACCTTCGAGTCACCTCGAGGTAACTGGGCTCTCCTCCTCCCAGGGGGCTCATCCTGCAGGACCTCACCTTCGTGCACCTGGGGAACCCGGACTACATCGACGGCAAAGTGAACTTTTCCAAACGCTGGCAGCAGTTCAACATCCTGGACAGCATGCGCTGCTTCCAGCAGGCGTGAGTGCGCCCGCCCTCGGCTCCTGGGCCCGAACAGAGATGGGAGGTGGCGAGGACCGGGCTGTCAGGAGGCCAGAGACAGGATGGCCCGTGGCCTGCACGCAGGTGGCAGCCAGCCCGTCCCCTTTTCCCAGACAGGAAACTGGTGGCCGGTCTTACTGGCAGACGGTGGCCCACCGGGCGCCAGAGTAGTGGGTGGGCCCAGGGTCAGCGGCTCCCAGGGTGGGCCACGGCATGGAGCACCTGAGGGGGCAGCCAGCGGCAGGATGCTGTGTGGGGAGACCTTGCGGGAAGCAGGGCCAGCTTCAGGGTCTGGTGTGGGCTCTGCTTGCTGCTGACCTGTGTGGGAGCGCTCGTATCCCCCCGGAGGCCGTGGGCCGCAGGGCGCCCGCCACAGCGGTTGGCTGGGCGTCGGAGGTCGTGGGCGCTCACTGGCTGCCTTCCTCCCCCAGGCACTATGACATCCGGAGGAACGACGACATCATCAACTTCTTCAATGACTTCAGCGACCACCTGGCCGAGGAGGCCCTATGGGAACTGTCCCTGAAAATCAAACCCAGGAACATAACCAGGAGGAAAACAGACCGGGAGGAGAAGACCTAAGGCAGCTGCGTGAGCAAGGCGGACGCTCACACTCAGAGTGCGGCTCTGAGACCGAAGGGGCTTTGGACCTGTTGTGTGGCAGCAGCGCTGTTCCGGCCCCAGCCAGGGGCCCCGGGCAGGAGCCCCGAGCGTGGGCACTTCCTGCCTCCTTCCTCCCACAGGCGGAGCCCACGGCCCGGCGCGGAGCCAGCAGGCAGGTCTCGTTGCCGATTGTGAACTGGTGGTGTTCTCATTGGTTTCTGCTTTCACGTCCGTCTTCCCCTCCCGTCCCTTCCGATCTCTCCCCTGGGAGCCGCGAGTCTGCCCTCCCTGACGTGCAGGGTCCGGATCTGCTGAAATGATGAATGAGTGGAGGCTCAGGACCTGGTGGGCTGCACCCGGGACCGTGAATGAGGGGACAGTTAGCTGGGTGGGCAGAGGGCAGAGCAGGCTCAGCTGGGGCTCCTACTCTCCAGCCCTGTGAATTTTTCCTGTGGCGGATGGGGCACTGCCCACCTGGCCCTCTAGGTACGACAGGCGGCCTCAGCAGCCCGAGCTCAGGAGCCCCTGCACGGTACTGGCCCCAGCACCACGCTCAGCCTGCGGGCACCCGGGCTGTGGCCATACAGTAAGGAGTGGCGGCTGCCCTCTCTTTGCCCTTATCCCTCCCACCCCGTCACCGGGCACGGAGGGAGCTGGGGGGAGGAGGCTGGAGCCAGAGAGGACTTTACCATCGGAGAAACGCATTTCACTGAGCTGGGTTCATAGCTCCTGGTGAGTTAGTTCAGAGAGAGGGGAGTACAGGGGCGTTTCTGTCTAGGGGGAGGCCTCTGGCCCCGCCCGTCGCTTGCTGTGTGCCTTAAACTCCACCTCCTGTCCCCTCCGGCCCGCGGGCTCCCCTCCTACCTTGCTCCATCCTGTGGGTGGCAAAGACTCCTCACCGGAGTCCCCACCGCTGTGGGCTCGCCCCTGGGAGGGACAGTGTCGCTGAGAGGCGGGTCTGGGCTGCCCGCCGCCCGGAAAGAGGCAGAGAACAGCGCTCTCCATCCTCCTGTGCAGGCCGCTCTCGCTGCCGAGGTGACAATCGAGGCCAGGTCTGCAGGCCGCTCAGGGGCGGCCGCAGCTCCCACGCGCCGTGGCTCCGATGGGCCTGCTGCGCGGGCGGGCGGAGTGCTCACCTGTCCTGGGGTTGGCACCTGGTCACGCAAGCTCCAGGACTAACTGCTTAGCCCAGAGCAGAGAGCAGGAGAGAGCAGCTTCCGCGGGTTGTTGAGGTTTTGTGTGTAAAGAAGCCGTGTCACTTTGAGTTATCAGGAGCAAGGCTGTCTGACCTCCCGTCTGCCCCGTGTGGAGGAGAGGCTATGGAACGTCGGTTACGGTCCCTCTGGCGGTGGTCCTGCGGCCGCGCCAGAACACGTCACTTTACTATTTAAGAGTGTGTGTGAGTCGCTGTTTACTGCAGTGCGGTGTGGGGTGGTTTCTGGGCTGTGCTCGTTCCTCGGTCCCCGTCTCAGTCTTCCCCAGCGGCCGCTCTGCGGCTGCGCGGGCCCTCGGGGCTCCTGGCGTGGAACCGGGTTCCCTGCACTTGGGAGCCACAGGCAGCGGCTCAGCCTCAAAACCAGCCTCTGGAGGACGAGGCGTGGCTCAGCCATGAGGGGGGAGGGGAGGCTCCACACCCCAGTTCAGGAGTGGCCCTGCTCCCTCCCCACCCTCGGGGGCTGCGCACGAGCCCGGCGTGAGGACAGCGGCTTCCGCCCGGGCCTCATGAAGACGGCCTCCGGGCTCCGGGAGTTACCACACCCCGTGCTGGCACCGCAGCCTGCGTGGGCTGTGTGTCTTGGGGACAGGGTATGGGACTTGATCTTCAGGACAGACAGACACGACCAGGTCGGTCGGGTTCCTGCAGTGGGGAGAGCCAAGGAGAGGGCAGGCTGGCGCCAGGTCCGAGCTGAACCTGAGAAGCACCTCCCGCCCAGTGTTACGTTGTAATATATATTCCCGGCTTCCCGGCTAACGGCGGAGAGGGGTCTTCCCGCAGACATTTCACGTGTACTTTTGTATGAGGAAATAAACATGCAGCCACCTGCCGTGTGCCGCCGCGTGTCAGAGTGATGGTTCAGGCGCCTCCTTTCTGCGCTCCTCGTCCCCCACTAGCTCCAGGCAGAGGCCTGGGCTCCGTCCACCCTCAGAGGCCTCTGTCCGAGCACAAGGCCTGGCTTCGGGGAGGGGCCATTGGTGTCCCTGGGGGGCGAGAAGCAGCCCCCCCTCACTTAGACCCCCCCCAGGTGTCCCCGGCAGCCTCACCTGGGCCAAGGTGGTACCACCACGGCTTCCGGGAAGCCTTCCTCACCACTCGGCACGCACCACGGTGCCACACCAGCTTGCCACAGACATTGTCACCCTGCGCCAGCCGTTCTCTCCTGCACACGGTGCCCCGTGCCCCAGCCCCTCCCTCCAGGCGGGCAGCACACTCCCTCCGCCTCCGCCATGGGTCTCCCCCCGGGCCTGGAGCCCCCGGAGGGCGGTCTCCTTCCCACGGCGGCTGAGTCCGCCTCAGTGACACGCAGCTTCCCTCCAGACTCCGTCCTTGGCACGTGCGGGCATGTAAGTGTCCGGCACGTCACGGATGAACACCACAGTCTGCTTCCACCGTGAGGCAGCAGCCGTCCTGGTGTCCCCAGCCTGGCAAGGACTGGCCACTGGCCACGGGCCCCGAGCTGTGCTCCTCTGACTCTAGGGCTCGGCGCTCTCGGTCCCTCCCTCTGGCTTTCCAGATTTCCGGGGCCTCCCAGCACCCTGAGCCACACGGCCCCTCCTGGGCTCTCTGTGTGGAACTGCTCTCCTCCACTTAGCTCTGTGAGCCAGCTGGAGTGCGTTTCCATACAGTTTGAGAATAGTTTTTTCCAACCAGATAGCCAACTCTGCTTACTCTGAGCCTTCCTCAGCCCGCTCCATTAAAAGGCCATTCGATGGGGTAGTGACTCCCACACACGCTGGGGGCGTGTTTTATGTCCTATGGGCAGTGCTGTCCCAGGGGTTGTGCCGCTGTGATAAGCTCTGACATCCAGGGAAGACAGTCCCCTCATTCAGTTCTTTAAAAAATGTCAGTTTTTACACATTTCCCTTCTGTTTTTAAAAACTTGTGTTATAGTTTTAAAACAAGAAAACGGGTTTCTTGTTGGGATTTCATTATATCTCTAAGAATGCTGCATATTCTTATACTACACCTTCCTGTCCAGATACTTTGTTCGATTTTATATACATAGGATGTCCCCCAAAAATGTATACACACACTTTGAATAACGATAAAGGCAGCGTTTATTAGAATGCGTTTCATTTTCACATTTGAGCTACCAGCCGTTAGCGTGTATACGCGTTCGGGGGACCTGCTGTAGATATAAAGTTACATAGACAATTAATTAAAAGTCATTTTCCTGACTTGGGCCCAGATCATCTTATCAAACTTATTTCTAGATTTTACTGTATCATCACTACTGTGAGGAGAATTTTAAAATTCTTTTTCCATTTTAACTTTATTGCTAATGACTATCACATTTATTTAATATCCAACTCTTTTACTGAGTTACTCTAATTTTTTCATTGATTCTTGGATATTACAACTAGAAAGTAATTTTGTCTCTTTTGACAAGACAGACTGCAGATTTCATATTTCAAATTTCACTTAGTTGTTTTTACATTAGCTAGAACAGCCATGGGCAAACTACGGCCTGCGGGCCGGATCCGGCCCGTTCGGCTGTTCTATCTGGCTGTTCTATCTGGCCCGCGGAGCCGAAAGAGCGGAGGGTTCTCTTGCTCTCCCCTCCGCTCCTTCACCAGCAGCCCAAGATGAGAGAGCCAGCATGGTCAGGCTGCTTTTGTTCCGGCCCTCTGGTCCAGTTTAAGAACCCATGGAGGCCCTCGAGTCAAAAAGTTTGCCCACCCCAGAGCTAGAACCTTAACACAATGTTGAACAGCAGAGACACGGGGGCCTCCGTGGATTGCGCCCGTGTAATGGTTCCTAACGGTTTTAGTAGTTTCCCGTTTCCTGTGCTGTTCCAGCTGGCTCCTTAGCTTCTGCTTCCCGGGCGCTCACGGAGATGGGGACCCTCCGCTCCCATGTCCACTCCGAGCTGCCCTCTGGACCACACCCGGGCTCTGTGCCCAGAGCAGGCCGGGCAGGGATTCTCTCCCTGGCGCTCACCTCGGTCAGTGCCCGCACGTCCTCCCACGGTTCCTCCTCCGCTGGGCCACACGCGGGGCCAGGAGGTACCTGCGTCCGGGCGGCAGCGGTCGCATCCCTGCCGTCCTGGCCACGGCGCCCGGCACCTCCAGGGCTGTCTGTCTGTCTGCCTCCGCCCAGGGCCAGGTGCCAGGGCTGCAGCCGCACCCAGAGGCGCAGAGAGCAGGTGGTGCGACACGAGCCGCCGTCTTCTCTGGCTCAGCCCCCTCCTCTCCGCGCAGACGGGCTGTCACCTGAGTCACCGGCGCCTTGAGAATCTGGTGAAAGCTCGAGCCTCCCGGCTGCGGGGTGGGAGGCCTGGCTGCCCTGCGCCCATCGTGGACCCTCGTTCCCTGCCCCCCTCCCCTCCCCTGGGGCTGGGGCTGGGGAAGGCCCCGTGGACGGGCACTGTGCTGGCCCCACGGGCCCAGGGCAGGCCGCGCTGCGGCCCCGTACCGAGGAGGAGAGCCGGTCTCCCTGAGCAGCGAGAAGCCCTAAGGCCAGGGCTGTTCTTGGGGCGCGGACCGGACCAGCCAAGGAAGTCACTGTCGGTCTCAGTGCCCCTGCCGGTGAGTCCAAGGGGGAGGCGTGGGGGCCCGACTGTTGCCCCCACTTTGCAGATGAGGAAACAGACTCGTGGCCTTGGTTTCTGGGTGCTGCGGGGCCAGCATGAGAGCCTGTCTGTCCCAGGATGGGGCAGGGCCCTGACCGACCCGCCAGGAGCTGAGGGTGGAGGCTGGGCCACCAGCCCTGTGGGGACCCGAACCCACAGCTGTGCCCGAGACCTGACTGACCCGGGAGGCCAGGTGTGCAGTCCCCCCCCGCCCCCCGCCCCCCGCGGTGCTGAGCACAGACTTCTGGTCCCTCCGCGGGCTCCTGGGGGTGAGGTGATGGCAGGGGCCTCACGCCAGCCACAGTCCCAGGAAGACCTCAGGAGGAGGCACCAAAGAAATGGGGCTCCGGGCCCCCCCCCCCCCCGCCCCTCAGGGCTGAGGCAGCCACAGGTGTGCTGAGCGTGCCAGTCCCTCCCGTTCCTTCCCCCCCCCCCTAACCCCCGCACCCCGCTCCCGGCCCTCTGGCCCCAGCAGGGATCAGTCACAGGAGCCTGGGCAGGTCCGGCCTCACGGGAGGTAGAGGGCCACCAGCACGTAGATGACCCAGCTGGTGGACACGAAGACGCCGAAGAGCAGGCTGAACAGCACGAGGGAGCGGGCCTTGCGGGAGGCCTCCTCCGCCTGGGCCAGGTCCCCCCCGGCTCAGGGCCGAGCGCGTCTGCAAGAGACAGAGTGAGGTGAGCCCCGCCCCCACCCTCCCATGGGCACCCGGGGAGCTTGGGGCCCGCCCAGGAGCGATCAGGTGGCGGCGCCAGCTCTCCGGCGCCTCTCGGCTGGCATACTGCACCCCCTCGCCCTGGTCTCCTCGATCTCCACAACCACCCCACAAGGTGGTGGTTTTGTCGCCCCCACTTGGCAGATGAGGAAACGCGTTCAGAGACGTTAAGTGACTGTCCTAGGGCCACACAGCTGGTGGCGGGGCCGAGAGCTGCCTTCTCCCCAGTCCTGGCTGAGCGTCAGGGAGCTTGGGGAGGGGGGGGGGCACGTGGCCAGCTCAGCCTCGGGCAGAGACCCCGGGGGCTTGCCTGCTCTGTCTGTGAGAACACCTCCATTGGCGTGACTGGGTCCCCAGAGCCTGGCCGTGCTCAGGGCAGGGGGGGTGGGGGTTAACAGATGGAGAGTTGGTGGGGAGTGGGTGGGCAGGGGGTGGGCAGTGGGAGAGAGACTGGCAGCCGGCTGGTGAGAGGGATGAGTGGGGGGAGATGCACACAGCCCCGGGATGGCAGCTCCTGGGCCTTGGCAGCCACTCGGCTTCCTGAGCCTGGAGTGTGGGCGGGGCCGAGGGGCAGGAGGCGTCACCATGGGAACGGGCCCAGAGATGGCACCGATTCCCAGTCCCCCTCCTGAGAGGGGCACACCTGGGTGGGGGCCCCCATGCCACCCGGCCCCGGCGCGGCACGTGCTGGCGGTGCCGGGCGGCCCACCTCGTGGGAGTAGACGACGGCCAGGAGCCCGGTGAGCAGGCAGCAGAAGAGGGTCACCAGCACCGACTCCATCATGTAGTCCTTGGGCAGCGGCCTGTGCTCCACGGCGGCGGGCGCGGGCACGCCGGCCAGGGCGCCGTTGTACTGCGGGGGAGGCCGCGGCATGAGCGAGTGCCCGGCCCCACAGCGAGGTCCCAGGAGCCCGGCCCAGCCCAGGGTCCGGCCACCACCGGCCCGTCCTCAGGGGCTCCCCGCCCCCGGGCGCCCCGCTGTCCTAAGGCAGCGGGTGTGTTTAGTCTAACGGTCCAATCAGATCACCCCTCCCAGGGGCTCTCCATGGATCCCCCCACTAGGCTGATGAACCCCCACTCCCGGGCCGCAGGCCGGCTCCTCCTGCCTGAGCTGCACCCTCTGCCGGAGCGCCCTCCTCCTCACCCCCAGAACCAGCTCCGGTGCCCCCCCTTCTGGGCGCCTCCTGGGCCCCCTTTCCTGTTCCCCTCGGGCCCCAGGCCCGGCAAGGGTCACCGCGACTTCTATGTCTGTGAGCCCACCCCGGGGTGAGCGGGCAGTGAGGGGGGTAAGGGGTGAGTGGGGGGGTCAGAGGTGGGGGGGTAAGGAGTAGGGAGGGGTAAGGGTGAGCAGGGCGGGCAGATAAAGGGTGAAGAAGAAAGGGGTGAGGAGATAAGGGGTGAATGGGTGGGATAAGGGGTAAGTGGTGGGGGGAAGGGGTGAGGGGAAGGGGTGTGCAGGGGGAGGGGACATAGAGCGGGCATCCAGCAGGGTGGCCGGGCTGGGGGCACTCACCATGGGGAAGGGCGCGAACAGCTGCGGGGGGGCGGGGTAGAGCGGCGTGGCGGGCGGCGGGTACAGGGCGGGGGGCGGCGGCCCGGGCTGGAAGAGGACCGGCCCCGGGGGGAAGGGCGGGTACAGCAGGTGCACGGCCTTGGGGTCCGGCGGGGCGTAGGGCGGGGGCTCGGCCACGAAGCCGATGTTGGAGATGCCGCCGCCGGCTGCCGCCTTGGGCCCCTGCCCGGCATCGCCCTCCCCCGGGATGGGGGCCGGGGCGGGGGCGGGGGGCACCGCGGTGGCTGCGGCCGGGGGGTCGGCGGGGGGCACGGCCGGGGCCGGGGCGCTGCCCTCGTCCGCGGCGGCGGCGGCGGCGGCTTCCTCACGGGGCCCTCCGTCCTCATCCAGGAGCTGCGGGCGGCGCAGGAGCTGCGGGAGCTCGGGTCTCGGGGGGTCCTCGGGGCCCTCAGGGCCAGCACCCCCTTTTGTGTCCACCCCTGGGAAGAAATGGCAGGTTTCATGAGCCTCAAGAGACCATTGGCCCGGTGGGTCCCTGCCCCCAAGCCCCCAAACAGCTGGAGCCTCTCCACGCCTGTCCCCAGAGCCCACGGACAAGGACGGGCTCCAAGGGTCAGGGCCTCTGGGGGCACGGCCGGGTGCCAGCTGATGCACGACGGCCTGGCCCTGCCCTGCCCTGCCCCTGCATCTGCCCTGGCCCTGCCCCTGCCCCGGCCCCGGTCCTGCCCCTGCCCTGCCCTAGCCCTGCCTTCCCTGCCCCTGCATCTGCCCTGGCCCTGCCCCTGCCCCTGCCCCGGTCCTGCCCCTGCCCTGCCCTAGCCCTGCCTTCCCTGCCCCTGCCCCGGCCCTGCCCTGGCCCTGTCCTGCGCCCTGGGCCAGGCAGCCTCCAGCCCAGGCCCTGCTGCCCTGTGGACGGAGGGAGAGGAAAGCGGGGCCAGGGCAGCCCTGGAGAGGCGTCCTGAGGCCCAGGCAGGAGGGGCCCACGGGGAGCTGGGGACGCTGCTCAGGGGGTGCGGGACCCTGAGTGACGTCACATTTACGTCAGTGGCTACACCAGCCAGGCAGAAAGCGGCAGGAACCACTGGCCGTAACCCGCACGCTGGGCCAGACGCACTCAGAGACACGGTCCGGGTGTGTGTGTGTGTGTGTGTGTGTGTGTGTGTGAGTGTGTGTATGTGTGAGAGTGTGTGTGTGAGTGTGTGTATGTGTGAGAGTGTGTGTGTGTGGGTGTGTGTGTGTGTGTGAGTGTGTGTATGTGTGAGAGTGTGTGTGTGTGTGTGTGTGAAGAAAGCTATCGGGAAGGGAGGTCCACATTTAAGGAAGGTTTGTGACTAAGTTTGACCCGGAGCGCTGGGCTCTGCCAGGAGGACCCCTGTGGGTCGGGGGGGGGGTTGGGGGAGCAGGATTGCTGGTCTACTGGAGGGTGGGGGCGGCCGGAATGTCCCTGCCCCTGGGAAGCAGCCGCCCGCCCAGTAGACCTGGTTAGACACTCGGCACCGCCAGCAGCGCCCAGCCTCACCCACCCAGACAAGGGCTGCAGTGTTCACATGAGGCGCCAGCCAGCCAGGCTCAGGGGTTGGGTGTCAGCCTATGAACCAGGAGGTCACGGTTTGATTCCCAGTCAAGGACACAAGCCCAGGTTGTGGGCTCCATCCCCCGTAGGGGGCGTGCAGGAGGCAGCCGATCAATGGTTCTCTCTCATCACTGATGCTTCTGTCCCTCTTCCTTCCTCCCTGAAATCAATAAAAATATATTTAAAAAATGAAAATAAGCACTGGCTGGTGTGGCTCAGTGGATAGTGTCCGCCTGCAGACTGAAGGGTCCCAGGTTTGACTGCGGTCAAGGGCACAGGCCGGGGTTCCAGCCTTGGTGCCCAGTGGGGGGCGTGCAGGAGGCAGCAGCCCAATGAGTCTCTCCCTCTCCCTTCCTCTCTGAAATCAATAAAATACTTTTAAAATAAGTAAAAATGAAATAAGGCACCACCACCACCCTGCTGGGACCCTGGTTTGCTGTCTGAGCCAGCGGGCCTTCGGGTGCCCCTGGCTGACAGTGACTGTGAGGAGCTTTCGGCCAGTGGCCATGCCAGCGCCCCTGCGGGTCCGGCCAGCGCCCTCCGAACATGCCGAGCCCAGCCTGCCAGGCGGGCGGGCGGAGCTCCCGCCGTGGCCGGGGAGCTGACCACCACGTGGACGGCTGTGCCGGTGACAGCGGAAACGAATAAAGCGACCACCACAGAAGGAGCCGGCGAGCGAGCACAGGAGGCTCTGCAGGCCGGGGCGGCCGGGGCTGTTGCTTTTCTGTCCCCATTTCCGAGATGCCAGAACAGAGGCTCCGGCCGGCAGGGAACCCGAGCCGCCAGCCGTCCCGTGGGCGCCGCCCCAGTTATCGGACAACAGCCGCGGCTTCCCCGGGCCCCGCGGGCAAATGCCGGCCGGTGGCGCGGAGATAGCGCTCCCTCCGAGTGAACACGGGCCGCGGGGCTGCCCGCCCGCCGCCCGCCCGCGGGGCTCGGGTTCTGGACACTCGAGCCTCGGACATTCCGGCGGGAGGGAGGGAGGGGAGGGGAGGGATGGAGGGGAGGGGAGGGAGGGGAGAGGAGGGGAGGGAAAGGGAGGGAGGGGGCGCTCCCGGGTCATGGAGGGCGGGGAGAGACCAGGCCCCCGCACGCGGCCCCTCCAGGGATGACCGGAGCCCCCCACACCGGCCCCTCCAGGGGTGCCCGGAGCCCCCCACACCGGCCCCTCCAGGGGTGCCGGAGCGCCGGGCCGGGCTCTGCACACACACACACACACACATACACACACACACCAGCCCTCAGGCCGGACTCGGGGGCCGGCGCGGCGGAGGGTCCCGGTTCCGGCGGGCCCGTCGCGGTTCCCTGGAGGAGCCTTTGCAGGGCCCGCCGCCCCCCGGGGTCCCGCCGTCGGGGGCGCCCCCTCCCCGCAGGGGCCTGGCCAGGGGGCGGCGGGGGGGGCCGTGGAGACGCCCCGAGGGCCACGCTGGAGCCCCCGCCGCCCGCCCGGGGAGGGGCTGCGGCCCGGACCACCCGAGGCCGCCCCTCCGCACCCCGGGGTGCCCCCAGCCGGGGGCCCGGCCCCACCGCCCCAGCGCTCCTCCGGGCCTCCGGCCGCCCGCCCCGTCTGCGGGTGTCCCCGGGCCGGGCCGGGTGGGCCCAGAAAGAGCCCCCGGAAAGAGCCCCCGGAAAGAGCCCCCGGAAAGAGCCCCCCGGAAAGAGCCCCCGGAAAGAGCCCCCGGAAAGAGCCCCCCGGAAAGAGCCCCCGGAAAGAGCCCCCGCCCCGCCCGCCGCGGGGACCCTCGGGGCCGGGCCGGGGCGCTCGGCGCGCTCGGGCCCCGCGTCCTCACCTGAGTCCATGGCGGCGGCGGGCGGCTCAGCTCCGGCGCCCGGCGCCTCC
Organism: Vespertilio murinus; assembly: GCA_963924515.1. Taxonomy (NCBI): domain Eukaryota; kingdom Metazoa; phylum Chordata; class Mammalia; order Chiroptera; family Vespertilionidae; genus Vespertilio; species Vespertilio murinus. Next base: position 183,065,509 of record OZ004708.1, on the reverse strand, counting down.
CGCCGCCGTCGGACTCGGCTCCGCTGTCCCGGCTCCGCTGTCCCGGCTCCGCCGTCCCGGCTCCGCTGTCCGGGCTCCGCTGTCCCGGCTCCGCTGTCCCGGCTCCGCTGTCCGGGCTCCGCTGTCCCGGCTCCGCTGTCCGGGCTCCGCTGCCCCGGCTCCGCTGTCCCGGCTCCGCTGTCCGGGCTCCGCTGTCCCGGCTCCGCTGTCCGGGCTCCGCTGCCCCGGCTCCGCTGCCCCGGCTCCGCTGTCCCGGCTCGGGTTTCCTGGTGCGCGGCGCCCGGTTAATAATTCACCGCGGCCGCCGGTGCCAACAGGTGGCGCCCCGCCCGCCTCCGCCCGCAGGGAGGGCGCGGGGCGGGGGCCGGGGGGGCAGGGAGGGTGCGGGGCGGGGGCCGGGGGCCGGGGGGCCGGGGGGCCGGGAGCCGGGGGGCCGGGGGGCAGGGAGGGCGCGGGGCGGGGGCCGGGGGGCCGAGGGGCAGGGAGGGCGCGGGGCGGGGCCGGGGGGCCGGGGACCGGGGGGGCAGGGAGGGCGCGGGGCGGGGGCCGGGGGGGCAGGGAGGGTGCGGGGCCGGGGAGCCGGGGGCCGGGGGGCCGGGGGGCCGGGGGGGCAGGGAGGGCGCGGGGCGGGGGCCGGGGGGGGGGGGCCCGGGAGCCGAGGGAAGCCGAAGTCCCGGCCGCGCGGCGGCGCCCTTCCCCAGGGCGGGGCCACCGGGAGCCGGGCCGCCCGCAGCGAAGCAGCCTCCGGCGCGGTGGGAGCGGAAAGGCCGGCAGAGGGGTCCCTCCCGGCGGCACCGCCTGCGGCCCGGCCCGGCCCCCCGGTTCTCCCGCCCCCGGTTCTCGGCCCGGCCCCGCAGGGAGCTCCGCTGCTCCGGCTGCGCGCCCGGCGAGACCGCGGCCCAGCACGAGCGCCCGCCTCCGCCGTCTCCTGCCCGACCCCCTCCCGCCCGTCCCGTTCCCGCAGAGGAATGAGGGCACAGTCCCCCTGAGCGCGGGTGGTGGAGTGGTTTGGGCAGACAGTTTGTCCGCACGAGGCCTCCTCAAAGCGCGGGAAACCAGAGGTCGTCTGCGGGGAGCCCCAGCCTTCCAGCGGCCACAGGCAGCGCCCCAGGGACACAGCCCCCCCCCCCCCCCCCGCACTCACCGCGCCCTGAGCGGCCTCACCTGTGCGCCCGGAGTCACAGGCCCCTCACATGGAGCCCTCAGGAAACCCTACCTGCCCAGTCCGGTGTGGCTCAGTGGATAGAGCGTCGGTCTGCGGACTGAAAGGTCCCAGGTTCGATTCCAGACAAGGGCATGGACCTTGGTTGCGGGCACATCCCGGGGGGGGGGGGGTGCAGGAGGCGATTGGTCAATGTTTCTCTCATCGATGTTTCTAACGCTCTATTTCTCTCCCTTCCTCTCTGTAAAAAATAAATAAAATATTTTTTAAAAAAGACTTTTTAAAAAAAGGAAACCCGACCTGAGGGCACTCCCAGGCGCGTGCTGTCTCTTGTTCTTTCTTCTTTTTTTTAAAAAAAAATGTTTATTTCAGAAAGGAAGGGAGAGGGAGCGAGAGAAACATCAGTGATAAGAATCATTGACCAAGGGCCTCCGGGACGCCCCCTACTGGGGATGTGCCCGCAATCCAGGCACGTGCCCTTGGTTAGTCCGCAGACTGACGCTCTATCCACTGAGCCAAACCGGTCAGGGCGAGAATGTCTCTTCTCACAGGGCTCTTTGCCGGCAGAATCCAGCTCGGGCCTGTGTGCTGCTCTCAGGGGCCAGGTCTCCACTGCTAGACAAACTTCTACATGTAGACAAGGCTGACGTGCAGTGTCGTGCGCTGACCACCAGGGGGCGGCGCAGAACGAAGGAAGGCCGCGGCCGGCAGCTGAAGAGAAGGCCCTGGCCCGGAGCCAGAAGGCCCTGTTCAGCCCTGGTCGCCAGCCAGGCCTGGGGACCCTACCCACCCCAGCTCGGCCCCTAGTCCTCCAACGCTCTCCAAACCGGTGTTCTGTCCCCTCGCGGGCCTGCTGGCCGCTCTGGGGCAGCTGTCCCAGGGCCCCTGCCATCTTGGTGAGGTCAGGGTTAGCAGGAGCTGAAGGTAAAGGTGGGGGCTCCGCAGGGCCCTGGGCGAAGCAGCTCTGCGTTTGTCCCCTGGGGTCCTTTGGGAAGCCCCCAGGTGTGCACCATTCTTTACGTCAGTGTCTCCGCGTGGGCTTTCTGCACGTGTCCCACCCAGGGTGCCACCACCTGAGGGACGGCTCTCTTCCCACCCAGAGCCACACGTGCTGGTCGGCTCCAGTCTCACAGAAGGGCAGTCGCTTTTAGGCGCCAGCTGTATGCAGAGCACCAGTTCCAGGACCCTGCTCTGCAGGGGGCCTGTGGCTTTGACTCCCACCCCGAAGGCACCATCTCGTCCTGGCCTTTATGGGCAGCGAGGACCTTCTTCCAGCGCCTGGATATCCTTCAATATGGTTGCATTTCCCTTTCCTGCCCCGTTATGGAAACATAAACCGCAGCTTCGGTTTAGAGTTCTGTATTCTGGCTCAGGTTAGGGTTAGGGATAGCGTTAGGGGTTGGGGTTAGGGTTAGGGATAGCGTTAGGGGTTAGGGTTACGAGTTAGGAATAGGGATTAGGATTAGGGTTAGCATCACATCTTGTAACAGGGAGTGGGACTAGGATTAGGGTTAGGTTTAGGTTAGGTAGCCCTAACCCTAGCTACATTACAGAATCCGAACCCTAAACCTAAAAGCCTAACCCTAACCCTAACCTGGCCAGGCTCACTGTGACTGGCTGAGTGGTCCTCCTGTCTTCGGTGCCCGTAGGTTCCCCTCAGTTAGGGGGTGGCTTTCGCAAGCTGTCCCAGCTGGGCTGCCCCTTCACAGGCTCAGGAGACCAAGGCCCCTCGCACACTCCCCCCACGGGCCATCCCATGACATTTGCCCTCCACGTGCCGGGAGGTAACTTTGCGGCAAACACGCGCAGGCAGAGCCGCGGATGTCCAGGCACAACCGAAGGGCGGGGCCGGGGCGGCTCCCGCGGGCGAGCGCCGCGGACTACAACTCCCGTCATGCCCCGCACGCCGGCTGGCGGTGCGCTCCCGGAAGTGGAGCCCCGAGGGGGCGTCTCCGACCTCAGCGAGGGGCGGGCGAGGCGGCTGGCTGTGGGGGGAGACCGCCGCGAGGACCCCGATGCCGACCGGCGGGGCTGCCGATGGCTTCGCCTGGAGGCGACGACTGCGGGGGCGCCGCGTCCGAGGCGGACCGGCCTCACCAGCGGCCCTTCCTGATCGGGGTGAGCGGCGGCACCGCCAGCGGCAAGGTAAGGGGCCCGGGCCCGGCGGGGCCTGCGCGGCCCGCGACCCCGGCCCCGGCCCGACGCCGTCCGGGAGGAGCCCGAGCCCCGGGCCGACGCCGTCCGGGAGGAGCCCGAGCCCCGGGCCGACGCCGTCCGGGAGGAGCCCGAGCCCCGGGCCGCGGGCGCCGGGCGGGACGGGCCCTCGCGGGCGGCAGGCGGCGGGCGGGACGGGGCCCTCGCGGGCGGGCGGGACGGGGCCGCGTCCGGGCCGGCGCGGCGGGCTCGGTGCGGACGCCCAGGCGGGAGGCGGCTCAGGGCCTGTGTCCGCGCCCAGTCCACGGTGTGTGAGAAGATCATGGAGCTGCTGGGCCAGAACGAGGTGGACCACCGGCAGCGGAAGGTGGTCATCCTGAGCCAAGACCGGTTCTACAAGGTGCTGACGGCGGAGCAGAAGGCCAAGGCCCTGAAGGGCCAGTACAACTTCGACCACCCAGGTACATCTGCCGCCCTGAGGGGCCCGGCCGGGGCCCAGGGTTGGGGAGCGCTGGATGAGCCCATGCAATTGTCCAGACACCCCGGGGTGGGGTGGGCGCTGGGCCCCGGGCCCTGGTTGGAGCCTTTGGGAGTCCACTCACCCCCCCCCCCCCCCCCCCGGGCCTTTGCACACACCATTGTCCACTGAGGTCTTTCCCTCCCACTGCCTGGGGCAAAGTTCCTGAGAAGTCCAGTAGAAGCAGAGCCCAGGGCCCTGAAACTTTGTTTTCTGCTTGGTGGTGGGGAGGGGGGGGGGGCGTGCCAGGGGAACAGGTGGCAGTTGGGGGGTTGGGGAGGGTCATGGCCAGAGGAGGCCAGCCTGCCCTGCCTGCCCCGACTCGGAGATCACTCTGGGTCAGCAGCCTGGGCAGTGGTGCTGCCTGGGGCCACCCTGTGGGTGCAGGGCTGCAGAGGGCTCTGCAAATGCAGGTTGTAGAGGCCACTGCCGGCCCAAGTGTGCCTGAAGTCCCGGTACCGCCAGCATCAGCTGTGGCCAAGGAAGCCCCCTGTCCCCCTGTCCCAGCACAGGACGCCTGGACTGTCTTGTCTTTTGTCCCATCCCTGCAGATGCTTTTGACAACGACTTGATGCACAGGACCCTGAAACACATCGTGGAGGGCAAAACTGTCGAGGTCCCAACCTATGACTTTGTGACCCACTCCAGGTGAGCAGGCGGTTCCGGGAGGCAGTCAGGGCTGCCTACCTTACAGACGGCCCGCGGCAGGCCCGGCGTGGGTGTCTGTGGCCACCCTCTCCCACGGGGACCTGTGTCCTCGGTGGAGGTGGTGCCCGGGAGACCGCCCCCAGCGGGCCCGCTCCCTGCTCTCGCCCGCAGGTTACCGGAGACCACGGTGGTGTACCCGGCGGACGTGGTACTGTTTGAGGGCATCCTGGTCTTCTACAGCCAGGAGATCCGGGACATGTTCCACCTGCGCCTCTTTGTGGACACGGACTCCGACGTCAGGCTGTCGAGGAGAGGTGAGGCGCCCTCGGCCTCCGTCCTGGGCCCGGGCGGGGCGGGCATTTCCGGTCTGACACCGGGTCCTGTCGCCGCAGTTCTCCGGGACGTGAACCGCGGGAGGGACCTGGAGCAGATCCTGACCCAGTACACCACCTTCGTCAAGCCAGCCTTCGAGGAGTTCTGCCTGCCGGTACCGCCGTCTCCCTCCAGACTCGCTGCCTGCTTCTGTGGGAGCCGGTGGGGTGCACGGGTCTGAGTTATAAGCGGAGAGTTTAGCCGGTACCCACTACCCAGCGAGTTCTCAGCTCTCCAGGCCTCCTCTGCCCTTGCTGCTCCCTCTGCCGAGAAAAGCCACTCGCCGTGGCCGCACCGCTCCCTCCTGCTCCAGGCCTTCACCCGGCAGGCGCCGGTTGCCTGTGCAGGCTGACCCGAGCCCCCCCGCTCCGGCCCCGGGCCTGCTGTGTTCCCAGGGGGCTTCTCGGCACCTGACGGGCGGGCTGTTTTGTTTACCCCTCTGCTGGCCTCTGTCTCCTGTTCGCTCACAGTGAGCCGGCCGGGGGACCTCCCGTAGGTCCCCCTCCTGCAGGCACAGCTGCCCGGGCTGTCCCTCCTGCCTCTGTGGCGCGTCTCGTAACATGTCTCCTTGGCCCAAATTCACACGCCAACACCAGACGGCTCATAGGTCCGTCCCCGGGGCCACCCTGCTGTCTCCTCGCCTCCCTCTGCTTTGCCTGATCCAGCTGTGTCCCTGGCAGCCCCGCCCTCCCTCCCACAGGGCTGGCGGGAGGCAGCGCTGCCGGCATGTCGGCACTGCACTGCGGCCGCTCTCGTGTGCCATCACCCCGCGCGCAAACCGCTCCTCGGGGCTCTTGCAGAGGAAGCACGTGGTAGAGGATGCCACCTCCACCTGGCCCAGCGGGTTCAGAGCACAGCATTTCAGGGACGCAGAGAGAGTTCTCCTGGCTACTGGCCCCCCCTGCTGCACTGCCTGGAGCACCGTCCTCGCACCTCCGATAACTGCCCACGCCTGCCCCCTGCCCTCCTGCCCGGGACCCAGGGCTTGCTCCTCTGCCACTGCATCGAGCTGTACCTGGGCTACTGGAGGTCACCTTGGGCGGGGGAGGGCAGGTTCTTAAAGAGCCTCCTTTTTGTGTTGCAGACAAAGAAATATGCGGATGTGATCATCCCCCGAGGGGTTGACAATATGGGTAAGAACCAGGCCTGATGGCTGCCTGACCCCGAGGCAGGCTCTGTCCTAACCCGTGGTCAGGTCACTGACAGCGCTGCATTATGTCAGTTACACTCCATAGCTGGTGGGAGGACTGCTAGCTGACCACCACAGAGAGCTGGTGGCGGCGTCACTGTTACCAAGGGGTCTTTTTAAAAATATATATATATTATTGATTTTTTTTTTTTCTTACAGCGAGGAAGAGAGAGGGATAGAGAGCTAGAAACATCGATGAGAGAAGCATCAATCAGCTGCCTCCTGCACCCCCCGCCTCCCTGGGGTTGTGCCCACAACCAAGGTACATGCCCTTGACCGGAATTGAACCTGCCTGGGACCTTTCAGTCCGCAGGCTGATGCTCTATCCACTGCACCACACCGGTGTCGGCAGCAGGGAGTCTTAACCAGGCTGCAGGTCAGCAGAAGTGCTCGCTGACCCAGCCAGCAAGTCAGTGCCCAGGCTGGACGTGCACTCTGTCCTCTGAGACCTGGTGCCGGACAGACGGCGGCGAGCGGGCGGAGGGTGCGTGCGGCTGACGCGCTCTTGTCTGTCTCTGCACAGTCGCCATCAACCTGATTGTGCAGCACATCCAGGACATCCTGAACGGGGACATCTGCAAGTGGCACCGCGGGGGGGCCAACGGGCGCAGCTGCAAGAGGACGCTTCCTGAGCCCGGAGACCACCCTGGGGTGCTGGCCCCCGGCAAGCGGTCGCACCTGGAGTCCAGCAGCAGGCCGCACTGAGGGCACACGCCTCCCCCAGGTGCCCCTTGCCCCCAAACGCCTGTGCTGCCTCCCCCTCTGGGACGGCCCCCGTGAGAGTCCGTGTCCTCAGTGCCGGGGCCCCGGGCGCGTGGTCCCCCAGCTCAGTGGGGTGGGGCAGTGTCTGCACCTGCTCCCTCTGGTGCGGAGGGTGGGAGGGCCAGGTCACAGAAATCACAGCCTGTGATGCGCGCTCTGGGAGGCGGGGGCTGCGCTGTGGGAGGAGGAGGCTCGCCGGGACACCGTGTTCAGTGTGTGACCATGGTCTCACAGCGAGTCCTTTTGGTACAATCAGTTCTCACACACGTGCGACGGGAAGTGTGACAATACTTCCCCTTTTTATGTTGTTTGTCCCATGTGTGTCTCCTAACACCGTGTAGTGTGAGCTAGTAACCCAGCTTCGTGACCCACAGTGGGTGGCGATGCAGCCTGGGCCACGCTGATGTGAGGACCAGCGATGCCTCCTTCCTCCCGGCCTGGGCTCCAGGCAGGGGGGAGGGAGCCTTGGGCGCAGGCGTGTTTTAACCAGCACCAGCCAGGAAGCAGGGACGTCTACTCGCCCAGCACCTGCCGGGGAGTGTCCACCAGGGACCCTGAGCCCTGGGTGCTGCCCCACCTCTAGCCAAGGAGTATGCTGCCCCCGAGGCCAGCCCGTCTCCCTCCCCCCTCGCTGCTAACCTGCGCGGCATTCTGGGTTCTTTGTGGAGTAGTAGCCGGTCACACACCAACATGGGCTGAGCCGTGGCCAGCTACTGGGGACTGCGACAGTTTTGTCACACATGTCATGACCTTTGGAGAGAGAATCAATAAATAACCAATATGAACACCAGTGGTCCCTTTTTATTATTTTAAAAAATCTATTTATTGATTTCAGAGGAAGGAGGGGAAACATCAATGATGAGCCTGCAACCCAGGCATGTGCCCTTGGCCAGACTTGAACCTGGGACCCTTCAGTCTGCAAGCTGGCGCTCTGTCCACTGAACCAAGCTGGCAAGGGCAGTGGCCCCTTTTTAATTCACCAAAAAACAAGGAACAGATAACACACCTTGCTGTCTGCTCCTCGTCAGCCTCGCGGTTAGGGTCAGCGAGCGGGTTGACAGGTTACCGCCTTCACTCTGGACGGTGCCCGGCCAGCCTCGGCTCTAGCTCGAGGCCAGTGGGCGCTCGGGAGGGAGGACCAGGCGTGTCCGTTAGCAAGCCGGCCCGTCTGGCCTGACCTAACACCCGCCACTCGCACTCCCGCCATCTCTCCTCCGTGGCCAAGTCCCGCACGAGCCACTCCACACGCACGTCCCGTGTAGGGCTCCGGGATTCGTGGGCACTGCGTGTTCTTACCGCCCGCGGAAGCGAAGTGCTTCAGGTGAAGGAACCAGAGCCTGGCCGGCTCCCCTGAGCATCCCGGTCCCGACCGGGCCTCGTGCTGGGTCTGCTAGTGTTTGCGGATCAGGATGTCCCAGCTCTCTTTCCAGCGAAGGGCCTGGAGGTCGCTGGGTGGCAGCGGCGTGTCCCCGTAGGTCAGGGGGCGCAGCACGTTGAACACGTAGCAGGCGGCAGAGTACCACGCCACCACCAGGGCGCCGAACAGGCTCCTGTGGAGCTGGGACCTGTGGGCGCCAGACAGAAGGTGTGAGGGGCTGGCCCTGCCCCACCGGCCGCCGGCACGCAGGCCCAGCCTGGCCTCGTCCTGCCACCCCGCACAGCCTGCCTGGCACCCACGTGACCCTCGCCGGCGGTTTCTCAGGTCTCCAACCTCTGCTCCACCCGACACCAACCCGTGTACCACGGCCTCCGAGGCTTCCGGGTCACACAGCTTCCTGGTCTACTTCCTCTGCGCCCGGCAACCCGCCGATAACCACCCCCGGTTCCCAATAACCACCCCGGTTCCCGTTGCTCCCGTTGCTCGCCTTCCCCCGTCTTCCCGACCACGGGCCTACTTCCCGTTCCCACCCCCGCAGCTGTGCATCCCCGACAGCGCGGGCCTCAGCCACCCCTCACTGATGGCCTCGGGCGCCCCAAGGCCCAGACCTGCACAGGTGCTCTCCGATGTGCTGCAAGACCGCGGGCAGCAGAAGGATCTGGAAGGTGAGTGCGGGCAGGTAGTGGTAGAGGAAGAGCGTCTTCTCCATCAGGAAGAACGGGAGGTAGTTCACCGCCCAGCCGCCGGCACACAGGGCCCCGGCCAGCACCCAGCGCAGCCAGCAATCTGGGGAGGGGGTGCACGTCAGCACTGAGGGCCGACCGGGCTCACTGTCCCTGAGTCACCTGCAGGCTCAGCTCTCCACTCCTCACACACACACACCCCGCCCCATCGCTGGAGGAAGAACAGGCTGGTCCTCACTGTCCCCTCTCTGAGATACCAGTCCTTGGGGGAGGTGCCATCTCTGCTGCTAGTGACAGTCAGTCCTGTGTCTCAGGATTATCTGTGGTATGACTCCTCCGGGAGCTGAGGCCCCCATCCGGTGGGGAGGAGGAGGGATTAGGTCCCGGGCCCTGCAGAGGGAGGAGCCTTCGGACCCTGCCTGCCCTGGAGCGCGTTCCCTTTCTGTTTGGAGAAGGTGCTCAGTGGGCAAACACCAGACCTGACTGGGTACCCGTGGTGGCTCCGCCCTGGGCTTACCGAACCCCTGCCCAGTGCTGCACCCCCTGCCCAGTGCTGCACCCCCCGCCCAGTGCCTGCACCCCCTGCCCAGTGCTGCACCCCCCACACAGTGCCTGCACTCCCCACACAGTGCCTGCACCCCCCGCCCAGTGCCTGCACCCCCTGCCCAGTGCTGCACCCCCCGCCCAGTGCCTGCACCCCCTGCCCAGTGCTGCACCCCCCGCCCAGTGCCTGCACCCCCTGCCCAGTGCTGCACCCCCCGCCCAGTGCCTGCACCCCCTGCCCAGTGCTGCACCCCCTGCCCAGTGCTGCAACCCCTGCCCAGTGCTGCACCCTCCTGGAGAAGCCCCGAAGGCCACATGGGAGCTGGGGAGACAAAAATAAGGTAAGTCCCTGGACGCAGAAACAAAGATGCCACCTAAAGACAGCTTCCGGGTGAGCTGAGCTCTGGTCAGAGGAGGAGGAGGAGAAACGGGGGGCAGTGCACGCACCCTCGGGGAGCTCACAGGCACGCCTCCGGCGTCGGAGCAGGTACCAGCAGAAGAGCAGGGCGTACAGCGCGGTGGCGAGGCCGGCGGAAGCCCAGATCACCACGTTCCCCAGCAGGTGGATCTGAGCCTGAGGGCAGAGATGCCATCAGCGTGGCCTCCATGGGAAGCCCCAGCCCGAGGCACAGGCCTGTTCCTGACAGGCCCTTTCTAGGACTTTCTAGGACGCGCCGAGTTTCCCCAGGACCAGGAGGAGCGGGATTGCTCCGCGGGCCTCCCACCAAGCAACGCAGAGCTACGGGTGCGTCCGGGCATTCTGGAGGGCCCGCTCCGCTCGGCCAAGCTCAGTAGCTCACACTGCCCCAGGAGCGAGGGCTAAGTGGGCTGTGCAGCCGTCACTGGCTGCAGCGACAACGACAGGCCTGAAGGAAGCTCGGGCGCAAGGGCCGCTTGGACAGCAGAGAAGGCGGGTGCTCCACAGAGCAGAGGGCCCTCCTCCGCCGCAGCCGCAGCGAGGCCAGCCCAGCAGCAGCGGACCGAGTGGGAAGCAGAGGGGAAGGCCACGGCGGCGCTGCTCACGCTGGTCCTGGGGTGCAGCCAATAGGCGATGCTGGTGTCCAGGGTGACCCAGTCCAGCGGCGTGGAGCTGTACTTATGCTCCGAGTCGTCACTCCTCACCGTCAGCATCCTCCACTGCAACAGCAGAGGCCCGTCAGGTGGCTGGCACCGCCCGTGGGGCCTCCTCCAGATCGCCTGGACACGCCGGAGGAGGCGGCGGCGGCCCAGGGGCCCAGCCACCTGGTCTAAGGGCACATCCAGACCGGGCCCGTGTTTCTGGTCTCCGTCGTACTGCCTGGGGCTGGCAGCGTGAAATGCTGGATGGCTGGTGGCGGGAGGGAGGAAGGGACACTCTCCTTTCCCACCGTGTCAGGTCCCAGGTCCCTGACTGGGGAGGCGAGGACTCCACAGCCCCGCCCCACCTCCCGCCCCCCACCTGCAGCTCCGAGAATCTGGCCATGAAGCTCAGGTTCCTGCTGACGTCCGCGTGGGTCGGCGAGTGCAGCTCCAGCTCCCTCTCCTTCTGCTCCTGGCCTGGCGGACACAGCGGCCCGAAAGGACAGGCGCCATTAGGGCAGGAGCTGGGCACAGGGTGGGCTCGGCGCCAGCGGCTTCCCCTTCTGCCCCCCCCCCAAACTACCAACAAACGAGGGTCTCTGGACCGTGAAGGCCGGGCTCACGCCGCAGCCTCAGCGGGGAGGGGTGTGCGTGGCCGGGCGCTCCGTCCCGGCAGCACTCACTCCTGCCGTAGCGGTGCTCCTCCACGGTCCACACGGCGCTCTCGTGGGAGCCCCGAGACAGCTTGTCTCCCACCACCTCCAGCTGCCGGAAGCCCCAGTCGGGGAGGTGGGCGCCGCTCAGCTGGAAGGCGAACAAGAGGGCGTGAGGGGCGAGCCGGGCCTGGCTGAGGGCTCCATGAGGTCCTCAGGTCAAGACTCAGTCTGAGGACTCGGAAAGGCCCCACCTTCCGTGGCACCGGCACCCACGTGGCACCACCGTCCGGGGAAGGGCAGGCTCTGGGTCGGCGGCGCCCCTCACCTTCAGGACGGCGGACGTGTTCAGGTGCACGAGGCGCACCTCCGACAGGATGGTCTTCCAGATCGCGGTGTCCGACTCGCGGTTCACGATGTCCTGGAAGAGCAGGTCTCCGTTACGTTCCCTCAACGGGAAGGCGGGGCCAGTCACAGGCGCAGACACTGATGGCTGATCCGGGGGCCAGCGGGCTGATTGGGGGGCGGGCATCGGGCCGATCACAGGGGGCCAGCAGGCTGATGGGGGGTCAGCGGGCTGATCCAGGGAGCCAGGTGATCCCGGGGACCAGGAGGCTGATCCGGGGGACCAGGAGGCTGACCCTGGGGCACAGTGCCTCCGGCAGCAGCAGCTCTGGCAGAGACCAAAGACAGCCCCGCCCTGCGCTTCCGGGATGTCTGCCCACCACAGGGCTCAGAGCTCGGCCCAAATCCAACATGGAGCAATGGAGGTTAGAGACCGTCCCTGACATCGGGTGGGAGACAAGGAACATCTGAGGAGCACTTGGCATTGGAGCCTCTCGAGGGCGCCGTGAGGTGGCCAGCCTGCCTCCCCTCCCGATGTGGGGCTGACGGGGCCACCAGCAGGGACTGAGGGGAGGAGACCTCAGTGACAAGCCAGCAGCAGGAGGGCGTGAGGCCCTTGGGGCAGCTCCCGATGTCACGGACCAGCACCATCAGTCCCATGAGGCGGGAAGGCCGGGGGAGGGCGGCAAAGCAGGCGAACAGGGAGGAGGGCTGCGGGGTACAGAGTGGAACCAGCCGCCGCCGCAGCCCCCGCCTTGCAGAGCGCCACCAGCCACACCCACCGCGCCGGACAGGCAGCCCCCACCTCTGAGCCCGCGGGCTTGTGGGGGCTGCCGCTACAGGAGCCTCGGGGAGGCGGCCCCCGGGCCATGGCTCAGCTCATGCCCTGGCGCTCGGACAGCCAGTGTCGGGGACACCGGAACGTTCCTCGCCACCTCTCCTAGGACACCGCCCGCAGCTCTGCAGAGCGAGACTCGTGGTATAAAGGGCC